>OY292319.1:17358465-17573545 GCA_958496155.1 Sisyra nigra | reverse complement strand
AATCATATTTGATACTTTAAATGAGCGACTAGGAGAAATTATATAACAAAATTTTACTCTTGAATCTTCATTTTCTTGAACTGACATATACATTTTTCTTTGTGGTTTTATGATTAGTGAAATTTTGGATTGAAAACTTTTGAAATTGAGATAATCTGTGTTTCTATTATATACGGGTTTTTATAGCGAGAAATCATATTTGATACTTTAAATGAGCGACTAGGAGAAATTATATAACAAAATTTTACTCTTGAATCTTCATTTTCTTGAACTGACATATACATTTTTCTTTGTGGTTTTATGGTTAGTGAAATTTTGGATTGAAAACTTTTGAAATTGAGATAATCTGTGTTTCTATTATATACGGGTTTTTATAGCGAGAAATCATATTTGATACTTTAAATGAGCGACTAGGAGAAATTATATAACAAAATTTTACTCTTGAATCTTCATTTTCTTGAACTGACATATACATTTTTCTTTGTGGTTTTATGATTAGTGAAATTTTGGATTGAAAACTTTTGAAATTGAGATAATCTGTGTTTCTATTATATACGGGTTTTTATAGCGAGAAATCATATTTGATACTTTAAATGAGCGACTAGGAGAAATTATATAACAAAATTTTACTCTTGAATCTTCATTTTCTTGAACTGACATATACATTTTTCTTTGTGGTTTTATGATTAGTGAAATTTTGGATTGAAAACTTTTGAAATTGAGATAATCTGTGTTTCTATTATATACGGGTTTTTATAGCGAGAAATCATATTTGATACTTTAAATGAGCGACTAGGAGAAATTATATAACAAAATTTTACTCTTGAATCTTCATTTTCTTGAACTGACATATACATTTTTCTTTGTGGTTTTATGATTAGTGAAATTTTGGATTGAAAACTTTTGAAATTGAGATAATCTGTGTTTCTATTATATACGGGTTTTTATAGCGAGAAATCATATTTGATATTTTAAATGAGCGACTAGGAGAAATTATATAACAAAATTTTACTCTTGAATCTTCATTTTCTTGAACTGACATATACATTTTTCTTTGTGGTTTTATGATTAGTGAAATTTTGGATTGAAAACTTTTGAAATTGAGATAATCTGTGTTTCTATTATATACGGGTTTTTATAGCGAGAAATCATATTTGATACTTTAAATGAGCGACTAGGAGAAATTATATAACAAAATTTTACTCTTGAATCTTCATTTTCTTGAACTGACATATACATTTTTCTTTGTGGTTTTATGATTAGTGAAATTTTGGATTGAAAACTTTTGAAATTGAGATAATCTGTGTTTCTATTATATACGGGTTTTTATAGCGAGAAATCATATTTGATACTTTAAATGAGCGACTAGGAGAAATTATATAACAAAATTTTACTCTTGAATCTTCATTTTCTTGAACTGACATATACATTTTTCTTTGTGGTTTTATGATTAGTGAAATTTTGGATTGAAAACTTTTGAAATTGAGATAATCTGTGTTTCTATTATATACGGGTTTTTATAGCGAGAAATCATATTTGATACTTTAAATGAGCGACTAGGAGAAATTATATAACAAAATTTTACTCTTGAATCTTCATTTTCTTGAACTGACATATACATTTTTCTTTGTGGTTTTATGATTAGTGAAATTTTGGATTGAAAACTTTTGAAATTGAGATAATCTGTGTTTCTATTATATACGGGTTTTTATAGCGAGAAATCATATTTGATATTTTAAATGAGCGACTAGGAGAAATTATATAACAAAATTTTACTCTTGAATCTTCATTTTCTTGAACTGACATATACATTTTTCTTTGTGGTTTTATGATTAGTGAAATTTTGGATTGAAAACTTTTGAAATTGAGATAATCTGTGTTTCTAATATATACGGGTTTTTATAGCGAGAAATCATATTTGATACTTTAAATGAGCGACTAGGAGAAATTATATAACAAAATTTTACTCTTAAATCTTCATTTTCTTGAACTGACATATACATTTTTCTTTGTGGTTTTATGATTAGTGAAATTTTGGATTGAAAACTTTTGAAATTGAGATAATCTGTGTTTCTATTATATACGGGTTTTTATAGCGAGAAATCATATTTGATACTTTAAATGAGCGACTAGGAGAAATTATATAACAAAATTTTACTCTTGAATCTTCATTTTCTTGAACTGACATATACATTTTTCTTTGTGGTTTTATGATTAGTGAAATTTTGGATTGAAAACTTTTGAAATTGAGATAATCTGTGTTTCTATTATATACGGGTTTTTATAGCGAGAAATCATATTTGATATTTTAAATGAGCGACTAGGAGAAATTATATAACAAAATTTTACTCTTGAATCTTCATTTTCTTGAACTGACATATACATTTTTCTTTGTGGTTTTATGATTAGTGAAATTTTGGATTGAAAACTTTTGAAATTGAGATAATCTGTGTTTCTATTATATACGGGTTTTTATAGCGAGAAATCATATTTGATATTTTAAATGAGCGACTAGGAGAAATTATATAACAAAATTTTACTCTTGAATCTTCATTTTCTTGAACTGACATATACATTTTTCTTTGTGGTTTTATGATTAGTGAAATTTTGGATTGAAAACTTTTGAAATTAAGATAATCTGTGTTTCTATTATATACGGGTTTTTATAGCGAGAAATCATATTTGATACTTTAAATGAGCGACTAGGAGAAATTATATAACAAAATTTTACTCTTGAATCTTCATTTTCTTGAACTGACATATACATTTTTCTTTGTGGTTTTATGATTAGTGAAATTTTGGATTGAAAATTTTTGAAATTGAGATAATCTGTGTTTCTATTATATACGGGTTTTTATAGCGAGAAATCATATTTGATATTTTAAATGAGCGACTAGGAGAAATTATATAACAAAATTTTACTCTTGAATCTTCATTTTCTTGAACTGACATATACATTTTTCTTTGTGGTTTTATGATTAGTGAAATTTTGGATTGAAAACTTTTGAAATTGAGATAATCTGTGTTTCTATTATATACGGGTTTTTATAGCGAGAAATCATATTTGATACTTTAAATGAGCGACTAGGAGAAATTATATAACAAAATTTTACTCTTGAATCTTCATTTTCTTGAACTGACATATACATTTTTCTTTGTGGTTTTATGATTAGTGAAATTTTGGATTGAAAACTTTTGAAATTGAGATAATCTGTGTTTCTATTATATACGGGTTTTTATAGCGAGAAATCATATTTGATACTTTAAATGAGCGACTAGGAGAAATTATATAACAAAATTTTACTCTTGAATCTTCATTTTCTTGAACTGACATATACATTTTTCTTTGTGGTTTTATGATTAGTGAAATTTTGGATTGAAAACTTTTGAAATTGAGATAATCTGTGTTTCTATTATATACGGGTTTTTATAGCGAGAAATCATATTTGATATTTTAAATGAGCGACTAGGAGAAATTATATAACAAAATTTTACTCTTGAATCTTCATTTTCTTGAACTGACATATACATTTTTCTTTGTGGTTTTATGATTAGTGAAATTTTGGATTGAAAACTTTTGAAATTGAGATAATCTGTGTTTCTATTATATACGGGTTTTTATAGCGAGAAATCATATTTGATACTTTAAATGAGCGACTAGGAGAAATTATATAACAAAATTTTACTCTTGAATC
This sequence comes from Sisyra nigra, assembly GCA_958496155.1. NCBI lineage: Eukaryota > Metazoa > Arthropoda > Insecta > Neuroptera > Sisyridae > Sisyra > Sisyra nigra. The sequence goes on along the minus strand of OY292319.1, from coordinate 17,569,850 downwards.
TTCATTTTCTTGAACTGACATATACATTTTTCTTTGTGGTTTTATGATTAGTGAAATTTTGGATTGAAAACTTTTGAAATTGAGATAATCTGTGTTTCTATTATATACGGGTTTTTATAGCGAGAAATCATATTTGATATTTTAAATGAGCGACTAGGAGAAATTATATAACAAAATTTTACTCTTGAATCTTCATTTTCTTGAACTGACATATACATTTTTCTTTGTGGTTTTATGATTAGTGAAATTTTGGATTGAAAACTTTTGAAATTGAGATAATCTGTGTTTCTATTATATACGGGTTTTTATAGCGAGAAATCATATTTGATACTTTAAATGAGCGACTAGGAGAAATTATATAACAAAATTTTACTCTTGAATCTTCATTTTCTTGAACTGACATATACATTTTTCTTTGTGGTTTTATGATTAGTGAAATTTTGGATTGAAAACTTTTGAAATTGAGATAATCTGTGTTTCTATTATATACGGGTTTTTATAGCGAGAAATCATATTTGATATTTTAAATGAGCGACTAGGAGAAATTATATAACAAAATTTTACTCTTGAATCTTCATTTTCTTGAACTGACATATACATTTTTCTTTGTGGTTTTATGATTAGTGAAATTTTGGATTGAAAACTTTTGAAATTGAGATAATCTGTGTTTCTATTATATACGGGTTTTTATAGCGAGAAATCATATTTGATACTTTAAATGAGCGACTAGGAGAAATTATATAACAAAATTTTACTCTTGAATCTTCATTTTCTTGAACTGACATATACATTTTTCTTTGTGGTTTTATGATTAGTGAAATTTTGGATTGAAAACTTTTGAAATTGAGATAATCTGTGTTTCTATTATATACGGGTTTTTATAGCGAGAAATCATATTTGATATTTTAAATGAGCGACTAGGAGAAATTATATAACAAAATTTTACTCTTGAATCTTCATTTTCTTGAACTGACATATACATTTTTCTTTGTGGTTTTATGATTAGTGAAATTTTGGATTGAAAACTTTTGAAATTGAGATAATCTGTGTTTCTATTATATACGGGTTTTTATAGCGAGAAATCATATTTGATACTTTAAATGAGCGACTAGGAGAAATTATATAACAAAATTTTACTCTTGAATCTTCATTTTCTTGATCTGACATATACATTTTTCTTTGTGGTTTTATGATTAGTGAAATTTTGGATTGAAAATTTTTGAAATTGAGATAATCTGTGTTTCTATTATATACGGGTTTTTATAGCGAGAAATCATATTTGATATTTTAAATGAGCGACTAGGAGAAATTATATAACAAAATTTTACTCTTGAATCTTCATTTTCTTGAACTGACATATACATTTTTCTTTGTGGTTTTATGATTAGTGAAATTTTGGATTGAAAACTTTTGAAATTGAGATAATCTGTGTTTCTATTATATACGGGTTTTTATAGCGAGAAATCATATTTGATACTTTAAATGAGCGACTAGGTGAAATTATATAACAAAATTTTACTCTTGAATCTTCATTTTCTTGAACTGACATTTACATTTTTCTTTGTGGTTTTATGATTAGTGAAATTTTGGATTGAAAACTTTTGAAATTGAGATAATCTGTGTTTCTATTATATACGGGTTTTTATAGCGAGAAATCATATTTGATACTTTAAATGAGCGACTAGGAGAAATTATATAACAAAATTTTACTCTTGAATCTTCATTTTCTTGAACTGACATATACATTTTTCTTTGTGGTTTTATGATTAGTGAAATTTTGGATTGAAAACTTTTGAAATTGAGATAATCTGTGTTTCTATTATATACGGGTTTTTATAGCGAGAAATCATATTTGATACTTTAAATGAGCGACTAGGAGAAATTATATAACAAAATTTTACTCTTGAATCTTCATTTTCTTGAACTGACATATACATTTTTCTTTGTGGTTTTATGATTAGTGAAATTTTGGATTGAAAACTTTTGAAATTGAGATAATCTGTGTTTCTATTATATACGGGTTTTTATAGCGAGAAATCATATTTGATACTTTAAATGAGCGACTAGGAGAAATTATATAACAAAATTTTACTCTTGAATCTTCATTTTCTTGAACTGACATATACATTTTTCTTTGTGGTTTTATGATTAGTGAAATTTTGGATTGAAAACTTTTGAAATTGAGATAATCTGTGTTTCTATTATATACGGGTTTTTATAGCGAGAAATCATATTTGATACTTTAAATGAGCGACTAGGAGAAATTATATAACAAAATTTTACTCTTGAATCTTCATTTTCTTGAACTGACATATACATTTTTCTTTGTGGTTTTATGATTAGTGAAATTTTGGATTGAAAATTTTTGAAATTGAGATAATCTGTGTTTCTATTATATACGGGTTTTTATAGCGAGAAATCATATTTGATATTTTAAATGAGCGACTAGGAGAAATTATATAACAAAATTTTACTCTTGAATCTTCATTTTCTTGAACTGACATATACATTTTTCTTTGTGGTTTTATGATTAGTGAAATTTTGGATTGAAAACTTTTGAAATTGAGATAATCTGTGTTTCTATTATATACGGGTTTTTATAGCGAGAAATCATATTTGATACTTTAAATGAGCGACTAGGTGAAATTATATAACAAAATTTTACTCTTGAATCTTCATTTTCTTGAACTGACATATACATTTTTCTTTGTGGTTTTATGATTAGTGAAATTTTGGATTGAAAACTTTTGAAATTGAGATAATCTGTGTTTCTATTATATACGGGTTTTTATAGCGAGAAATCATATTTGATACTTTAAATGAGCGACTAGGAGAAATTATATAACAAAATTTTACTCTTGAATCTTCATTTTCTTGAACTGACATATACATTTTTCTTTGTGGTTTTATGATTAGTGAAATTTTGGATTGAAAACTTTTGAAATTGAGATAATCTGTGTTTCTATTATATACGGGTTTTTATAGCGAGAAATCATATTTGATACTTTAAATGAGCGACTAGGAGAAATTATATAACAAAATTTTACTCTTGAATCTTTATTTTCTTGAACTGACATATACATTTTTCTTTGTGGTTTTATGATTAGTGAAATTTTGGATTGAAAACTTTTGAAATTGAGATAATCTGTGTTTCTATTATATACGGGTTTTTATAGCGAGAAATCATATTTGATATTTTAAATGAGCGACTAGGAGAAATTATATAACAAAATTTTACTCTTGAATCTTCATTTTCTTGAACTGACATATACATTTTTCTTTGTGGTTTTATGATTAGTGAAATTTTGGATTGAAAACTTTTGAAATTGAGATAATCTGTGTTTCTATTATATACGGGTTTTTATAGCGAGAAATCATATTTGATACTTTAAATGAGCGACTAGGAGAAATTATATAACAAAATTTTACTCTTGAATCTTCATTATCTTGAACTGACATATACATTTTTCTTTGTGGTTTTATGATTAGTGAAATTTTGGATTGAAAACTTTTGAAATTGAGATAATCTGTGTTTCTATTATATACGGGTTTTTATAGCGAGAAATCATATTTGATACTTTAAATGAGCGACTAGGAGAAATTATATAACAAAATTTTACTCTTGAATCTTCATTTTCTTGAACTGACATATACATTTTTCTTTGTGGTCTTATGATTAGTGAAATTTTGGATTGAAAACTTTTGAAATTGAGATAATCTGTGTTTCTATTATATACGGGTTTTTATAGCGAGAAATCATATTTGATACTTTAAATGAGCGACTAGGAGAAATTATATAACAAAATTTTACTCTTGAATCTTCATTTTCTTGAACTGACATATACATTTTTCTTTGTGGTTTTATGATTAGTGAAATTTTGGATTGAAAACTTTTGAAATTGAGATAATCTGTGTTTCTATTATATACGGGTTTTTATAGCGAGAAATCATATTTGATACTTTAAATGAGCGACTAGGAGAAATTATATAACAAAATTTTACTCTTGAATCTTCATTTTCTTGAACTGACATATACATTTTTCTTTGTGGTTTTATGATTAGTGAAATTTTGGATTGAAAACTTTTGAAATTGAGATAATCTGTGTTTCTATTATATACGGGTTTTTATAGCGAGAAATCATATTTGATACTTTAAATGAGCGACTAGGAGAAATTATATAACAAAATTTTACTCTTGAATCTTCATTTTCTTGAACTGACATATACATTTTTCTTTGTGGTTTTATGATTAGTGAAATTTTGGATTGAAAACTTTTGAAATTGAGATAATCTGTGTTTCTATTATATACGGGTTTTTATAGCGAGAAATCATATTTGATACTTTAAATGAGCGACTAGGAGAAATTATATAACAAAATTTTACTCTTGAATCTTCATTTTCTTGAACTGACATATACATTTTTCTTTGTGGTTTTATGATTAGTGAAATTTTGGATTGAAAACTTTTGAAATTGAGATAATCTGTGTTTCTATTATATACGGGTTTTTATAGCGAGAAATCATATTTGATACTTTAAATGAGCGACTAGGAGAAATTATATAACAAAATTTTACTCTTGAATCTTCATTTTCTTGAACTGACATATACATTTTTCTTTGTGGTTTTATGATTAGTGAAATTTTGGATTGAAAACTTTTGAAATTGAGATAATCTGTGTTTCTATTATATACGGGTTTTTATAGCGAGAAATCATATTTGATACTTTAAATGAGCGACTAGGAGAAATTATATAACAAAATTTTACTCTTGAATCTTCATTTTCTTGAACTGACATATACATTTTTCTTTGTGGTTTTATGATTAGTGAAATTTTGGATTGAAAACTTTTGAAATTGAGATAATCTGTGTTTCTATTATATACGGGTTTTTATAGCGAGAAATCATATTTGATACTTTAAATGAGCGACTAGGAGAAATTATATAACAAAATTTTACTCTTGAATCTTCATTTTCTTGAACTGACATATACATTTTTCTTTGTGGTTTTATGATTAGTGAAATTTTGGATTGAAAACTTTTGAAATTGAGATAATCTGTGTTTCTATTATATACGGGTTTTTATAGCGAGAAATCATATTTGATACTTTAAATGAGCGACTAGGAGAAATTATATAACAAAATTTTACTCTTGAATCTTCATTTTCTTGAACTGACATATACATTTTTCTTTGTGGTTTTATGATTAGTGAAATTTTGGATTGAAAACTTTTGAAATTGAGATAATCTGTGTTTCTATTATATACGGGTTTTTATAGCGAGAAATCATATTTGATACTTTAAATGAGCGACTAGGAGAAATTATATAACAAAATTTTACTCTTGAATCTTCATTTTCTTGAACTGACATATACATTTTTCTTTGTGGTTTTATGATTAGTGAAATTTTGGATTGAAAACTTTTGAAATTGAGATAATCTGTGTTTCTATTATATACGGGTTTTTATAGCGAGAAATCATATTTGATACTTTAAATGAGCGACTAGGAGAAATTATATAACAAAATTTTACTCTTGAATCTTCATTTTCTTGAACTGACATATACATTTTTCTTTGTGGTTTTATGATTAGTGAAATTTTGGATTGAAAACTTTTGAAATTGAGATAATCTGTGTTTCTATTATATACGGGTTTTTATAGCGAGAAATCATATTTGATATTTTAAATGAGCGACTAGGAGAAATTATATAACAAAATTTTACTCTTGAATCTTCATTTTCTTGAACTGACATATACATTTTTCTTTGTGGTTTTATGATTAGTGAAATTTTGGATTGAAAACTTTTGAAATTGAGATAATCTGTGTTTCTATTATATACGGGTTTTTATAGCGAGAAATCATATTTGATACTTTAAATGAGCGACTAGGAGAAATTATATAACAAAATTTTACTCTTGAATCTTCATTTTCTTGAACTGACATATACATTTTTCTTTGTGGTTTTATGATTAGTGAAATTTTGGATTGAAAACTTTTGAAATTGAGATAATCTGTGTTTCTATTATATACGGGTTTTTATAGCGAGAAATCATATTTGATACTTTAAATGAGCGACTAGGAGAAATTATATAACAAAATTTTACTCTTGAATCTTCATTTTCTTGAACTGACATATACATTTTTCTTTGTGGTTTTATGATTAGTGAAATTTTGGATTGAAAACTTTTGAAATTGAGATAATCTGTGTTTCTATTATATACGGGTTTTTATAGCGAGAAATCATATTTGATATTTTAAATGAGCGACTAGGAGAAATTATATAACAAAATTTTACTCTTGAATCTTCATTTTCTTGAACTGACATATACATTTTTCTTTGTGGTTTTATGATTAGTGAAATTTTGGATTGAAAACTTTTGAAATTGAGATAATCTGTGTTTCTATTATATACGGGTTTTTATAGCGAGAAATCATATTTGATATTTTAAATGAGCGACTAGGAGAAATTATATAACAAAATTTTACTCTTGAATCTTCATTTTCCTTGAACTGACATATACATTTTTCTTTGTGGTTTTATGATTAGTGAAATTTTGGATTGAAAACTTTTGAAATTGAGATAATCTGTGTTTCTATTATATACGGGTTTTTATAGCGAGAAATCATATTTGATACTTTAAATGAGCGACTAGGAGAAATTATATAACAAAATTTTACTCTTGAATCTTCATTTTCTTGAACTGACATATACATTTTTCTTTGTGGTTTTATGATTAGTGAAATTTTGGATTGAAAACTTTTGAAATTGAGATAATCTGTGTTTCTATTATATACGGGTTTTTATAGCGAGAAATCATATTTGATATTTTAAATGAGCGACTAGGAGAAATTATATAACAAAATTTTACTCTTGAATCTTCATTTTCTTGAACTGACATATACATTTTTCTTTGTGGTTTTATGATTAGTGAAATTTTGGATTGAAAACTTTTGAAATTGAGATAATCTGTGTTTCTATTATATACGGGTTTTTATAGCGAGAAATCATATTTGATATTTTAAATGAGCGACTAGGAGAAATTATATAACAAAATTTTACTCTTGAATCTTCATTTTCTTGAACTGACATATACATTTTTCTTTGTGGTTTTATGATTAGTGAAATTTTGGATTGAAAACTTTTGAAATTGAGATAATCTGTGTTTCTATTATATACGGGTTTTTATAGCGAGAAATCATATTTGATACTTTAAATGAGCGACTAGGAGAAATTATATAACAAAATTTTACTCTTGAATCTTCATTTTCTTGAACTGACATATACATTTTTCTTTGTGGTTTTATGATTAGTGAAATTTTGGATTGAAAACTTTTGAAATTGAGATAATCTGTGTTTCTATTATATACGGGTTTTTATAGCGAGAAATCATATTTGATATTTTAAATGAGCGACTAGGAGAAATTATATAACAAAATTTTACTCTTGAATCTTCATTTTCTTGAACTGACATATACATTTTTCTTTGTGGTTTTATGATTAGTGAAATTTTGGATTGAAAACTTTTGAAATTGAGATAATCTGTGTTTCTATTATATACGGGTTTTTATAGCGAGAAATCATATTTGATATTTTAAATGAGCGACTAGGAGAAATTATATAACAAAATTTTACTCTTGAATCTTCATTTTCTTGAACTGACATATACATTTTTCTTTGTGGTTTTATGATTAGTGAAATTTTGGATTGAAAACTTTTGAAATTGAGATAATCTGTGTTTCTATTATATACGGGTTTTTATAGCGAGAAATCATATTTGATATTTTAAATGAGCGACTAGGAGAAATTATATAACAAAATTTTACTCTTGAATCTTCATTTTCTTGAACTGACATATACATTTTTCTTTGTGGTTTTATGATTAGTGAAATTTTGGATTGAAAACTTTTGAAATTGAGATAATCTGTGTTTCTATTATATACGGGTTTTTATAGCGAGAAATCATATTTGATACTTTAAATGAGCGACTAGGAGAAATTATATAACAAAATTTTACTCTTGAATCTTCATTTTCTTGAACTGACATATACATTTTTCTTTGTGGTTTTATGATTAGTGAAATTTTGGATTGAAAACTTTTGAAATTGAGATAATCTGTGTTTCTATTATATACGGGTTTTTATAGCGAGAAATCATATTTGATATTTTAAATGAGCGACTAGGAGAAATTATATAACAAAATTTTACTCTTGAATCTTCATTTTCTTGAACTGACATATACATTTTTCTTTGTGGTTTTATGATTAGTGAAATTTTGGATTGAAAACTTTTGAAATTGAGATAATCTGTGTTTCTATTATATACGGGTTTTTATAGCGAGAAATCATATTTGATATTTTAAATGAGCGACTAGGAGAAATTATATAACAAAATTTTACTCTTGAATCTTCATTTTCTTGAACTGACATATACATTTTTCTTTGTGGTTTTATGATTAGTGAAATTTTGGATTGAAAACTTTTGAAATTGAGATAATCTGTGTTTCTATTATATACGGGTTTTTATAGCGAGAAATCATATTTGATATTTTAAATGAGCGACTAGGAGAAATTATATAACAAAATTTTACTCTTGAATCTTCATTTTCTTGAACTGACATATACATTTTTCTTTGTGGTTTTATGATTAGTGAAATTTTGGATTGAAAACTTTTGAAATTGAGATAATCTGTGTTTCTATTATATACGGGTTTTTATAGCGAGAAATCATATTTGATATTTTAAATGAGCGACTAGGAGAAATTATATAACAAAATTTTACTCTTGAATCTTCATTTTCTTGAACTGACATATACATTTTTCTTTGTGGTTTTATGATTAGTGAAATTTTGGATTGAAAACTTTTGAAATTGAGATAATCTGTGTTTCTATTATATACGGGTTTTTATAGCGAGAAATCATATTTGATATTTTAAATGAGCGACTAGGAGAAATTATATAACAAAATTTTACTCTTGAATCTTCATTTTCTTGAACTGACATATACATTTTTCTTTGTGGTTTTATGATTAGTGAAATTTTGGATTGAAAACTTTTGAAATTGAGATAATCTGTGTTTCTATTATATACGGGTTTTTATAGCGAGAAATCATATTTGATATTTTAAATGAGCGACTAGGAGAAATTATATAACAAAATTTTACTCTTGAATCTTCATTTTCTTGAACTGACATATACATTTTTCTTTGTGGTTTTATGATTAGTGAAATTTTGGATTGAAAACTTTTGAAATTGAGATAATCTGTGTTTCTATTATATACGGGTTTTTATAGCGAGAAATCATATTTGATATTTTAAATGAGCGACTAGGAGAAATTATATAACAAAATTTTACTCTTGAATCTTCATTTTCTTGAACTGACATATACATTTTTCTTTGTGGTTTTATGATTAGTGAAATTTTGGATTGAAAACTTTTGAAATTGAGATAATCTGTGTTTCTATTATATACGGGTTTTTATAGCGAGAAATCATATTTGATACTTTTAAATGAGCGACTAGGAGAAATTATATAACAAAATTTTACTCTTGAATCTTCATTTTCTTGAACTGACATATACATTTTTCTTTGTGGTTTTATGATTAGTGAAATTTTGGATTGAAAACTTTTGAAATTGAGATAATCTGTGTTTCTATTATATACGGGTTTTTATAGCGAGAAATCATATTTGATATTTTAAATGAGCGACTAGGAGAAATTATATAACAAAATTTTACTCTTGAATCTTCATTTTCTTGAACTGACATATACATTTTTCTTTGTGGTTTTATGATTAGTGAAATTTTGGATTGAAAACTTTTGAAATTGAGATAATCTGTGTTTCTATTATATACGGGTTTTTATAGCGAGAAATCATATTTGATATTTTAAATGAGCGACTAGGAGAAATTATATAACAAAATTTTACTCTTGAATCTTCATTTTCTTGAACTGACATATACATTTTTCTTTGTGGTTTTATGATTAGTGAAATTTTGGATTGAAAACTTTTGAAATTGAGATAATCTGTGTTTCTATTATATACGGGTTTTTATAGCGAGAAATCATATTTGATACTTTAAATGAGCGACTAGGAGAAATTATATAACAAAATTTTACTCTTGAATCTTCATTTTCTTGAACTGACATATACATTTTTCTTTGTGGTTTTATGATTAGTGAAATTTTGGATTGAAAACTTTTGAAATTGAGATAATCTGTGTTTCTATTATATACGGGTTTTTATAGCGAGAAATCATATTTGATACTTTAAATGAGCGACTAGGAGAAATTATATAACAAAATTTTACTCTTGAATCTTCATTTTCTTGAACTGACATATACATTTTTCTTTGTGGTTTTATGATTAGTGAAATTTTGGATTGAAAACTTTTGAAATTGAGATAATCTGTGTTTCTATTATATACGGGTTTTTATAGCGAGAAATCATATTTGATATTTTAAATGAGCGACTAGGAGAAATTATATAACAAAATTTTACTCTTGAATCTTCATTTTCTTGAACTGACATATACATTTTTCTTTGTGGTTTTATGATTAGTGAAATTTTGGATTGAAAACTTTTGAAATTGAGATAATCTGTGTTTCTATTATATACGGGTTTTTATAGCGAGAAATCATATTTGATACTTTAAATGAGCGACTAGGAGAAATTATATAACAAAATTTTACTCTTGAATCTTCATTTTCTTGAACTGACATATACATTTTTCTTTGTGGTTTTATGATTAGTGAAATTTTGGATTGAAAACTTTTGAAATTGAGATAATCTGTGTTTCTATTATATACGGGTTTTTATAGCGAGAAATCATATTTGATATTTTAAATGAGCGACTAGGAGAAATTATATAACAAAATTTTACTCTTGAATCTTCATTTTCTTGAACTGACATATACATTTTTCTTTGTGGTTTTATGATTAGTGAAATTTTGGATTGAAAACTTTTGAAATTGAGATAATCTGTGTTTCTATTATATACGGGTTTTTATAGCGAGAAATCATATTTGATACTTTAAATGCGCGACTAGGAGAAATTATATAACAAAATTTTACTCTTGAATCTTCATTTTCTTGAACTGACATATACATTTTTCTTTGTGGTTTTATGATTAGTGAAATTTTGGATTGAAAACTTTTGAAATTGAGATAATCTGTGTTTCTATTATATACGGGTTTTTATAGCGAGAAATCATATTTGATACTTTAAATGAGCGACTAGGAGAAATTATATAACAAAATTTTACTCTTGAATCTTCATTTTCTTGAACTGACATATACATTTTTCTTTGTGGTTTTATGATTAGTGAAATTTTGGATTGAAAACTTTTGAAATTGAGATAATCTGTGTTTCTATTATATACGGGTTTTTATAGCGAGAAATCATATTTGATACTTTAAATGAGCGACTAGGAGAAATTATATAACAAAATTTTACTCTTGAATCTTCATTTTCTTGAACTGACATATACATTTTTCTTTGTGGTTTTATGATTAGTGAAATTTTGGATTGAAAACTTTTGAAATTGAGATAATCTGTGTTTCTATTATATACGGGTTTTTATAGCGAGAAATCATATTTGATACTTTAAATGAGCGACTAGGAGAAATTATATAACAAAATTTTACTCTTGAATCTTCATTTTCTTGAACTGACATATACATTTTTCTTTGTGGTTTTATGATTAGTGAAATTTTGGATTGAAAACTTTTGAAATTGAGATAATCTGTGTTTCTATTATATACGGGTTTTTATAGCGAGAAATCATATTTGATACTTTAAATGAGCGACTAGGAGAAATTATATAACAAAATTTTACTCTTGAATCTTCATTTTCTTGAACTGACATATACATTTTTCTTTGTGGTTTTATGATTAGTGAAATTTTGGATTGAAAACTTTTGAAATTGAGATAATCTGTGTTTCTATTATATACGGGTTTTTATAGCGAGAAATCATATTTGATACTTTAAATGAGCGACTAGGAGAAATTATATAACAAAATTTTACTCTTGAATCTTCATTTTCTTGAACTGACATATACATTTTTCTTTGTGGTTTTATGATTAGTGAAATTTTGGATTGAAAACTTTTGAAATTGAGATAATCTGTGTTTCTATTATATACGGGTTTTTATAGCGAGAAATCATATTTGATACTTTAAATGAGCGACTAGGAGAAATTATATAACAAAATTTTACTCTTGAATCTTCATTTTCTTGAACTGACATATACATTTTTCTTTGTGGTTTTATGATTAGTGAAATTTTGGATTGAAAACTTTTGAAATTGAGATAATCTGTGTTTCTATTATATACGGGTTTTTATAGCGAGAAATCATATTTGATACTTTAAATGAGCGACTAGGAGAAATTATATAACAAAATTTTACTCTTGAATCTTCATTTTCTTGAACTGACATATACATTTTTCTTTGTGGTTTTATGATTAGTGAAATTTTGGATTGAAAACTTTTGAAATTGAGATAATCTGTGTTTCTATTATATACGGGTTTTTATAGCGAGAAATCATATTTGATACTTTAAATGAGCGACTAGGAGAAATTATATAACAAAATTTTACTCTTGAATCTTCATTTTCTTGAACTGACATATACATTTTTCTTTGTGGTTTTATGATTAGTGAAATTTTGGATTGAAAACTTTTGAAATTGAGATAATCTGTGTTTCTATTATATACGGGTTTTTATAGCGAGAAATCATATTTGATACTTTAAATGAGCGACTAGGAGAAATTATATAACAAAATTTTACTCTTGAATCTTCATTTTCTTGAACTGACATATACATTTTTCTTTGTGGTTTTATGATTAGTGAAATTTTGGATTGAAAACTTTTGAAATTGAGATAATCTGTGTTTCTATTATATACGGGTTTTTATAGCGAGAAATCATATTTGATATTTTAAATGAGCGACTAGGAGAAATTATATAACAAAATTTTACTCTTGAATCTTCATTTTCTTGAACTGACATATACATTTTTCTTTGTGGTTTTATGATTAGTGAAATTTTGGATTGAAAACTTTTGAAATTGAGATAATCTGTGTTTCTATTATATACGGGTTTTTATAGCGAGAAATCATATTTGATACTTTAAATGAGCGACTAGGAGAAATTATATAACAAAATTTTACTCTTGAATCTTCATTTTCTTGAACTGACATATACATTTTTCTTTGTGGTTTTATGATTAGTGAAATTTTGGATTGAAAACTTTTGAAATTGAGATAATCTGTGTTTCTATTATATACGGGTTTTTATAGCGAGAAATCATATTTGATATTTTAAATGAGCGACTAGGAGAAATTATATAACAAAATTTTACTCTTGAATCTTCATTTTCTTGAACTGACATATACATTTTTCTTTGTGGTTTTATGATTAGTGAAATTTTGGATTGAAAACTTTTGAAATTGAGATAATCTGTGTTTCTATTATATACGGGTTTTTATAGCGAGAAATCATATTTGATACTTTAAATGAGCGACTAGGAGAAATTATATAACAAAATTTTACTCTTGAATCTTCATTTTCTTGAACTGACATATACATTTTTCTTTGTGGTTTTATGATTAGTGAAATTTTGGATTGAAAACTTTTGAAATTGAGATAATCTGTGTTTCTATTATATACGGGTTTTTATAGCGAGAAATCATATTTGATATTTTAAATGAGCGACTAGGAGAAATTATATAACAAAATTTTACTCTTGAATCTTCATTTTCTTGAACTGACATATACATTTTTCTTTGTGGTTTTATGATTAGTGAAATTTTGGATTGAAAACTTTTGAAATTGAGATAATCTGTGTTTCTATTATATACGGGTTTTTATAGCGAGAAATCATATTTGATACTTTAAATGAGCGACTAGGAGAAATTATATAACAAAATTTTACTCTTGAATCTTCATTTTCTTGAACTGACATATACATTTTTCTTTGTGGTTTTATGATTAGTGAAATTTTGGATTGAAAACTTTTGAAATTGAGATAATCTGTGTTTCTATTATATACGGGTTTTTATAGCGAGAAATCATATTTGATACTTTAAATGAGCGACTAGGAGAAATTATATAACAAAATTTTACTCTTGAATCTACATTTTCTTGAACTGACATATACATTTTTCTTTGTGGTTTTATGATTAGTGAAATTTTGGATTGAAAACTTTTGAAATTGAGATAATCTGTGTTTCTATTATATACGGGTTTTTATAGCGAGAAATCATATTTGATACTTTAAATGAGCGACTAGGAGAAATTATATAACAAAATTTTACTCTTGAATCTTCATTTTCTTGAACTGACATATACATTTTTCTTTGTGGTTTTATGATTAGTGAAATTTTGGATTGAAAACTTTTGAAATTGAGATAATCTGTGTTTCTATTATATACGGGTTTTTATAGCGAGAAATCATATTTGATACTTTAAATGAGCGACTAGGAGAAATTATATAACAAAATTTTACTCTTGAATCTTCATTTTCTTGAACTGACATATACATTTTTCTTTGTGGTTTTATGATTAGTGAAATTTTGGATTGAAAACTTTTGAAATTGAGATAATCTGTGTTTCTATTATATACGGGTTTTTATAGCGAGAAATCATATTTGATATTTTAAATGAGCGACTAGGAGAAATTATATAACAAAATTTTACTCTTGAATCTTCATTTTCTTGAACTGACATATACATTTTTCTTTGTGGTTTTATGATTAGTGAAATTTTGGATTGAAAACTTTTGAAATTGAGATAATCTGTGTTTCTATTATATACGGGTTTTTATAGCGAGAAATCATATTTGATACTTTAAATGAGCGACTAGGAGAAATTATATAACAAAATTTTACTCTTGAATCTTCATTTTCTTGAACTGACATATACATTTTTCTTTGTGGTTTTATGATTAGTGAAATTTTGGATTGAAAACTTTTGAAATTGAGATAATCTGTGTTTCTATTATATACGGGTTTTTATAGCGAGAAATCATATTTGATACTTTAAATGAGCGACTAGGAGAAATTATATAACAAAATTTTACTCTTGAATCTACATTTTCTTGAACTGACATATACATTTTTCTTTGTGGTTTTATGATTAGTGAAATTTTGGATTGAAAACTTTTGAAATTGAGATAATCTGTGTTTCTATTATATACGGGTTTTTATAGCGAGAAATCATATTTGATACTTTAAATGAGCGACTAGGAGAAATTATATAACAAAATTTTACTCTTGAATCTTCATTTTCTTGAACTGACATATACATTTTTCTTTGTGGTTTTATGATTAGTGAAATTTTGGATTGAAAACTTTTGAAATTGAGATAATCTGTGTTTCTATTATATACGGGTTTTTATAGCGAGAAATCATATTTGATACTTTAAATGAGCGACTAGGAGAAATTATATAACAAAATTTTACTCTTGAATCTTCATTTTCTTGAACTGACATATACATTTTTCTTTGTGGTTTTATGATTAGTGAAATTTTGGATTGAAAACTTTTGAAATTGAGATAATCTGTGTTTCTATTATATACGGGTTTTTATAGCGAGAAATCATATTTGATACTTTAAATGAGCGACTAGGAGAAATTATATAACAAAATTTTACTCTTGAATCTTCATTTTCTTGAACTGACATATACATTTTTCTTTGTGGTTTTATGATTAGTGAAATTTTGGATTGAAAACTTTTGAAATTGAGATAATCTGTGTTTCTATTATATACGGGTTTTTATAGCGAGAAATCATATTTGATACTTTAAATGAGCGACTAGGAGAAATTATATAACAAAATTTTACTCTTGAATCTACATTTTCTTGAACTGACATATACATTTTTCTTTGTGGTTTTATGATTAGTGAAATTTTGGATTGAAAACTTTTGAAATTGAGATAATCTGTGTTTCTATTATATACGGGTTTTTATAGCGAGAAATCATATTTGATACTTTAAATGAGCGACTAGGAGAAATTATATAACAAAATTTTACTCTTGAATCTTCATTTTCTTGAACTGACATATACATTTTTCTTTGTGGTTTTATGATTAGTGAAATTTTGGATTGAAAACTTTTGAAATTGAGATAATCTGTGTTTCTATTATATACGGGTTTTTATAGCGAGAAATCATATTTGATACTTTAAATGAGCGACTAGGAGAAATTATATAACAAAATTTTACTCTTGAATCTTCATTTTCTTGAACTGACATATACATTTTTCTTTGTGGTTTTATGATTAGTGAAATTTTGGATTGAAAACTTTTGAAATTGAGATAATCTGTGTTTCTATTATATACGGGTTTTTATAGCGAGAAATCATATTTGATACTTTAAATGAGCGACTAGGAGAAATTATATAACAAAATTTTACTCTTGAATCTTCATTTTCTTGAACTGACATATACATTTTTCTTTGTGGTTTTATGATTAGTGAAATTTTGGATTGAAAACTTTTGAAATTGAGATAATCTGTGTTTCTATTATATACGGGTTTTTATAGCGAGAAATCATATTTGATACTTTAAATGAGCGACTAGGAGAAATTATATAACAAAATTTTACTCTTGAATCTTCATTTTCTTGAACTGACATATACATTTTTCTTTGTGGTTTTATGATTAGTGAAATTTTGGATTGAAAACTTTTGAAATTGAGATAATCTGTGTTTCTATTATATACGGGTTTTTATAGCGAGAAATCATATTTGATACTTTAAATGAGCGACTAGGAGAAATTATATAACAAAATTTTACTCTTGAATCTTCATTTTCTTGAACTGACATATACATTTTTCTTTGTGGTTTTATGATTAGTGAAATTTTGGATTGAAAACTTTTGAAATTGAGATAATCTGTGTTTCTATTATATACGGGTTTTTATAGCGAGAAATCATATTTGATACTTTAAATGAGCGACTAGGAGAAATTATATAACAAAATTTTACTCTTGAATCTTCATTTTCTTGAACTGACATATACATTTTTCTTTGTGGTTTTATGATTAGTGAAATTTTGGATTGAAAACTTTTGAAATTGAGATAATCTGTGTTTCTATTATATACGGGTTTTTATAGCGAGAAATCATATTTGATACTTTAAATGAGCGACTAGGAGAAATTATATAACAAAATTTTACTCTTGAATCTACATTTTCTTGAACTGACATATACATTTTTCTTTGTGGTTTTATGATTAGTGAAATTTTGGATTGAAAACTTTTGAAATTGAGATAATCTGTGTTTCTATTATATACGGGTTTTTATAGCGAGAAATAATATTTGATACTTTAAATGAGCGACTAGGAGAAATTATATAACAAAATTTTACTCTTGAATCTTCATTTTCTTGAACTGACATATACATTTTTCTTTGTGGTTTTATGATTAGTGAAATTTTGGATTGAAAACTTTTGAAATTGAGATAATCTGTGTTTCTATTATATACGGGTTTTTATAGCGAGAAATCATATTTGATATTTTAAATGAGCGACTAGGAGAAATTATATAACAAAATTTTACTCTTGAATCTTCATTTTCTTGAACTGACATATACATTTTTCTTTGTGGTTTTATGATTAGTGAAATTTTGGATTGAAAACTTTTGAAATTGAGATAATCTGTGTTTCTATTATATACGGGTTTTTATAGCGAGAAATAATATTTGATACTTTAAATGAGCGACTAGGAGAAATTATATAACAAAATTTTACTCTTGAATCTTCATTTTCTTGAACTGACATATACATTTTTCTTTGTGGTTTTATGATTAGTGAAATTTTGGATTGAAAACTTTTGAAATTGAGATAATCTGTGTTTCTATTATATACGGGTTTTTATAGCGAGAAATCATATTTGATACTTTAAATGAGCGACTAGGAGAAATTATATAACAAAATTTTACTCTTGAATCTTCATTTTCTTGAACTGACATATACATTTTTCTTTGTAGTTTTATGATTAGTGAAATTTTGGATTGAAAACTTTTGAAATTGAGATAATCTGTGTTTCTATTATATACGGGTTTTTATAGCGAGAAATCATATTTGATACTTTAAATGAGCGACTAGGAGAAATTATATAACAAAATTTTACTCTTGAATCTTCATTTTCTTG
This sequence comes from Sisyra nigra, assembly GCA_958496155.1. Classification (NCBI taxonomy): domain Eukaryota; kingdom Metazoa; phylum Arthropoda; class Insecta; order Neuroptera; family Sisyridae; genus Sisyra; species Sisyra nigra. The sequence goes on along the minus strand of OY292319.1, from coordinate 17,551,691 downwards.
AACTGACATATACATTTTTCTTTGTGGTTTTATGATTAGTGAAATTTTGGATTGAAAACTTTTGAAATTGAGATAATCTGTGTTTCTATTATATACGGGTTTTTATAGCGAGAAATCATATTTGATACTTTAAATGAGCGACTAGGAGAAATTATATAACAAAATTTTACTCTTGAATCTTCATTTTCTTGAACTGACATATACATTTTTCTTTGTGGTTTTATGATTAGTGAAATTTTGGATTGAAAACTTTTGAAATTGAGATAATCTGTGTTTCTATTATATACGGGTTTTTATAGCGAGAAATCATATTTGATACTTTAAATGAGCGACTAGGAGAAATTATATAACAAAATTTTACTCTTGAATCTTCATTTTCTTGAACTGACATATACATTTTTCTTTGTGGTTTTATGATTAGTGAAATTTTGGATTGAAAACTTTTGAAATTGAGATAATCTGTGTTTCTATTATATACGGGTTTTTATAGCGAGAAATCATATTTGATACTTTAAATGAGCGACTAGGAGAAATTATATAACAAAATTTTACTCTTGAATCTTCATTTTCTTGAACTGACATATACATTTTTCTTTGTGGTTTTATGATTAGTGAAATTTTGGATTGAAAACTTTTGAAATTGAGATAATCTGTGTTTCTATTATATACGGGTTTTTATAGCGAGAAATCATATTTGATACTTTAAATGAGCGACTAGGAGAAATTATATAACAAAATTTTACTCTTGAATCTTCATTTTCTTGAACTGACATATACATTTTTCTTTGTGGTTTTATGATTAGTGAAATTTTGGATTGAAAACTTTTGAAATTGAGATAATCTGTGTTTCTATTATATACGGGTTTTTATAGCGAGAAATCATATTTGATACTTTAAATGAGCGACTAGGAGAAATTATATAACAAAATTTTACTCTTGAATCTTCATTTTCTTGAACTGACATATACATTTTTCTTTGTGGTTTTATGATTAGTGAAATTTTGGATTGAAAACTTTTGAAATTGAGATAATCTGTGTTTCTATTATATACGGGTTTTTATAGCGAGAAATCATATTTGATACTTTAAATGAGCGACTAGGAGAAATTATATAACAAAATTTTACTCTTGAATCTTCATTTTCTTGAACTGACATATACATTTTTCTTTGTGGTTTTATGATTAGTGAAATTTTGGATTGAAAACTTTTGAAATTGAGATAATCTGTGTTTCTATTATATACGGGTTTTTATAGCGAGAAATCATATTTGATACTTTAAATGAGCGACTAGGAGAAATTATATAACAAAATTTTACTCTTGAATCTTCATTTTCTTGAACTGACATATACATTTTTCTTTGTGGTTTTATGATTAGTGAAATTTTGGATTGAAAACTTTTGAAATTGAGATAATCTGTGTTTCTATTATATACGGGTTTTTATAGCGAGAAATCATATTTGATACTTTAAATGAGCGACTAGGAGAAATTATATAACAAAATTTTACTCTTGAATCTTCATTTTCTTGAACTGACATATACATTTTTCTTTGTGGTTTTATGATTAGTGAAATTTTGGATTGAAAACTTTTGAAATTGAGATAATCTGTGTTTCTATTATATACGGGTTTTTATAGCGAGAAATCATATTTGATACTTTAAATGAGCGACTAGGAGAAATTATATAACAAAATTTTACTCTTGAATCTTCATTTTCTTGAACTGACATATACATTTTTCTTTGTGGTTTTATGATTAGTGAAATTTTGGATTGAAAACTTTTGAAATTGAGATAATCTGTGTTTCTATTATATACGGGTTTTTATAGCGAGAAATCATATTTGATACTTTAAATGAGCGACTAGGAGAAATTATATAACAAAATTTTACTCTTGAATCTTCATTTTCTTGAACTGACATATACATTTTTCTTTGTGGTTTTATGATTAGTGAAATTTTGGATTGAAAACTTTTGAAATTGAGATAATCTGTGTTTCTATTATATACGGGTTTTTATAGCGAGAAATCATATTTGATACTTTAAATGAGCGACTAGGAGAAATTATATAACAAAATTTTACTCTTGAATCTTCATTTTCTTGAACTGACATATACATTTTTCTTTGTGGTTTTATGATTAGTGAAATTTTGGATTGAAAACTTTTGAAATTGAGATAATCTGTGTTTCTATTATATACGGGTTTTTATAGCGAGAAATCATATTTGATACTTTAAATGAGCGACTAGGAGAAATTATATAACAAAATTTTACTCTTGAATCTTCATTTTCTTGAACTGACATATACATTTTTCTTTGTGGTTTTATGATTAGTGAAATTTTGGATTGAAAACTTTTGAAATTGAGATAATCTGTGTTTCTATTATATACGGGTTTTTATAGCGAGAAATCATATTTGATACTTTAAATGAGCGACTAGGAGAAATTATATAACAAAATTTTACTCTTGAATCTTCATTTTCTTGAACTGACATATACATTTTTCTTTGTGGTTTTATGATTAGTGAAATTTTGGATTGAAAACTTTTGAAATTGAGATAATCTGTGTTTCTATTATATACGGGTTTTTATAGCGAGAAATCATATTTGATACTTTAAATGAGCGACTAGGAGAAATTATATAACAAAATTTTACTCTTGAATCTTCATTTTCTTGAACTGACATATACATTTTTCTTTGTGGTTTTATGATTAGTGAAATTTTGGATTGAAAACTTTTGAAATTGAGATAATCTGTGTTTCTATTATATACGGGTTTTTATAGCGAGAAATCATATTTGATACTTTAAATGAGCGACTAGGAGAAATTATATAACAAAATTTTACTCTTGAATCTTCATTTTCTTGAACTGACATATACATTTTTCTTTGTGGTTTTATGATTAGTGAAATTTTGGATTGAAAACTTTTGAAATTGAGATAATCTGTGTTTCTATTATATACGGGTTTTTATAGCGAGAAATCATATTTGATACTTTAAATGAGCGACTAGGAGAAATTATATAACAAAATTTTACTCTTGAATCTTCATTTTCTTGAACTGACATATACATTTTTCTTTGTGGTTTTATGATTAGTGAAATTTTGGATTGAAAACTTTTGAAATTGAGATAATCTGTGTTTCTATTATATACGGGTTTTTATAGCGAGAAATCATATTTGATACTTTAAATGAGCGACTAGGAGAAATTATATAACAAAATTTTACTCTTGAATCTTCATTTTCTTGAACTGACATATACATTTTTCTTTGTGGTTTTATGATTAGTGAAATTTTGGATTGAAAACTTTTGAAATTGAGATAATCTGTGTTTCTATTATATACGGGTTTTTATAGCGAGAAATCATATTTGATACTTTAAATGAGCGACTAGGAGAAATTATATAACAAAATTTTACTCTTGAATCTTCATTTTCTTGAACTGACATATACATTTTTCTTTGTGGTTTTATGATTAGTGAAATTTTGGATTGAAAACTTTTGAAATTGAGATAATCTGTGTTTCTATTATATACGGGTTTTTATAGCGAGAAATCATATTTGATACTTTAAATGAGCGACTAGGAGAAATTATATAACAAAATTTTACTCTTGAATCTTCATTTTCTTGAACTGACATATACATTTTTCTTTGTGGTTTTATGATTAGTGAAATTTTGGATTGAAAACTTTTGAAATTGAGATAATCTGTGTTTCTATTATATACGGGTTTTTATAGCGAGAAATCATATTTGATACTTTAAATGAGCGACTAGGAGAAATTATATAACAAAATTTTACTCTTGAATCTTCATTTTCTTGAACTGACATATACATTTTTCTTTGTGGTTTTATGATTAGTGAAATTTTGGATTGAAAACTTTTGAAATTGAGATAATCTGTGTTTCTATTATATACGGGTTTTTATAGCGAGAAATCATATTTGATACTTTAAATGAGCGACTAGGAGAAATTATATAACAAAATTTTACTCTTGAATCTTCATTTTCTTGAACTGACATATACATTTTTCTTTGTGGTTTTATGATTAGTGAAATTTTGGATTGAAAACTTTTGAAATTGAGATAATCTGTGTTTCTATTATATACGGGTTTTTATAGCGAGAAATCATATTTGATACTTTAAATGAGCGACTAGGAGAAATTATATAACAAAATTTTACTCTTGAATCTTCATTTTCTTGAACTGACATATACATTTTTCTTTGTGGTTTTATGATTAGTGAAATTTTGGATTGAAAACTTTTGAAATTGAGATAATCTGTGTTTCTATTATATACGGGTTTTTATAGCGAGAAATCATATTTGATACTTTAAATGAGCGACTAGGAGAAATTATATAACAAAATTTTACTCTTGAATCTTCATTTTCTTGAACTGACATATACATTTTTCTTTGTGGTTTTATGATTAGTGAAATTTTGGATTGAAAACTTTTGAAATTGAGATAATCTGTGTTTCTATTATATACGGGTTTTTATAGCGAGAAATCATATTTGATACTTTAAATGAGCGACTAGGAGAAATTATATAACAAAATTTTACTCTTGAATCTTCATTTTCTTGAACTGACATATACATTTTTCTTTGTGGTTTTATGATTAGTGAAATTTTGGATTGAAAACTTTTGAAATTGAGATAATCTGTGTTTCTATTATATACGGGTTTTTATAGCGAGAAATCATATTTGATACTTTAAATGAGCGACTAGGAGAAATTATATAACAAAATTTTACTCTTGAATCTTCATTTTCTTGAACTGACATATACATTTTTCTTTGTGGTTTTATGATTAGTGAAATTTTGGATTGAAAACTTTTGAAATTGAGATAATCTGTGTTTCTATTATATACGGGTTTTTATAGCGAGAAATCATATTTGATACTTTAAATGAGCGACTAGGAGAAATTATATAACAAAATTTTACTCTTGAATCTTCATTTTCTTGAACTGACATATACATTTTTCTTTGTGGTTTTATGATTAGTGAAATTTTGGATTGAAAACTTTTGAAATTGAGATAATCTGTGTTTCTATTATATACGGGTTTTTATAGCGAGAAATCATATTTGATACTTTAAATGAGCGACTAGGAGAAATTATATAACAAAATTTTACTCTTGAATCTTCATTTTCTTGAACTGACATATACATTTTTCTTTGTGGTTTTATGATTAGTGAAATTTTGGATTGAAAACTTTTGAAATTGAGATAATCTGTGTTTCTATTATATACGGGTTTTTATAGCGAGAAATCATATTTGATACTTTAAATGAGCGACTAGGAGAAATTATATAACAAAATTTTACTCTTGAATCTTCATTTTCTTGAACTGACATATACATTTTTCTTTGTGGTTTTATGATTAGTGAAATTTTGGATTGAAAACTTTTGAAATTGAGATAATCTGTGTTTCTATTATATACGGGTTTTTATAGCGAGAAATCATATTTGATACTTTAAATGAGCGACTAGGAGAAATTATATAACAAAATTTTACTCTTGAATCTTCATTTTCTTGAACTGACATATACATTTTTCTTTGTGGTTTTATGATTAGTGAAATTTTGGATTGAAAACTTTTGAAATTGAGATAATCTGTGTTTCTATTATATACGGGTTTTTATAGCGAGAAATCATATTTGATACTTTAAATGAGCGACTAGGAGAAATTATATAACAAAATTTTACTCTTGAATCTTCATTTTCTTGAACTGACATATACATTTTTCTTTGTGGTTTTATGATTAGTGAAATTTTGGATTGAAAACTTTTGAAATTGAGATAATCTGTGTTTCTATTATATACGGGTTTTTATAGCGAGAAATCATATTTGATACTTTAAATGAGCGACTAGGAGAAATTATATAACAAAATTTTACTCTTGAATCTTCATTTTCTTGAACTGACATATACATTTTTCTTTGTGGTTTTATGATTAGTGAAATTTTGGATTGAAAACTTTTGAAATTGAGATAATCTGTGTTTCTATTATATACGGGTTTTTATAGCGAGAAATCATATTTGATACTTTAAATGAGCGACTAGGAGAAATTATATAACAAAATTTTACTCTTGAATCTTCATTTTCTTGAACTGACATATACATTTTTCTTTGTGGTTTTATGATTAGTGAAATTTTGGATTGAAAACTTTTGAAATTGAGATAATCTGTGTTTCTATTATATACGGGTTTTTATAGCGAGAAATCATATTTGATACTTTAAATGAGCGACTAGGAGAAATTATATAACAAAATTTTACTCTTGAATCTTCATTTTCTTGAACTGACATATACATTTTTCTTTGTGGTTTTATGATTAGTGAAATTTTGGATTGAAAACTTTTGAAATTGAGATAATCTGTGTTTCTATTATATACGGGTTTTTATAGCGAGAAATCATATTTGATACTTTAAATGAGCGACTAGGAGAAATTATATAACAAAATTTTACTCTTGAATCTTCATTTTCTTGAACTGACATATACATTTTTCTTTGTGGTTTTATGATTAGTGAAATTTTGGATTGAAAACTTTTGAAATTGAGATAATCTGTGTTTCTATTATATACGGGTTTTTATAGCGAGAAATCATATTTGATACTTTAAATGAGCGACTAGGAGAAATTATATAACAAAATTTTACTCTTGAATCTTCATTTTCTTGAACTGACATATACATTTTTCTTTGTGGTTTTATGATTAGTGAAATTTTGGATTGAAAACTTTTGAAATTGAGATAATCTGTGTTTCTATTATATACGGGTTTTTATAGCGAGAAATCATATTTGATACTTTAAATGAGCGACTAGGAGAAATTATATAACAAAATTTTACTCTTGAATCTTCATTTTCTTGAACTGACATATACATTTTTCTTTGTGGTTTTATGATTAGTGAAATTTTGGATTGAAAACTTTTGAAATTGAGATAATCTGTGTTTCTATTATATACGGGTTTTTATAGCGAGAAATCATATTTGATACTTTAAATGAGCGACTAGGAGAAATTATATAACAAAATTTTACTCTTGAATCTTCATTTTCTTGAACTGACATATACTTTTTTCTTTGTGGTTTTATGATTAGTGAAATTTTGGATTGAAAACTTTTGAAATTGAGATAATCTGTGTTTCTATTATATACGGGTTTTTATAGCGAGAAATCATATTTGATACTTTAAATGAGCGACTAGGAGAAATTATATAACAAAATTTTACTCTTGAATCTTCATTTTCTTGAACTGACATATACATTTTTCTTTGTGGTTTTATGATTAGTGAAATTTTGGATTGAAAACTTTTGAAATTGAGATAATCTGTGTTTCTATTATATACGGGTTTTTATAGCGAGAAATCATATTTGATACTTTAAATGAGCGACTAGGAGAAATTATATAACAAAATTTTACTCTTGAATCTTCATTTTCTTGAACTGACATATACATTTTTCTTTGTGGTTTTATGATTAGTGAAATTTTGGATTGAAAACTTTTGAAATTGAGATAATCTGTGTTTCTATTATATACGGGTTTTTATAGCGAGAAATCATATTTGATACTTTAAATGAGCGACTAGGAGAAATTATATAACAAAATTTTACTCTTGAATCTTCATTTTCTTGAACTGACATATACATTTTTCTTTGTGGTTTTATGATTAGTGAAATTTTGGATTGAAAACTTTTGAAATTGAGATAATCTGTGTTTCTATTATATACGGGTTTTTATAGCGAGAAATCATATTTGATACTTTAAATGAGCGACTAGGAGAAATTATATAACAAAATTTTACTCTTGAATCTTCATTTTCTTGAACTGACATATACATTTTTCTTTGTGGTTTTATGATTAGTGAAATTTTGGATTGAAAACTTTTGAAATTGAGATAATCTGTGTTTCTATTATATACGGGTTTTTATAGCGAGAAATCATATTTGATACTTTAAATGAGCGACTAGGAGAAATTATATAACAAAATTTTACTCTTGAATCTTCATTTTCTTGAACTGACATATACATTTTTCTTTGTGGTTTTATGATTAGTGAAATTTTGGATTGAAAACTTTTGAAATTGAGATAATCTGTGTTTCTATTATATACGGGTTTTTATAGCGAGAAATCATATTTGATACTTTAAATGAGCGACTAGGAGAAATTATATAACAAAATTTTACTCTTGAATCTTCATTTTCTTGAACTGACATATACATTTTTCTTTGTGGTTTTATGATTAGTGAAATTTTGGATTGAAAACTTTTGAAATTGAGATAATCTGTGTTTCTATTATATACGGGTTTTTATAGCGAGAAATCATATTTGATACTTTAAATGAGCGACTAGGAGAAATTATATAACAAAATTTTACTCTTGAATCTTCATTTTCTTGAACTGACATATACATTTTTCTTTGTGGTTTTATGATTAGTGAAATTTTGGATTGAAAACTTTTGAAATTGAGATAATCTGTGTTTCTATTATATACGGGTTTTTATAGCGAGAAATCATATTTGATACTTTAAATGAGCGACTAGGAGAAATTATATAACAAAATTTTACTCTTGAATCTTCATTTTCTTGAACTGACATATACATTTTTCTTTGTGGTTTTATGATTAGTGAAATTTTGGATTGAAAACTTTTGAAATTGAGATAATCTGTGTTTCTATTATATACGGGTTTTTATAGCGAGAAATCATATTTGATACTTTAAATGAGCGACTAGGAGAAATTATATAACAAAATTTTATTCTTGAATCTTCATTTTCTTGAACTGACATATACATTTTTCTTTGTGGTTTTATGATTAGTGAAATTTTGGATTGAAAACTTTTGAAATTGAGATAATCTGTGTTTCTTTTGTATACGGGTTTTTATAGCGAGAAATCATATTTGATACTTTAAATGAGCGACTAGGAGAAATTATATAACAAAATTTTACTCTTGAATCTTCATTTTCTTGAACTGACATATACATTTTTCTTTGTGGTTTTATGATTAGTGAAATTTTGGATTGAAAACTTTTGAAATTGAGATAATCTGTGTTTCTATTATATACGGGTTTTTATAGCGAGAAATCATATTTGATACTTTAAATGAGCGACTAGGAGAAATTATATAACAAAATTTTACTCTTGAATCTTCATTTTCTTGAACTGACATATACATTTTTCTTTGTGGTTTTATGATTAGTGAAATTTTGGATTGAAAACTTTTGAAATTGAGATAATCTGTGTTTCTATTATATACGGGTTTTTATAGCGAGAAATCATATTTGATACTTTAAATGAGCGACTAGGAGAAATTATATAACAAAATTTTACTCTTGAATCTTCATTTTCTTGAACTGACATATACATTTTTCTTTGTGGTTTTATGATTAGTGAAATTTTGGATTGAAAACTTTTGAAATTGAGATAATCTGTGTTTCTATTATATACGGGTTTTTATAGCGAGAAATCATATTTGATACTTTAAATGAGCGACTAGGAGAAATTATATAACAAAATTTTACTCTTGAATGTTCATTTTCTTGAACTGACATATACATTTTTCTTTGTGGTTTTATGATTAGTGAAATTTTGGATTGAAAACTTTTGAAATTGAGATAATCTGTGTTTCTATTATATACGGGTTTTTATAGCGAGAAATCATATTTGATACTTTAAATGAGCGACTAGGAGAAATTATATAACAAAATTTTACTCTTGAATCTTCATTTTCTTGAACTGACATATACATTTTTCTTTGTGGTTTTATGATTAGTGAAATTTTGGATTGAAAACTTTTGAAATTGAGATAATCTGTGTTTCTATTATATACGGGTTTTTATAGCGAGAAATCATATTTGATACTTTAAATGAGCGACTAGGAGAAATTATATAACAAAATTTTACTCTTGAATCTTCATTTTCTTGAACTGACATATACATTTTTCTTTGTGGTTTTATGATTAGTGAAATTTTGGATTGAAAACTTTTGAAATTGAGATAATCTGTGTTTCTATTATATACGGGTTTTTATAGCGAGAAATCATATTTGATACTTTAAATGAGCGACTAGGAGAAATTATATAACAAAATTTTACTCTTGAATCTTCATTTTCTTGAACTGACATATACATTTTTCTTTGTGGTTTTATGATTAGTGAAATTTTGGATTGAAAACTTTTGAAATTGAGATAATCTGTGTTTCTATTATATACGGGTTTTTATAGCGAGAAATCATATTTGATACTTTAAATGAGCGACTAGGAGAAATTATATAACAAAATTTTACTCTTGAATCTTCATTTTCTTGAACTGACATATACATTTTTCTTTGTGGTTTTATGATTAGTGAAATTTTGGATTGAAAACTTTTGAAATTGAGATAATCTGTGTTTCTATTATATACGGGTTTTTATAGCGAGAAATCATATTTGATACTTTAAATGAGCGACTAGGAGAAATTATATAACAAAATTTTACTCTTGAATCTTCATTTTCTTGAACTGACATATACATTTTTCTTTGTGGTTTTATGATTAGTGAAATTTTGGATTGAAAACTTTTGAAATTGAGATAATCTGTGTTTCTATTATATACGGGTTTTTATAGCGAGAAATCATATTTGATACTTTAAATGAGCGACTAGGAGAAATTATATAACAAAATTTTACTCTTGAATCTTCATTTTCTTGAACTGACATATACATTTTTCTTTGTGGTTTTATGATTAGTGAAATTTTGGATTGAAAACTTTTGAAATTGAGATAATCTGTGTTTCTATTATATACGGGTTTTTATAGCGAGAAATCATATTTGATACTTTAAATGAGCGACTAGGAGAAATTATATAACAAAATTTTACTCTTGAATCTTCATTTTCTTGAACTGACATATACATTTTTCTTTGTGGTTTTATGATTAGTGAAATTTTGGATTGAAAACTTTTGAAATTGAGATAATCTGTGTTTCTATTATATACGGGTTTTTATAGCGAGAAATCATATTTGATACTTTAAATGAGCGACTAGGAGAAATTATATAACAAAATTTTACTCTTGAATCTTCATTTTCTTGAACTGACATATACATTTTTCTTTGTGGTTTTATGATTAGTGAAATTTTGGATTGAAAACTTTTGAAATTGAGATAATCTGTGTTTCTATTATATACGGGTTTTTATAGCGAGAAATCATATTTGATACTTTAAATGAGCGACTAGGAGAAATTATATAACAAAATTTTACTCTTGAATCTTCATTTTCTTGAACTGACATATACATTTTTCTTTGTGGTTTTATGATTAGTGAAATTTTGGATTGAAAACTTTTGAAATTGAGATAATCTGTGTTTCTATTATATACGGGTTTTTATAGCGAGAAATCATATTTGATACTTTAAATGAGCGACTAGGAGAAATTATATAACAAAATTTTACTCTTGAATCTTCATTTTCTTGAACTGACATATACATTTTTCTTTGTGGTTTTATGATTAGTGAAATTTTGGATTGAAAACTTTTGAAATTGAGATAATCTGTGTTTCTATTATATACGGGTTTTTATAGCGAGAAATCATATTTGATACTTTAAATGAGCGACTAGGAGAAATTATATAACAAAATTTTACTCTTGAATCTTCATTTTCTTGAACTGACATATACATTTTTCTTTGTGGTTTTATGATTAGTGAAATTTTGGATTGAAAACTTTTGAAATTGAGATAATCTGTGTTTCTATTATATACGGGTTTTTATAGCGAGAAATCATATTTGATACTTTAAATGAGCGACTAGGAGAAATTATATAACAAAATTTTACTCTTGAATCTTCATTTTCTTGAACTGACATATACATTTTTCTTTGTGGTTTTATGATTAGTGAAATTTTGGATTGAAAACTTTTGAAATTGAGATAATCTGTGTTTCTATTATATACGGGTTTTTATAGCGAGAAATCATATTTGATACTTTAAATGAGCGACTAGGAGAAATTATATAACAAAATTTTACTCTTGAATCTTCATTTTCTTGAACTGACATATACATTTTTCTTTGTGGTTTTATGATTAGTGAAATTTTGGATTGAAAACTTTTGAAATTGAGATAATCTGTGTTTCTATTATATACGGGTTTTTATAGCGAGAAATCATATTTGATACTTTAAATGAGCGACTAGGAGAAATTATATAACAAAATTTTACTCTTGAATCTTCATTTTCTTGAACTGACATATACATTTTTCTTTGTGGTTTTATGATTAGTGAAATTTTGGATTGAAAACTTTTGAAATTGAGATAATCTGTGTTTCTATTATATACGGGTTTTTATAGCGAGAAATCATATTTGATACTTTAAATGAGCGACTAGGAGAAATTATATAACAAAATTTTACTCTTGAATCTTCATTTTCTTGAACTGACATATACATTTTTCTTTGTGGTTTTATGATTAGTGAAATTTTGGATTGAAAACTTTTGAAATTGAGATAATCTGTGTTTCTATTATATACGGGTTTTTATAGCGAGAAATCATATTTGATACTTTAAATGAGCGACTAGGAGAAATTATATAACAAAATTTTACTCTTGAATCTTCATTTTCTTGAACTGACATATACATTTTTCTTTGTGGTTTTATGATTAGTGAAATTTTGGATTGAAAACTTTTGAAATTGAGATAATCTGTGTTTCTATTATATACGGGTTTTTATAGCGAGAAATCATATTTGATACTTTAAATGAGCGACTAGGAGAAATTATATAACAAAATTTTACTCTTGAATCTTCATTTTCTTGAACTGACATATACATTTTTCTTTGTGGTTTTATGATTAGTGAAATTTTGGATTGAAAACTTTTGAAATTGAGATAATCTGTGTTTCTATTATATACGGGTTTTTATAGCGAGAAATCATATTTGATACTTTAAATGAGCGACTAGGAGAAATTATATAACAAAATTTTACTCTTGAATCTTCATTTTCTTGAACTGACATATACATTTTTCTTTGTGGTTTTATGATTAGTGAAATTTTGGATTGAAAACTTTTGAAATTGAGATAATCTGTGTTTCAATTATATACGGGTTTTTATAGCGAGAAATCATATTTGATACTTTAAATGAGCGACTAGGAGAAATTATATAACAAAATTTTACTCTTGAATCTTCATTTTCTTGAACTGACATATACATTTTTCTTTGTGGTTTTATGATTAGTGAAATTTTGGATTGAAAACTTTTGAAATTGAGATAATCTGTGTTTCTATTATATACGGGTTTTTATAGCGAGAAATCATATTTGATACTTTAAATGAGCGACTAGGAGAAATTATATAACAAAATTTTACTCTTGAATCTTCATTTTCTTGAACTGACATATACATTTTTCTTTGTGGTTTTATGATTAGTGAAATTTTGGATTGAAAACTTTTGAAATTGAGATAATCTGTGTTTCTATTATATACGGGTTTTTATAGCGAGAAATCATATTTGATACTTTAAATGAGCGACTAGGAGAAATTATATAACAAAATTTTACTCTTGAATCTTCATTTTCTTGAACTGACATATACATTTTTCTTTGTGGTTTTATGATTAGTGAAATTTTGGATTGAAAACTTTTGAAATTGAGATAATCTGTGTTTCTATTATATACGGGTTTTTATAGCGAGAAATCATATTTGATACTTTAAATGAGCGACTAGGAGAAATTATATAACAAAATTTTACTCTTGAATCTTCATTTTCTTGAACTGACATATACATTTTTCTTTGTGGTTTTATGATTAGTGAAATTTTGGATTGAAAACTTTTGAAATTGAGATAATCTGTGTTTCTATTATATACGGGTTTTTATAGCGAGAAATCATATTTGATACTTTAAATGAGCGACTAGGAGAAATTATATAACAAAATTTTACTCTTGAATCTTCATTTTCTTGAACTGACATATACATTTTTCTTTGTGGTTTTATGATTAGTGAAATTTTGGATTGAAAACTTTTGAAATTGAGATAATCTGTGTTTCTATTATATACGGGTTTTTATAGCGAGAAATCATATTTGATACTTTAAATGAGCGACTAGGAGAAATTATATAACAAAATTTTACTCTTGAATCTTCATTTTCTTGAACTGACATATACATTTTTCTTTGTGGTTTTATGATTAGTGAAATTTTGGATTGAAAACTTTTGAAATTGAGATAATCTGTGTTTCTATTATATACGGGTTTTTATAGCGAGAAATCATATTTGATACTTTAAATGAGCGACTAGGAGAAATTATATAACAAAATTTTACTCTTGAATCTTCATTTTCTTGAACTGACATATACATTTTTCTTTGTGGTTTTATGATTAGTGAAATTTTGGATTGAAAACTTTTGAAATTGAGATAATCTGTGTTTCTATTATATACGGGTTTTTATAGCGAGAAATCATATTTGATACTTTAAATGAGCGACTAGGAGAAATTATATAACAAAATTTTACTCTTGAATCTTCATTTTCTTGAACTGACATATACATTTTTCTTTGTGGTTTTATGATTAGTGAAATTTTGGATTGAAAACTTTTGAAATTGAGATAATCTGTGTTTCTATTATATACGGGTTTTTATAGCGAGAAATCATATTTGATACTTTAAATGAGCGACTAGGAGAAATTATATAACAAAATTTTACTCTTGAATCTTCATTTTCTTGAACTGACATATACATTTTTCTTTGTGGTTTTATGATTAGTGAAATTTTGGATTGAAAACTTTTGAAATTGAGATAATCTGTGTTTCTATTATATACGGGTTTTTATAGCGAGAAATCATATTTGATACTTTAAATGAGCGACTAGGAGAAATTATATAACAAAATTTTACTCTTGAATCTTCATTTTCTTGAACTGACATATACATTTTTCTTTGTGGTTTTATGATTAGTGAAATTTTGGATTGAAAACTTTTGAAATTGAGATAATCTGTGTTTCTATTATATACGGGTTTTTATAGCGAGAAATCATATTTGATACTTTAAATGAGCGACTAGGAGAAATTATATAACAAAATTTTACTCTTGAATCTTCATTTTCTTGAACTGACATATACATTTTTCTTTGTGGTTTTATGATTAGTGAAATTTTGGATTGAAAACTTTTGAAATTGAGATAATCTGTGTTTCTATTATATACGGGTTTTTATAGCGAGAAATCATATTTGATACTTTAAATGAGCGACTAGGAGAAATTATATAACAAAATTTTACTCTTGAATCTTCATTTTCTTGAACTGACATATACATTTTTCTTTGTGGTTTTATGATTAGTGAAATTTTGGATTGAAAACTTTTGAAATTGAGATAATCTGTGTTTCTATTATATACGGGTTTTTATAGCGAGAAATCATATTTGATACTTTAAATGAGCGACTAGGAGAAATTATATAACAAAATTTTACTCTTGAATCTTCATTTTCTTGAACTGACATATACATTTTTCTTTGTGGTTTTATGATTAGTGAAATTTTGGATTGAAAACTTTTGAAATTGAGATAATCTGTGTTTCTATTATATACGGGTTTTTATAGCGAGAAATCATATTTGATACTTTAAATGAGCGACTAGGAGAAATTATATAACAAAATTTTACTCTTGAATCTTCATTTTCTTGAACTGACATATACATTTTTCTTTGTGGTTTTATGATTAGTGAAATTTTGGATTGAAAACTTTTGAAATTGAGATAATCTGTGTTTCTATTATATACGGGTTTTTATAGCGAGAAATCATATTTGATACTTTAAATGAGCGACTAGGAGAAATTATATAACAAAATTTTACTCTTGAATCTTCATTTTCTTGAACTGACATATACATTTTTCTTTGTGGTTTTATGATTAGTGAAATTTTGGATTGAAAACTTTTGAAATTGAGATAATCTGTGTTTCTATTATATACGGGTTTTTATAGCGAGAAATCATATTTGATACTTTAAATGAGCGACTAGGAGAAATTATATAACAAAATTTTACTCTTGAATCTTCATTTTCTTGAACTGACATATACATTTTTCTTTGTGGTTTTATGATTAGTGAAATTTTGGATTGAAAACTTTTGAAATTGAGATAATCTGTGTTTCTATTATATACGGGTTTTTATAGCGAGAAATCATATTTGATACTTTAAATGAGCGACTAGGAGAAATTATATAACAAAATTTTACTCTTGAATCTTCATTTTCTTGAACTGACATATACATTTTTCTTTGTGGTTTTATGATTAGTGAAATTTTGGATTGAAAACTTTTGAAATTGAGATAATCTGTGTTTCTATTATATACGGGTTTTTATAGCGAGAAATCATATTTGATACTTTAAATGAGCGACTAGGAGAAATTATATAACAAAATTTTACTCTTGAATCTTCATTTTCTTGAACTGACATATACATTTTTCTTTGTGGTTTTATGATTAGTGAAATTTTGGATTGAAAACTTTTGAAATTGAGATAATCTGTGTTTCTATTATATACGGGTTTTTATAGCGAGAAATCATATTTGATACTTTAAATGAGCGACTAGGAGAAATTATATAACAAAATTTTACTCTTGAATCTTCATTTTCTTGAACTGACATATACATTTTTCTTTGTGGTTTTATGATTAGTGAAATTTTGGATTGAAAACTTTTGAAATTGAGATAATCTGTGTTTCTATTATATACGGGTTTTTATAGCGAGAAATCATATTTGATACTTTAAATGAGCGACTAGGAGAAATTATATAACAAAATTTTACTCTTGAATCTTCATTTTCTTGAACTGACATATACATTTTTCTTTGTGGTTTTATGATTAGTGAAATTTTGGATTGAAAACTTTTGAAATTGAGATAATCTGTGTTTCTATTATATACGGGTTTTTATAGCGAGAAATCATATTTGATACTTTAAATGAGCGACTAGGAGAAATTATATAACAAAATTTTACTCTTGAATCTTCATTTTCTTGAACTGACATATACATTTTTCTTTGTGGTTTTATGATTAGTGAAATTTTGGATTGAAAACTTTTGAAATTGAGATAATCTGTGTTTCAATTATATACGGGTTTTTATAGCGAGAAATCATATTTGATACTTTAAATGAGCGACTAGGAGAAATTATATAACAAAATTTTACTCTTGAATCTTCATTTTCTTGAACTGACATATACATTTTTCTTTGTGGTTTTATGATTAGTGAAATTTTGGATTGAAAACTTTTGAAATTGAGATAATCTGTGTTTCTATTATATACGGGTTTTTATAGCGAGAAATCATATTTGATACTTTAAATGAGCGACTAGGAGAAATTATATAACAAAATTTTACTCTTGAATCTTCATTTTCTTGAACTGACATATACATTTTTCTTTGTGGTTTTATGATTAGTGAAATTTTGGATTGAAAACTTTTGAAATTGAGATAATCTGTGTTTCTATTATATACGGGTTTTTATAGCGAGAAATCATATTTGATACTTTAAATGAGCGACTAGGAGAAATTATATAACAAAATTTTACTCTTGAATCTTCATTTTCTTGAACTGACATATACATTTTTCTTTGTGGTTTTATGATTAGTGAAATTTTGGATTGAAAACTTTTGAAATTGAGATAATCTGTGTTTCTATTATATACGGGTTTTTATAGCGAGAAATCATATTTGATACTTTAAATGAGCGACTAGGAGAAATTATATAACAAAATTTTACTCTTGAATCTTCATTTTCTTGAACTGACATATACATTTTTCTTTGTGGTTTTATGATTAGTGAAATTTTGGATTGAAAACTTTTGAAATTGAGATAATCTGTGTTTCTATTATATACGGGTTTTTATAGCGAGAAATCATATTTGATACTTTAAATGAGCGACTAGGAGAAATTATATAACAAAATTTTACTCTTGAATCTTCATTTTCTTGAACTGACATATACATTTTTCTTTGTGGTTTTATGATTAGTGAAATTTTGGATTGAAAACTTTTGAAATTGAGATAATCTGTGTTTCTATTATATACGGGTTTTTATAGCGAGAAATCATATTTGATACTTTAAATGAGCGACTAGGAGAAATTATATAACAAAATTTTACTCTTGAATCTTCATTTTCTTGAACTGACATATACATTTTTCTTTGTGGTTTTATGATTAGTGAAATTTTGGATTGAAAACTTTTGAAATTGAGATAATCTGTGTTTCTATTATATACGGGTTTTTATAGCGAGAAATCATATTTGATACTTTAAATGAGCGACTAGGAGAAATTATATAACAAAATTTTACTCTTGAATCTTCATTTTCTTGAACTGACATATACATTTTTCTTTGTGGTTTTATGATTAGTGAAATTTTGGATTGAAAACTTTTGAAATTGAGATAATCTGTGTTTCTATTATATACGGGTTTTTATAGCGAGAAATCATATTTGATACTTTAAATGAGCGACTAGGAGAAATTATATAACAAAATTTTACTCTTGAATCTTCATTTTCTTGAACTGACATATACATTTTTCTTTGTGGTTTTATGATTAGTGAAATTTTGGATTGAAAACTTTTGAAATTGAGATAATCTGTGTTTCTATTATATACGGGTTTTTATAGCGAGAAATCATATTTGATACTTTAAATGAGCGACTAGGAGAAATTATATAACAAAATTTTACTCTTGAATCTTCATTTTCTTGAACTGACATATACATTTTTCTTTGTGGTTTTATGATTAGTGAAATTTTGGATTGAAAACTTTTGAAATTGAGATAATCTGTGTTTCTATTATATACGGGTTTTTATAGCGAGAAATCATATTTGATACTTTAAATGAGCGACTAGGAGAAATTATATAACAAAATTTTACTCTTGAATCTTCATTTTCTTGAACTGACATATACATTTTTCTTTGTGGTTTTATGATTAGTGAAATTTTGGATTGAAAACTTTTGAAATTGAGATAATCTGTGTTTCTATTATATACGGGTTTTTATAGCGAGAAATCATATTTGATACTTTAAATGAGCGACTAGGAGAAATTATATAACAAAATTTTACTCTTGAATCTTCATTTTCTTGAACTGACATATACATTTTTCTTTGTGGTTTTATGATTAGTGAAATTTTGGATTGAAAACTTTTGAAATTGAGATAATCTGTGTTTCTATTATATACGGGTTTTTATAGCGAGAAATCATATTTGATACTTTAAATGAGCGACTAGGAGAAATTATATAACAAAATTTTACTCTTGAATCTTCATTTTCTTGAACTGACATATACATTTTTCTTTGTGGTTTTATGATTAGTGAAATTTTGGATTGAAAACTTTTGAAATTGAGATAATCTGTGTTTCTATTATATACGGGTTTTTATAGCGAGAAATCATATTTGATACTTTAAATGAGCGACTAGGAGAAATTATATAACAAAATTTTACTCTTGAATCTTCATTTTCTTGAACTGACATATACATTTTTCTTTGTGGTTTTATGATTAGTGAAATTTTGGATTGAAAACTTTTGAAATTGAGATAATCTGTGTTTCTATTATATACGGGTTTTTATAGCGAGAAATCATATTTGATATTTTAAATGAGCGACTAGGAGAAATTATATAACAAAATTTTACTCTTGAATCTTCATTTACTTGAACTGACATATACATTTTTCTTTGTGGTTTTATGATTAGTGAAATTTTGGATTGAAAACTTTTGAAATTGAGATAATCTGTGTTTCTATTATATACGGGTTTTTATAGCGAGAAATCATATTTGATACTTTAAATGAGCGACTAGGAGAAATTATATAACAAAATTTTACTCTTGAATCTTCATTTTCTTGAACTGACATATACATTTTTCTTTGTGGTTTTATGATTAGTGAAATTTTGGATTGAAAACTTTTGAAATTGAGATAATCTGTGTTTCTATTATATACGGGTTTTTATAGCGAGAAATCATATTTGATATTTTAAATGAGCGACTAGGAGAAATTATATAACAAAATTTTACTCTTGAATCTTCATTTTCTTGAACTGACATATACATTTTTCTTTGTGGTTTTATGATTAGTGAAATTTTGGATTGAAAACTTTTGAAATTGAGATAATCTGTGTTTCTATTATATACGGGTTTTTATAGCGAGAAATCATATTTGATACTTTAAATGAGCGACTAGGAGAAATTATATAACAAAATTTTACTCTTGAATCTTCATTTTCTTGAACTGACATATACATTTTTCTTTGTGGTTTTATGATTAGTGAAATTTTGGATTGAAAACTTTTGAAATTGAGATAATCTGTGTTTCTATTATATACGGGTTTTTATAGCGAGAAATCATATTTGATACTTTAAATGAGCGACTAGGAGAAATTATATAACAAAATTTTACTCTTGAATCTTCATTTTCTTGAACTGACATATACATTTTTCTTTGTGGTTTTATGATTAGTGAAATTTTGGATTGAAAACTTTTGAAATTGAGATAATCTGTGTTTCTATTATATACGGGTTTTTATAGCGAGAAATCATATTTGATATTTTAAATGAGCGACTAGGAGAAATTATATAACAAAATTTTACTCTTGAATCTTCATTTTCTTGAACTGACATATACATTTTTCTTTGTGGTTTTATGATTAGTGAAATTTTGGATTGAAAACTTTTGAAATTGAGATAATCTGTGTTTCTATTATATACGGGTTTTTATAGCGAGAAATCATATTTGATACTTTAAATGAGCGACTAGGAGAAATTATATAACAAAATTTTACTCTTGAATCTTCATTTTCTTGAACTGACATATACATTTTTCTTTGTGGTTTTATGATTAGTGAAATTTTGGATTGAAAACTTTTGAAATTGAGATAATCTGTGTTTCTATTATATACGGGTTTTTATAGCGAGAAATCATATTTGATACTTTAAATGAGCGACTAGGAGAAATTATATAACAAAATTTTACTCTTGAATCTTCATTTTCTTGAACTGACATATACATTTTTCTTTGTGGTTTTATGATTAGTGAAATTTTGGATTGAAAACTTTTGAAATTGAGATAATCTGTGTTTCTATTATATACGGGTTTTTATAGCGAGAAATCATATTTGATACTTTAAATGAGCGACTAGGAGAAATTATATAACAAAATTTTACTCTTGAATCTTCATTTTCTTGAACTGACATATACATTTTTCTTTGTGGTTTTATGATTAGTGAAATTTTGGATTGAAAACTTTTGAAATTGAGATAATCTGTGTTTCTATTATATACGGGTTTTTATAGCGAGAAATCATATTTGATATTTTAAATGAGCGACTAGGAGAAATTATATAACAAAATTTTACTCTTGAATCTTCATTTTCTTGAACTGACATATACATTTTTCTTTGTGGTTTTATGATTAGTGAAATTTTGGATTGAAAACTTTTGAAATTGAGATAATCTGTGTTTCTATTATATACGGGTTTTTATAGCGAGAAATCATATTTGATACTTTAAATGAGCGACTAGGAGAAATTATATAACAAAATTTTACTCTTGAATCTTCATTTTCTTGAACTGACATATACATTTTTCTTTGTGGTTTTATGATTAGTGAAATTTTGCATTGAAAACTTTTGAAATTGAGATAATCTGTGTTTCTATTATATACGGGTTTTTATAGCGAGAAATCATATTTGATACTTTAAATGAGCGACTAGGAGAAATTATATAACAAAATTTTACTCTTGAATCTTCATTTTCTTGAACTGACATATACATTTTTCTTTGTGGTTTTATGATTAGTGAAATTTTGGATTGAAAACTTTTGAAATTGAGATAATCTGTGTTTCTATTATATACGGGTTTTTATAGCGAGAAATCATATTTGATACTTTAAATGAGCGACTAGGAGAAATTATATAACAAAATTTTACTCTTGAATCTTCATTTTCTTGAACTGACATATACATTTTTCTTTGTGGTTTTATGATTAGTGAAATTTTGGATTGAAAACTTTTGAAATTGAGATAATCTGTGTTTCTATTATATACGGGTTTTTATAGCGAGAAATCATATTTGATACTTTAAATGAGCGACTAGGAGAAATTATATAACAAAATTTTACTCTTGAATCTTCATTTTCTTGAACTGACATATACATTTTTCTTTGTGGTTTTATGATTAGTGAAATTTTGGATTGAAAACTTTTGAAATTGAGATAATCTGTGTTTCTATTATATACGGGTTTTTATAGCGAGAAATCATATTTGATACTTTAAATGAGCGACTAGGAGAAATTATATAACAAAATTTTACTCTTGAATCTTCATTTTCTTGAACTGACATATACATTTTTCTTTGTGGTTTTATGATTAGTGAAATTTTGGATTGAAAACTTTTGAAATTGAGATAATCTGTGTTTCTATTATATACGGGTTTTTATAGCGAGAAATCATATTTGATACTTTAAATGAGCGACTAGGAGAAATTATATAACAAAATTTTACTCTTGAATCTTCATTTTCTTGAACTGACATATACATTTTTCTTTGTGGTTTTATGATTAGTGAAATTTTGGATTGAAAACTTTTGAAATTGAGATAATCTGTGTTTCTATTATATACGGGTTTTTATAGCGAGAAAACATATTTGATATTTTAAATGAGCGACTAGGAGAAATTATATAACAAAATTTTACTCTTGAATCTTCATTTACTTGAACTGACATATACATTTTTCTTTGTGGTTTTATGATTAGTGAAATTTTGGATTGAAAACTTTTGAAATTGAGATAATCTGTGTTTCTATTATATACGGGTTTTTATAGCGAGAAATCATATTTGATATTTTAAATGAGCGACTAGGAGAAATTATATAACAAAATTTTACTCTTGAATCTTCATTTTCTTGAACTGACATATACATTTTTCTTTGTGGTTTTATGATTAGTGAAATTTTGCATTGAAAACTTTTGAAATTGAGATAATCTGTGTTTCTATTATATACGGGTTTTTATAGCGAGAAATCATATTTGATACTTTAAATGAGCGACTAGGAGAAATTATATAACAAAATTTTACTCTTGAATCTTCATTTTCTTGAACTGACATATACATTTTTCTTTGTGGTTTTATGATTAGTGAAATTTTGGATTGAAAACTTTTGAAATTGAGATAATCTGTGTTTCTATTATATACGGGTTTTTATAGCGAGAAATCATATTTGATACTTTAAATGAGCGACTAGGAGAAATTATATAACAAAATTTTACTCTTGAATCTTCATTTTCTTGAACTGACATATACATTTTTCTTTGTGGTTTTATGATTAGTGAAATTTTGGATTGAAAACTTTTGAAATTGAGATAATCTGTGTTTCTATTATATACGGGTTTTTATAGCGAGAAATCATATTTGATACTTTAAATGAGCGACTAGGAGAAATTATATAACAAAATTTTACTCTTGAATCTTCATTTTCTTGAACTGACATATACATTTTTCTTTGTGGTTTTATGATTAGTGAAATTTTGGATTGAAAACTTTTGAAATTGAGATAATCTGTGTTTCTATTATATACGGGTTTTTATAGCGAGAAATCATATTTGATACTTTAAATGAGCGACTAGGAGAAATTATATAACAAAACTTTACTCTTGAATCTTCATTTTCTTGAACTGACATATACATTTTTCTTTGTGGTTTTATGATTAGTGAAATTTTGGATTGAAAACTTTTGAAATTGAGATAATCTGTGTTTCTATTATATACGGGTTTTTATAGCGAGAAATCATATTTGATACTTTAAATGAGCGACTAGGAGAAATTATATAACAAAATTTTACTCTTGAATCTTCATTTTCTTGAACTGACATATACATTTTTCTTTGTGGTTTTATGATTAGTGAAATTTTGGATTGAAAACTTTTGAAATTGAGATAATCTGTGTTTCTATTATATACGGGTTTTTATAGCGAGAAATCATATTTGATATTTTAAATGAGCGACTAGGAGAAATTATATAACAAAATTTTACTCTTGAATCTTCATTTTCTTGAACTGACATATACATTTTTCTTTGTGGTTTTATGATTAGTGAAATTTTGGATTGAAAACTTTTGAAATTGAGATAATCTGTGTTTCTATTATATACGGGTTTTTATAGCGAGAAATCATATTTGATATTTTAAATGAGCGACTAGGAGAAATTATATAACAAAATTTTACTCTTGAATCTTCATTTTCTTGAACTGACATATACATTTTTCTTTGTGGTTTTATGATTAGTGAAATTTTGGATTGAAAACTTTTGAAATTGAGATAATCTGTGTTTCTATTATATACGGGTTTTTATAGCGAGAAATCATATTTGATATTTTAAATGAGCGACTAGGAGAAATTATATAACAAAATTTTACTCTTGTATCTTCATTTTCTTGAACTGACATATACATTTTTCTTTGTGGTTTTATGATTAGTGAAATTTTGGATTGAAAACTTTTGAAATTGAGATAATCTGTGTTTCTATTATATACGGGTTTTTATAGCGAGAAATCATATTTGATATTTTAAATGAGCGACTAGGAGAAATTATATAACAAAATTTTACTCTTGAATCTTCATTTTCTTGAACTGACATATACATTTTTCTTTGTGGTTTTATGATTAGTGAAATTTTGGATTGAAAACTTTTGAAATTGAGATAATCTGTGTTTCTATTATATACGGGTTTTTATAGCGAGAAATCATATTTGATACTTTAAATGAGCGACTAGGAGAAATTATATAACAAAATTTTACTCTTGAATCTTCATTTTCTTGAACTGACATATACATTTTTCTTTGTGTTTTTATGATTAGTGAAATTTTGGATTGAAAACTTTTGAAATTGAGATAATCTGTGTTTCTATTATATACGGGTTTTTATAGCGAGAAATCATATTTGATACTTTAAATGAGCGACTAGGAGAAATTATATAACAAAATTTTACTCTTGAATCTTCATTTTCTTGAACTGACATATACATTTTTCTTTGTGGTTTTATGATTAGTGAAATTTTGGATTGAAAACTTTTGAAATTGAGATAATCTGTGTTTCTATTATATACGGGTTTTTATAGCGAGAAATCATATTTGATACTTTAAATGAGCGACTAGGAGAAATTATATAACAAAATTTTACTCTTGAATCTTCATTTTCTTGAACTGACATATACATTTTTCTTTGTGGTTTTATGATTAGTGAAATTTTGGATTGAAAACTTTTGAAATTGAGATAATCTGTGTTTCTATTATATACGGGTTTTTATAGCGAGAAATCATATTTGATAATTTAAATGAGCGACTAGGAGAAATTATATAACAAAATTTTACTCTTGAATCTTCATTTTTTTGAACTGACATATACATTTTTCTTTGTGGTTTTATGATTAGTGAAATTTTGGATTGAAAACTTTTGAAATTGAGATAATCTGTGTTTCTATTATATACGGGTTTTTATAGCGAGAAATCATATTTGATATTTTAAATGAGCGACTAGGAGAAATTATATAACAAAATTTTACTCTTGAATCTTCATTTTCTTGAACTGACATATACATTTTTCTTTGTGGTTTTATGATTAGTGAAATTTTGGATTGAAAACTTTTGAAATTGAGATAATCTGTGTTTCTATTTTATACGGGTTTTTATAGCGAGAAATCATATTTGATATTTTAAATGAGCGACTAGGAGAAATTATATAACAAAATTTTACTCTTGAATCTTCATTTTCTTGAACTGACATATACATTTTTCTTTGTGGTTTTATGATTAGTGAAATTTTGCATTGAAACCTTTTGAAATTGAGATAATCTGTGTTTCTATTATATACGGGTTTTTATAGCGAGAAATCATATTTGATACTTTAAATGAGCGACTAGGAGAAATTATATAACATAATTTTACTCTTGAATCTTCATTTTCTTGAACTGACATATACATTTTTCTTTGTGGTTTTATGATTAGTGAAATTTTGGATTGAAAACTTTTGAAATTGAGATAATCTGTGTTTCTATTATATACGGGTTTTTATAGCGAGAAATCATATTTGATACTTTAAATGAGCGACTAGGAGAAATTATATAACAAAATTTTACTCTTGAATCTTCATTTTCTTGAACTGACATATACATTTTTCTTTGTGGTTTTATGATTAGTGAAATTTTGGATTGAAAACTTTTGAAATTGAGATAATCTGTGTTTCTATTATATACGGGTTTTTATAGCGAGAAATCATATTTGATACTTTAAATGAGCGACTAGGAGAAATTATATAACAAAATTTTACTCTTGAATCTTCATTTTCTTGAACTGACATATACATTTTTCTTTGTGGTTTTATGATTAGTGAAATTTTGGATTGAAAACTTTTGAAATTGAGATAATCTGTGTTTCTATTATATACGGGTTTTTATAGCGAGAAATCATATTTGATACTTTAAATGAGCGACTAGGAGAAATTATAAAACAAAACTTTACTCTTGAATCTTCATTTTCTTGAACTGACATATACATTTTTCTTTGTGGTTTTATGATTAGTGAAATTTTGGATTGAAAACTTTTGAAATTGAGATAATCTGTGTTTCTATTATATACGGGTTTTTATAGCGAGAAATCATATTTGATACTTTAAATGAGCGACTAGGAGAAATTATATAACAAAATTTTACTCTTGAATCTTCATTTTCTTGAACTGACATATACATTTTTCTTTGTGGTTTTATGATTAGTGAAATTTTGGATTGAAAACTTTTGAAATTGAGATAATCTGTGTTTCTATTATATACGGGTTTTTATAGCGAGAAATCATATTTGATACTTTAAATGAGCGACTAGGAGAAATTATATAACAAAATTTTACTCTTGAATCTTCATTTTCTTGAACTGACATATACATTTTTCTTTGTGGTTTTATGATTAGTGAAATTTTGGATTGAAAACTTTTGAAATTGAGATAATCTGTGTTTCTATTATATACGGGTTTTTATAGCGAGAAATCATATTTGATATTTTAAATGAGCGACTAGGAGAAATTATATAACAAAATTTTACTCTTGAATCTTCATTTTCTTGAACTGACATATACATTTTTCTTTGTGGTTTTATGATTAGTGAAATTTTGGATTGAAAACTTTTGAAATTGAGATAATCTGTGTTTCTATTATATACGGGTTTTTATAGCGAGAAATCATATTTGATATTTTAAATGAGCGACTAGGAGAAATTATATAACAAAATTTTACTCTTGAATCTTCATTTTCTTGAACTGACATATACATTTTTCTTTGTGGTTTTATGATTAGTGAAATTTTGGATTGAAAACTTTTGAAATTGAGATAATCTGTGTTTCTATTATATACGGGTTTTTATAGCGAGAAATCATATTTGATATTTTAAATGAGCGACTAGGAGAAATTATATAACAAAATTTTACTCTTGAATCTTCATTTTCTTGAACTGACATATACATTTTTCTTTGTGGTTTTATGATTAGTGAAATTTTGGATTGAAAACTTTTGAAATTGAGATAATCTGTGTTTCTATTATATACGGGTTTTTATAGCGAGAAATCATATTTGATATTTTAAATGAGCGACTAGGAGAAATTATATAACAAAATTTTACTCTTGAATCTTCATTTTCTTGAACTGACATATACATTTTTCTTTGTGGTTTTATGATTAGTGAAATTTTGGATTGAAAACTTTTGAAATTGAGATAATCTGTGTTTCTATTATATACGGGTTTTTATAGCGAGAAATCATATTTGATACTTTAAATGAGCGACTAGGAGAAATTATATAACAAAATTTTACTCTTGAATCTTCATTTTCTTGAACTGACATATACATTTTTCTTTGTGTTTTTATGATTAGTGAAATTTTGGATTGAAAACTTTTGAAATTGAGATAATCTGTGTTTCTATTATATACGGGTTTTTATAGCGAGAAATCATATTTGATACTTTAAATGAGCGACTAGGAGAAATTATATAACAAAATTTTACTCTTGAATCTTCATTTTCTTGAACTGACATATACATTTTTCTTTGTGGTTTTATGATTAGTGAAATTTTGGATTGAAAACTTTTGAAATTGAGATAATCTGTGTTTCTATTATATACGGGTTTTTATAGCGAGAAATCATATTTGATACTTTAAATGAGCGACTAGGAGAAATTATATAACAAAATTTTACTCTTGAATCTTCATTTTCTTGAACTGACATATACATTTTTCTTTGTGGTTTTATGATTAGTGAAATTTTGGATTGAAAACTTTTGAAATTGAGATAATCTGTGTTTCTATTATATACGGGTTTTTATAGCGAGAAAACATATTTGATATTTTAAATGAGCGACTAGGAGAAATTATATAACAAAATTTTACTCTTGAATCTTCATTTTCTTGAACTGACATATACATTTTTCTTTGTGGTTTTATGATTAGTGAAATTTTGGATTGAAAACTTTTGAAATTGAGATAATCTGTGTTTCTATTATATACGGGTTTTTATAGCGAGAAATCATATTTGATACTTTAAATGAGCGACTAGGAGAAATTATATAACAAAATTTTACTCTTGAATCTTCATTTTCTTGAACTGACATATACATTTTTCTTTGTGGTTTTATGATTAGTGAAATTTTGGATTGAAAACTTTTGAAATTGATATAATCTGTGTTTCTATTATATACGGGTTTTTATAGCGAGAAAACATATTTGATATTTTAAATGAGCGACTAGGAGAAATTATATAACAAAATTTTACTCTTGAATCTTCATTTTCTTGAACTGACATATACATTTTTCTTTGTGGTTTTATGATTAGTGAAATTTTGGATTGAAAACTTTTGAAATTGAGATAATCTGTGTTTCTATTATATACGGGTTTTTATAGCGAGAAATCATATTTGATACTTTAAATGAGCGACTAGGAGAAATTATATAACAAAATTTTACTCTTGAATCTTCATTTTCTTGAACTGACATATACATTTTTCTTTGTGGTTTTATGATTAGTGAAATTTTGGATTGAAAACTTTTGAAATTGAGATAATCTGTGTTTCTATTATATACGGGTTTTTATAGCGAGAAATCATATTTGATACTTTAAATGAGCGACTAGGAAAAATTATATAACAAAATTTTACTCTTGAATCTTCATTTTCTTGAACTGACATATACATTTTTCTTTGTGGTTTTATGATTAGTGAAATTTTGGATTGAAAACTTTTGAAATTGAGATAATCTGTGTTTCTATTATATACGGGTTTTTATAGCGAGAAATCATATTTGATACTTTAAATGAGCGACTAGGAGAAATTATATAACAAAATTTTACTCTTGAATCTTCATTTTCTTGAACTGACATATACATTTTTCTTTGTGGTTTTATGATTAGTGAAATTTTGGATTGAAAACTTTTGAAATTGAGATAATCTGTGTTTCTATTATATACGGGTTTTTATAGCGAGAAATCATATTTGATATTTTAAATGAGCGACTAGGAGAAATTATATAACAAAATTTTACTCTTGAATCTTCATTTTCTTGAACTGACATATACATTTTTCTTTGTGGTTTTATGATTAGTGAAATTTTGGATTGAAAACTTTTGAAATTGAGATAATCTGTGTTTCTATTATATACGGGTTTTTATAGCGAGAAATCATATTTGATATTTTAAATGAGCGACTAGGAGAAATTATATAACAAAATTTTACTCTTGAATCTTCATTTTCTTGAACTGACATATACATTTTTCTTTGTGGTTTTATGATTAGTGAAATTTTGGATTGAAAACTTTTGAAATTGAGATAATCTGTGTTTCTATTATATACGGGTTTTTATAGCGAGAAATCATATTTGATACTTTAAATGAGCGACTAGGAGAAATTATATAACAAAATTTTACTCTTGAATCTTCATTTTCTTGAACTGACATATACATTTTTCTTTGTGGTTTTATGATTAGTGAAATTTTGGATTGAAAACTTTTGAAATTGAGATAATCTGTGTTTCTATTATATACGGGTTTTTATAGCGAGAAATCATATTTGATACTTTAAATGAGCGACTAGGAGAAATTATATAACAAAATTTTACTCTTGAATCTTCATTTTCTTGAACTGACATATACATTTTTCTTTGTGGTTTTATGATTAGTGAAATTTTGGATTGAAAACTTTTGAAATTGAGATAATCTGTGTTTCTATTATATACGGGTTTTTATAGCGAGAAATCATATTTGATAATTTAAATGAGCGACTAGGAGAAATTATATAACAAAATTTTACTCTTGAATCTTCATTTTCTTGAACTGACATATACATTTTTCTTTGTGGTTTTATGATTAGTGAAATTTTGGATTGAAAACTTTTGAAATTGAGATAATCTGTGTTTCTATTATATACGGGTTTTTATAGCGAGAAATCATATTTGATACTTTAAATGAGCGACTAGGAGAAATTATATAACAAAATTTTACTCTTGACTCTTCATTTTCTTGAACTGACATATACATTTTTCTTTGTGGTTTTATGATTAGTGAAATTTTGGATTGAAAACTTTTGAAATTGAGATAATCTGTGTTTCTATTATATACGGGTTTTTATAGCGAGAAATCATATTTGATAATTTAAATGAGCGACTAGGAGAAATTATATAACAAAATTTTACTCTTGAATCTTCATTTTCTTGAACTGACATATACATTTTTCTTTGTGGTTTTATGATTAGTGAAATTTTGGATTGAAAACTTTTGAAATTGAGATAATCTGTGTTTCTATTATATACGGGTTTTTATAGCGAGAAATCATATTTGATACTTTAAATGAGCGACTAGGAGAAATTATATAACAAAATTTTACTCTTGAATCTTCATTTTCTTGAACTGACATATACATTTTTCTTTGTGGTTTTATGATTAGTGAAATTTTGGATTGAAAACCTTTGACATTGAGATAATCTGTGTTTCTATTATATACGGGTTTTTATAGCGAGAAATCATATTTGATAATTTAAATGAGCGACTAGGAGAAATTATATAACAAAATTTTACTCTTGAATCTTCATTTTCTTGAACTGACATATACATTTTTCTTTGTGTTTTTATGATTAGTGAAATTTTGGATTGAAAACTTTTGAAATTGAGATAATCTGTGTTTCTATTATATACGGGTTTTTATAGCGAGAAATCATATTTGATACTTTAAATGAGCGACTAGGAGAAATTATATAACAAAATTTTACTCTTGAATCTTCATTTTCTTGAACTGACATATACATTTTTCTTTGTGGTTTTATGATTAGTGAAATTTTGGATTGAAAACTTTTGAAATTGAGATAATCTGTGTTTCTATTATATACGGGTTTTTATAGCGAGAAAACATATTTGATATTTTAAATGAGCGACTAGGAGAAATTATATAACAAAATTTTACTCTTGAATCTTCATTTTCTTGAACTGACATATACATTTTTCTTTGTGGTTTTATGATTAGTGAAATTTTGGATTGAAAACTTTTGAAATTGAGATAATCTGTGTTTCTATTATATACGGGTTTTTATAGCGAGAAATCATATTTGATACTTTAAATGAGCGACTAGGAGAAATTATATAACAAAATTTTACTCTTGAATCTTCATTTTCTTGAACTGACATATACATTTTTCTTTGTGGTTTTATGATTAGTGAAATTTTGGATTGAAAACTTTTGAAATTGAGATAATCTGTGTTTCTATTATATACGGGTTTTTATAGCGAGAAAACATATTTGATATTTTAAATGAGCGACTAGGAGAAATTATATAACAAAATTTTACTCTTGAATCTTCATTTTCTTGAACTGACATATACATTTTTCTTTGTGGTTTTATGATTAGTGAAATTTTGGATTGAAAACTTTTGAAATTGAGATAATCTGTGTTTCTATTATATACGGGTTTTTATAGCGAGAAATCATATTTGATACTTTAAATGAGCGACTAGGAGAAATTATATAACAAAATTTTACTCTTGAATCTTTATTTTCTTGAACTGACATATACATTTTTCTTTGTGGTTTTATGATTAGTGAAATTTTGGATTGAAAACTTTTGAAATTGAGATAATCTGTGTTTCTATTATATACGGGTTTTTATAGCGAGAAATCATATTTGATACTTTAAATGAGCGACTAGGAGAAATTATATAACAAAATTTTACTCTTGAATCTTCATTTTCTTGAACTGACATATACATTTTTCTTTGTGGTTTTATGATTAGTGAAATTTTGGATTGAAAACTTTTGAAATTGAGATAATCTGTGTTTCTATTATATACGGGTTTTTATAGCGAGAAATCATATTTGATACTTTAAATGAGCGACTAGGAGAAATTATATAACAAAATTTTACTCTTGAATCTTCATTTACTTGAACTGACATATACATTTTTCTTTGTGGTTTTATGATTAGTGAAATTTTGGATTGAAAACTTTTGAAATTGAGATAATCTGTGTTTCTATTATATACGGGTTTTTATAGCGAGAAATCATATTTGATACTTTAAATGAGCGACTAGGAGAAATTATATAACAAAATTTTACTCTTGAATCTTCATTTTATGAACTGACATATACATTTTTCTTTGTGGTTTTATGATTAGTGAAATTTTGGATTGAAAACTTTTGAAATTGAGATAATCTGTGTTTCTATTATATACGGGTTTTTATAGCGAGAAAACATATTTGATATTTTAAATGAGCGACTAGGAGAATTTATATAACAAAATTTTACTCTTGAATCTTCATTTTCTTGAACTGACATATACATTTTTCTTTGTGGTTTTATGATTAGTGAAATTTTGGATTGGAAACTTTTGAAATTGAGATAATCTGTGTTTCTATTATATACGGGTTTTTATAGCGAGAAATCATATTTGATACTTTAAATGAGCGACTAGGAGAAATTATATAACAAAATTTTACTCTTGAATCTTCATTTTCTTGAACTGACATATACATTTTTCTTTGTGGTTTTATGATTAGTGAAATTTTGGATTGAAAACTTTTGAAATTGAGATAATCTGTGTTTCTATTATATACGGGTTTTTATAGCGAGAAATCATATTTGATACTTTAAATGAGCGACTAGGAGAAATTATATAACAAAATTTTACTCTTGAATCTTCATTTTCTTGAACTGACATATACATTTTTCTTTGTGGTTTTATGATTAGTGAAATTTTGGATTGAAAACTTTTGAAATTGAGATAATCTGTGTTTCTATTATATACGGGTTTTTATAGCGAGAAAACATATTTGATATTTTAAATGAGCGACTAGGAGAAATTATATAACAAAATTTTACTCTTGAATCTTCATTTTCTTGAACTGACATATACATTTTTCTTTGTGGTTTTATGATTAGTGAAATTTTGGATTGAAAACTTTTGAAATTGAGATAATCTGTGTTTCTATTATATACGGGTTTTTATAGCGAGAAATCATATTTGATACTTTAAATGAGCGACTAGGAGAAATTATATAACAAAATTTTACTCTTGAATCTTCATTTTCTTGAACTGACATATACATTTTTCTTTGTGGTTTTATGATTAGTGAAATTTTGGATTGAAAACTTTTGAAATTGAGATAATCTGTGTTTCTATTATATACGGGTTTTTATAGCGAGAAATCATATTTGATACTTTAAATGAGCGACTAGGAGAAATTATATAACAAAATTTTACTCTTGAATCTTCATTTTCTTGAACTGACATATACATTTTTCTTTGTGGTTTTATGATTAGTGAAATTTTGGATTGAAAACTTTTGAAATTGAGATAATCTGTGTTTCTATTATATACGGGTTTTTATAGCGAGAAATCATATTTGATACTTTAAATGAGCGACTAGGAGAAATTATATAACAAAATTTTACTCTTGAATCTTCATTTTCTTGAATTGACATATACATTTTTCTTTGTGGTTTTATGATTAGTGAAATTTTGGATTGAAAACTTTTGAAATTGAGATAATGTGTGTTTCTATTATATACGGGTTTTTATAGCGAGAAAACATATTTGATATTTTAAATGAGCGACTAGGAGAAATTATATAACAAAATTTTACTCTTGAATCTTCATTTTCTTGAACTGACATATACATTTTTCTTTGTGGTTTTATGATTAGTGAAATTTTGGATTGAAAACTTTTGAAATTGAGATAATCTGTGTTTCTATTATATACGGGTTTTTATAGCGAGAAATCATATTTGATACTTTAAATGAGCGACTAGGAGAAATTATATAACAAAATTTTACTCTTGAATCTTCATTTTCTTGAACTGACATATACATTTTTCTTTGTGGTTTTATGATTAGTGAAATTTTGGATTGAAAACTTTTGAAATTGAGATAATCTGTGTTTCTATTATATACGGGTTTTTATAGCGAGAAATCATATTTGATACTTTAAATGAGCGACTAGGAGAAATTATATAACAAAATTTTACTCTTGAATCTTCATTTTCTTGAACTGACATATATAAATTTTTCTTTGTGGTTTTATGATTAGTGAAATTTTGGATTGAAAACTTTTGAAATTGAGATAATCTGTGTTTCTATTATATACGGGTTTTTGTAGCGAGAAATCATATTTGATACTTTAAATGAGCGACTAGGAGAAATTATATAACAAAATTTTACTCTTGAATCTTCATTTTCTTGAACTGACATATACATTTTTCTTTGTGGTTTTATGATTAGTGAAATTTTGGATTGAAAACTTTTGAAATTGAGATAATCTGTGTTTCTATTATATATGGGTTTTTATAGCGAGAAATCATATTTGATACTTTAAATGAGCGACTAGGAGAAATTATATAACAAAATTTTACTCTTGAATCTTCATTTTCTTGAACTGACATATACATTTTTCTTTGTGGTTTTATGATTAGTGAAATTTTGGATTGAAAACTTTTGAAATTGAGATAATCTGTGTTTCTATTATATACGGGTTTTTATAGCGAGAAATCATATTTGATACTTTAAATGAGCGACTAGGAGAAATTATATAACAAAATTTTACTCTTGAATCTTCATTTTCTTGAACTGACATATACATTTTTCTTTGTGGTTTTATGATTAGTGAAATTTTGGATTGAAAACTTTTGAAATTGAGATAATCTGTGTTTCTATTATATACGGGTTTTTATAGCGAGAAATCATATTTGATACTTTAAATGAGCGACTAGGAGAAATTATATAACAAAATTTTACTCTTGAATCTTCATTTTCTTGAACTGACATATACATTTTTCTTTGTGGTTTTATGATTAGTGAAATTTTGGATTGAAAACTTTTGAAATTGAGATAATCTGTGTTTCTATTATATACGGGTTTTTATAGCGAGAAATCATATTTGATACTTTAAATGAGCGACTAGGAGAAATTATATAACAAAATTTTACTCTTGAATCTTCATTTTCTTGAACTGACATATACATTTTTCTTTGTGGTTTTATGATTAGTGAAATTTTGGATTGAAAACTTTTGAAATTGAGATAATCTGTGTTTCTATTATATACGGGTTTTTATAGCGAGAAATCATATTTGATACTTTAAATGAGCGACTAGGAGAAATTATATAACAAAATTTTACTCTTGAATCTTCATTTTCTTGAACTGACATATACATTTTTCTTTGTGGTTTTATGATTAGTGAAATTTTGGATTGAAAACTTTTGAAATTGAGATAATCTGTGTTTCTATTATATACGGGTTTTTATAGCGAGAAATCATATTTGATACTTTAAATGAGCGACTAGGAGAAATTATATAACAAAATTTTACTCTTGAATCTTCATTTTCTTGAACTGACATATACATTTTTCTTTGTGGTTTTATGATTAGTGAAATTTTGGATTGAAAACTTTTGAAATTGAGATAATCTGTGTTTCTATTATATACGGGTTTTTATAGCGAGAAATCATATTTGATATTTTAAATGAGCGACTAGGAGAAATTATATAACAAAATTTTACTCTTGAATCTTCATTTTCTTGAACTGACATATACATTTTTCTTTGTGGTTTTATGATTAGTGAAATTTTGGATTGAAAACTTTTGAAATTGAGATAATCTGTGTTTCTATTATATACGGGTTTTTATAGCGAGAAATCATATTTGATACTTTAAATGAGCGACTAGGAGAAATTATATAACAAAATTTCACTCTTGAATCTTCATTTTCTTGAACTGACATATACATTTTTCTTTGTGGTTTTATGATTAGTGAAATTTTGGATTGAAAACTTTTGAAATTGAGATAATCTGTGTTTCTATTATATACGGGTTTTTATAGCGAGAAATCATATTTGATACTTTAAATGAGCGACTAGGAGAAATTATATAACAAAATTTTACTCTTGAATCTTCATTTTCTTGAACTGACATATACATTTTTCTTTGTGGTTTTATGATTAGTGAAATTTTGGATTGAAAACTTTTGAAATTGAGATAATCTGTGTTTCTATTATATACGGGTTTTTATAGCGAGAAATCATATTTGATACTTTAAATGAGCGACTAGGAGAAATTATATAACAAAATTTTACTCTTGAATCTTCATTTTCTTGAACTGACATATACATTTTTCTTTGTGGTTTTATGATTAGTGAAATTTTGGATTGAAAACTTTTGAAATTGAGATAATCTGTGTTTCTATTATATACGGGTTTTTATAGCGAGAAATCATATTTGATACTTTAAATGAGCGACTAGGAGAAATTATATAACAAAATTTTACTCTTGAATCTTCATTTTCTTGAACTGACATATACATTTTTCTTTGTGGTTTTATGATTAGTGAAATTTTGGATTGAAAACTTTTGAAATTGAGATAATCTGTGTTTCTATTATATACGGGTTTTTATAGCGAGAAATCATATTTGATACTTTAAATGAGCGACTAGGAGAAATTATATAACAAAATTTTACTCTTGAATCTTCATTTTCTTGAACTGACATATACATTTTTCTTTGTGGTTTTATGATTAGTGAAATTTTGGATTGAAAACTTTTGAAATTGAGATAATCTGTGTTTCTATTATATACGGGTTTTTATAGCGAGAAATCATATTTGATACTTTAAATGAGCGACTAGGAGAAATTATATAACAAAATTTTACTCTTGAATCTTCATTTTCTTGAATTGACATATACATTTTTCTTTGTGGTTTTATGATTAGTGAAATTTTGGATTGAAAACTTTTGAAATTGAGATAATGTGTGTTTCTATTATATACGGGTTTTTATAGCGAGAAAACATATTTGATATTTTAAATGAGCGACTAGGAGAAATTATATAACAAAATTTTACTCTTGAATCTTCATTTTCTTGAACTGACATATACATTTTTCTTTGTGGTTTTATGATTAGTGAAATTTTGGATTGAAAACTTTTGAAATTGAGATAATCTGTGTTTCTATTATATACGGGTTTTTATAGCGAGAAATCATATTTGATACTTTAAATGAGCGACTAGGAGAAATTATATAACAAAATTTTACTCTTGAATCTTCATTTTCTTGAACTGACATATACATTTTTCTTTGTGGTTTTATGATTAGTGAAATTTTGGATTGAAAACTTTTGAAATTGAGATAATCTGTGTTTCTATTATATACGGGTTTTTATAGCGAGAAATCATATTTGATACTTTAAATGAGCGACTAGGAGAAATTATATAACAAAATTTTACTCTTGATTCTTCATTTTCTTGAACTGACATATATAAATTTTTCTTTGTGGTTTTATGATTAGTGAAATTTTGGATTGAAAACTTTTGAAATTGAGATAATCTGTGTTTCTATTATATACGGGTTTTTATAGCGAGAAATCATATTTGATACTTTAAATGAGCGACTAGGAGAAATTATATAACAAAATTTTACTCTTGAATCTTCATTTTCTTGAACTGACAAATACATTTTTCTTTGTGGTTTTATGATTAGTGAAATTTTGGATTGAAAACTTTTGAAATTGAGATAATCTGTGTTTCTATTATATACGGGTTTTTATAGCGAGAAATCATATTTGATACTTTAAATGAGCGACTAGGAGAAATTATATAACAAAATTTTACTCTTGAATCTTCATTTTCTTGAACTGACATATACATTTTTCTTTGTGGTTTTATGATTAGTGAAATTTTGGATTGAAAACTTTTGAAATTGAGATAATCTGTGTTTCTATTATATACGGGTTTTTATAGCGAGAAAACATATTTGATACTTTAAATGAGCGACTAGGAGAATTTATATAACAAAATTTTACTCTTGAATCTTCATTTTCTTGAACTGACATATACATTTTTCTTTGTGGTTTTATGATTAGTGAAATTTTGGATTGAAAACTTTTGAAATTGAGATAATCTGTGTTTCTATTATATACGGGTTTTTATAGCGAGAAATCATATTTGATACTTTAAATGAGCGACTAGGAGAAATTATATAACAAAATTTTACTCTTGAATCTTCATTTTCTTGAACTGACATATACATTTTTCTTTGTGGTTTTATGATTAGTGAAATTTTGGATTGAAAACTTTTGAAATTGAGATAATCTGTGTTTCTATTATATACGGGTTTTTATAGCGAGAAATCATATTTGATACTTTAAATGAGCGACTAGGAGAAATTATATAACAAAATTTTACTCTTGAATCTTCATTTTCTTGAACTGACATATACATTTTTCTTTGTGGTTTTATGATTAGTGAAATTTTGGATTGAAAACTTTTGAAATTGAGATAATCTGTGTTTCTATTATATACGGGTTTTTATAGCGAGAAAACATATTTGATATTTTAAATGAGCGACTAGGAGAATTTATATAACAAAATTTTACTCTTGAATCTTCATTTTCTTGAACTGACATATACATTTTTCTTTGTGGTTTTATGATTAGTGAAATTTTGGATTGAAAACTTTTGAAATTGAGATAATCTGTGTTTCTATTATATACGGGTTTTTATAGCGAGAAATCATATTTGATACTTTAAATGAGCGACTAGGAGAAATTATATAACAAAATTTTACTCTTGAATCTTCATTTTCTTGAACTGACATATACATTTTTCTTTGTGGTTTTATGATTAGTGAAATTTTGGATTGAAAACTTTTGAAATTGAGATAATCTGTGTTTCTATTATATACGGGTTTTTATAGCGAGAAATCATATTTGATACTTTAAATGAGCGACTAGGAGAAATTATATAACAAAATTTTACTCTTGAATCTTCATTTTCTTGAACTGACATATACATTTTTCTTTGTGGTTTTATGATTAGTGAAATTTTGGATTGAAAACTTTTGAAATTGAGATAATCTGTGTTTCTATTATATACGGGTTTTTATAGCGAGAAATCATATTTGATACTTTAAATGAGCGACTAGGAGAAATTATATAACAAAATTTTACTCTTGAATCTTCATTTTCTTGAACTGACATATACATTTTTCTTTGTGGTTTTATGATTAGTGAAATTTTGGATTGAAAACCTTTGACATTGAGATAATCTGTGTTTCTATTATATACGGGTTTTTATAGCGAGAAATCATATTTGATTCTTTAAATGAGCGACTAGGAGAAATTATATAACAAAATTTTACTCTTGAATCTTCATTTTCTTGAACTGACATATACATTTTTCTTTGTGGTTTTATGATTAGTGAAATTTTGGATTGAAAACTTTTGAAATTGAGATAATCTGTGTTTCTATTATATACGGGTTTTTATAGCGAGAAATCATATTTGATACTTTAAATGAGCGACTAGGAGAAATTATATAACAAAATTTTACTCTTGAATCTTCATTTTCTTGAACTGACATATACATTTTTCTTTGTGGTTTTATGATTAGTGAAATTTTGGATTGAAAACTTTTGAAATTGAGATAATCTGTGTTTCTATTATATACGGGTTTTTATAGCGAGAAATCATATTTGATACTTTAAAAGAGCGACTAGGAGAAATTATATAACAAAATTTTACTCTTGAATCTTCATTTTCTTGAACTGACATATACATTTTTCTTTGTGGTTTTATGATTAGTGAAATTTTGGATTGAAAACTTTTGAAATTGAGATAATCTGTGTTTCTATTATATACGGGTTTTTATAGCGAGAAATCATATTTGATACTTTAAATGAGCGACTAGGAGAAATTTTATAACGAAATTTTACTCTTGAATCTTCATTTTCTTGAACTGACATATACATTTTTCTTTGTGGTTTTATGATTAGTGAAATTTTGGATTGAAAACTTTTGAAATTGAGATAATCTGTGTTTCTAGTATATACGGGTTTTTATAGCGAGAAATCATATTTGATACTTTAAATGAGCGACTAGGAGAAATTATATAACAAAATTTTACTCTTGAATCTTCATTTTCTTGAACTGACATATACATTTTTCTTTGTGGTTTTATGATTAGTGAAATTTTGGATTGAAAACTTTTGAAATTGAGATAATCTGTGTTTCTATTATATACGGGTTTTTATAGCGAGAAATCATATTTGATAATTTAAATGAGCGACTAGGAGAAATTATATAACAAAATTTTACTCTTAAATCTTCATTTTCTTGAACTGACATATACATTTTTCTTTGTGGTTTTATGATTAGTGAAATTTTGGATTGAAAACTTTTGAAATTGAGATAATCTGTGTTTCTATTATATACGGGTTTTTATAGCGAGAAATCATATTTGATACTTTAAATGAGCGACTAGGAGAAATTATATAACAAAATTTTACTCTTGAATCTTCATTTTCTTGAACTGACATATACATTTTTCTTTGTGGTTTTATGATTAGTGAAATTTTGGATTGAAAACTTTTGAAATTGAGATAATCTGTGTTTCTATTATATACGGGTTTTTATAGCGAGAAATCATATTTGATACTTTAAATGAGCGACTAGGAGAAATTATATAACAAAATTTTACTCTTGAATCTTCATTTTCTTGAACTGACATATACATTTTTCTTTGTGGTTTTATGATTAGTGAAATTTTGGATTGAAAACTTTTGAAATTTAGATAATCTGTGTTTCTATTATATACGGGTTTTTATAGCGAGAAATCATATTTGATACTTTAAATGAGCGACTAGGAGAAATTATATAACAAAATTTTACTCTTGAATCTTCATTTTCTTGAACTGACATATACATTTTTCTTTGTGGTTTTATGATTAGTGAAATTTTGGATTGAAAACCTTTGACATTGAGATAATCTGTGTTTCTATTATATACGGGTTTTTATAGCGAGAAATCATATTTGATATTTTAAATGAGCGACTAGGAGAAATTATATAACAAAATTTTACTCTTAAATCTTCATTTTCTTGAACTGACATATACATTTTTCTTTGTGGTTTTATGATTAGTGAAATTTTGGATTGAAAACTTTTGAAATTGAGATAATCTGTGTTTCTATTATATACGGGTTTTAATAGCGAGAATTCATATTTGATAATTTAAATGAGCGACTAGGAGAAATTATATAACAAAATTTTACTCTTGAATCTTCATTTTCTTGAACTGACATATACATTTTTCTTTGTGGTTTTATGATTAGTGAAATTTTGGATTGAAAACTTTTGAAATTGAGATAATCTGTGTTTCTATTATATACGGGTTTTTATAGCGAGAAATCATATTTGATACTTTAAATGAGCGACTAGGAGAAATTATATAACAAAATTTTACTCTTGAATCTTCATTTTCTTGAACTGACATATACATTTTTCTTTGTGGTTTTATGATTAGTGAAATTTTGGATTGAAAACTTTTGA
Source organism: Sisyra nigra (assembly GCA_958496155.1). Taxonomy (NCBI): domain Eukaryota; kingdom Metazoa; phylum Arthropoda; class Insecta; order Neuroptera; family Sisyridae; genus Sisyra; species Sisyra nigra. The sequence goes on along the minus strand of OY292319.1, from coordinate 17,509,794 downwards.
AATTGAGATAATCTGTGTTTCTATTATATACGGGTTTTTATAGCGAGAAATCATATTTGATACTTTAAATGAGCGACTAGGAGAAATTATATAACAAAATTTTACTCTTGAATCTTCATTTTCTTGAACTGACATATACATTTTTCTTTGTGGTTTTATGATTAGTGAAATTTTGGATTGAAAACTTTTGAAATTGAGATAATCTGTGTTTCTATTATATACGGGTTTTTATAGCGAGAAATCATATTTGATACTTTAAATGAGCGACTAGGAGAAATTATATAACAAAATTTTACTCTTGAATCTTCATTTTCTTGAACTGACATATACATTTTTCTTTGTGGTTTTATGATTAGTGAAATTTTGGATTGAAAACTTTTGAAATTGAGATTATCTGTGTTTCTATTATATACGGGTTTTTATAGCGAGAAATCATATTTGATACTTTAAATGAGCGACTAGGAGAAATTATATAACAAAATTTTACTCTTGAATCTTCATTATCTTGAACTGACATATACATTTTTCTTTGTGGTTTTATGATTAGTGAAATTTTGGATTGAAAACTTTTGAAATTGAGATAATCTGTGTTTCTATTATATACGGGTTTTTATAGCGAGAAATCATATTTGATACTTTAAATGAGCGACTAGGAGAAATTATATAACAAAATTTTACTCTTGAATCTTCATTTTCTTGAACTGACATATACATTTTTCTTTGTGGTTTTATGATTAGTGAAATTTTGGATTGAAAACTTTTAAAATTGAGATAATCTGTGTTTCTATTATATACGGGTTTTTATAGCGAGAAATCATATTTGATAATTTAAATGAGCGACTAGGAGAATTTATATAACAAAATTTTACTCTTAAATCTTCATTTTCTTGAACTGACATATACATTTTTCTTTGTGGTTTTATGATTAGTGAAATTTTGGATTGAAAACTTTTGAAATTGAGATAATCTGTGTTTCTATTATATACGGGTTTTTATAGCGAGAAATCATATTTGATACTTTAAATGAGCGACTAGGAGAAATTATATAACAAAATTTTACTCTTTAATCTTCATTTTCTTGAACTGACATATACATTTTTCTTTGTGGTTTTATGATTAGTGAAATTTTGGATTGAAAACTTTTGAAATTGAGATAATCTGTGTTTCTATTATATACGGGTTTTTATAGCGAGAAATCATATTTGATACTTTAAATGAGCGACAAGGAGAAATTATATAACAAAATTTTACTCTTGAATCTTCATTTTCTTGAACTGACATATACATTTTTCTTTGTGGTTTTATGATTAGTGAAATTTTGGATTGAAAACTTTTGAAATTGAGATAATCTGTGTTTCTATTATATACGGGTTTTTATAGCGAGAAATCATATTTGATACTTTAAATGAGCGACTAGGAGAAATTATATAACAAAATTTTACTCTTGAATCTTCATTTTCTTGAACTGACATATACATTTTTCTTTGTGGTTTTATGATTAGTGAAATTTTGGATTGAAAACTTTTGAAATTGAGATAATCTGTGTTTCTATTATATACGGGTTTTTATAGCGAGAAATCATATTTGATACTTTAAATGAGCGACTAGGAGAAATTATATAACAAAATTTTACTCTTGAATCTTCATTTTCTTGAACTGACATATACATTTTTCTTTGTGGTTTTATGATTAGTGAAATTTTGGATTGAAAACTTTTGAAATTGAGATAATCTGTGTTTCTATTATATACGGGTTTTTATAGCGAGAAATCATATTTGATACTTTAAATGAGCGACTAGGAGAAATTATATAACAAAATTTTACTCTTGAATCTTCATTTTCTTGAACTGACATATACATTTTTCTTTGTGGTTTTATGATTAGTGAAATTTTGGATTGAAAACTTTTGAAATTGAGATAATCTGTGTTTCTATTATATACGGGTTTTTATAGCGAGAAATCATATTTGATAATTTAAATGAGCGACTAGGAGAAATTATATAACAAAATTTTACTCTTAAATCTTCATTTTCTTGAACTGACATATACATTTTTCTTTGTGGTTTTATGATTAGTGAAATTTTGGATTGAAAACTTTTGAAATTGAGATAATCTGTGTTTCTATTATATACGGGTTTTTATAGCGAGAAATCATATTTGATACTTTAAATGAGCGACTAGGAGAAATTATATAACAAAATTTTACTCTTGAATCTTCATTTTCTTGAACTGACATATACATTTTTCTTTGTGGTTTTATGATTAGTGAAATTTTGGATTGAAAACTTTTGAAATTGAGATAATCTGTGTTTCTATTATATACGGGTTTTTATAGCGAGAAATCATATTTGATACTTTAAATGAGCGACTAGGAGAAATTATATAACAAAATTTTACTCTTGAATCTTCATTTTCTTGAACTGACATATACATTTTTCTTTGTGGTTTTATGATTAGTGAAATTTTGGATTGAAAACTTTTGAAATTTAGATAATCTGTGTTTCTATTATATACGGGTTTTTATAGCGAGAAATCATATTTGATACTTTAAATGAGCGACTAGGAGAAATTATATAACAAAATTTTACTCTTTAATCTTCATTTTCTTGAACTGACATATACATTTTTCTTTGTGGTTTTATGATTAGTGAAATTTTGGATTGAAAACCTTTGACATTGAGATAATCTGTGTTTCTATTATATACGGGTTTTTATAGCGAGAAATCATATTTGATAATTTAAATGAGCGACTAGGAGAAATTATATAACAAAATTTTACTCTTAAATCTTCATTTTCTTGAACTGACATATACATTTTTCTTTGTGGTTTTATGATTAGTGAAATTTTGGATTGAAAACTTTTGAAATTAAGATAATCTGTGTTTCTATTATATACGGGTTTTTATAGCGAGAAATCATATTTGATAATTTAAATGAGCGACTAGGAGAAATTATATAACAAAATTTTACTCTTAAATCTTCATTTTCTTGAACTGACATATACATATTTCTTTGTGGTTTTATGATTAGTGAAATTTTGGATTGAAAACTTTTGAAATTGAGATAATCTGTGTTTCTATTATATACGGGTTTTTATAGCGAGAAATCATATTTGATAATTTAAATGAGCGACTAGGAGAAATTATATAACAAAATTTTACTCTTGAATCTTCATTTTCTTGAACTGACATATAAATTTTTCTTTGTGGTTTTATGATTAGTGAAATTTTGGATTGAAAACCTTTGACATTGAGATAATCTGTGTTTCTATTATATACGGGTTTTTATAGCGAGAAATCATATTTGATAATTTAAATGAGCGACTAGGAGAAATTATATAACAAAATTTTACTCTTAAATCTTCATTTTCTTGAACTGACATATACATTTTTCTTTGTGGTTTTATGATTAGTGAAATTTTGGATTGAAAACTTTTGAAATTGAGATAATCTGTGTTTCTATTATATACGGGTTTTTATAGCGAGAAATCATATTTGATACTTTAAATGAGCGACTAGGAGAAATTATATAACAAAATTTTACTCTTGAATCTTCATTTTCTTGAACTGACATATACATTTTTCTTTGTGGTTTTATGATTAGTGAAATTTTGGATTGAAAACTTTTGAAATTGAGATAATCTGTGTTTCTATTATATACGGGTTTTTATAGCGAGAAATCATATTTGATACTTTAAATGAGCGACTAGGAGAAATTATATAACAAAATTTTACTCTTGAATCTTCATTTTCTTGAACTGACATATACATTTTTCTTTGTGGTTTTATGATTAGTGAAATTTTGGATTGAAAACTTTTGAAATTGAGATAATCTGTGTTTCTATTATATACGGGTTTTTATAGCGAGAAATCATATTTGATACTTTAAATGAGCGACTAGGAGAAATTATATAACAAAATTTTACTCTTGAATCTTCATTTTCTTGAACTGACATATACATTTTTCTTTGTGGTTTTATGATTAGTGAAATTTTGGATTGAAAACTTTTGAAATTGAGATAATCTGTGTTTCTATTATATACGGGTTTTTATAGCGAGAAATCATATTTGATACTTTAAATGAGCGACTAGGAGAAATTATATAACAAAATTTTACTCTTGAATCTTCATTTTCTTGAACTGACATATACATTTTTCTTTGTGGTTTTATGATTAGTGAAATTTTGGATTGAAAACTTTTGAAATTGAGATAATCTGTGTTTCTATTATATACGGGTTTTTATAGCGAGAAATCATATTTGATACTTTAAATGAGCGACTAGGAGAAATTATATAACAAAATTTTACTCTTGAATCTTCATTATCTTGAACTGACATATACATTTTTCTTTGTGGTTTTATGATTAGTGAAATTTTGGATTGAAAACTTTTGAAATTGAGATAATCTGTGTTTCTATTATATACGGGTTTTTATAGCGAGAAATCATATTTGATACTTTAAATGAGCGACTAGGAGAAATTATATAACAAAATTTTACTCTTGAATCTTCATTTTGTTGAACTGACATATACATTTTTCTTTGTGGTTTTATGATTAGTGAAATTTTGGATTGAAAACTTTTAAAATTGAGATAATCTGTGTTTCTATTATATACGGGTTTTTATAGCGAGAAATCATATTTGATAATTTAAATGAGCGACTAGGAGAATTTATATAACAAAATTTTACTCTTAAATCTTCATTTTCTTGAACTGACATATACATTTTTCTTTGTGGTTTTATGATTAGTGAAATTTTGGATTGAAAACTTTTGAAATTGAGATAATCTGTGTTTCTATTATATACGGGTTTTTATAGCGAGAAATCATATTTGATACTTTAAATGAGCGACTAGGAGAAATTATATAACAAAATTTTACTCTTGAATCTTCATTTTCTTGAACTGACATATACATTTTTCTTTGTGGTTTTATGATTAGTGAAATTTTGGATTGAAAACTTTTGAAATTGAGATAATCTGTGTTTCTATTATATACGGGTTTTTATAGCGAGAAATCATATTTGATACTTTAAATGAGCGACTAGGAGAAATTATATAACAAAATTTTACTCTTAAATCTTCATTTTCTTGAACTGACATATACATTTTTCTTTGTGGTTTTATGATTAGTGAAATTTTGGATTGAAAACTTTTGAAATTGAGATAATCTGTGTTTCTATTATATACGGGTTTTTATAGCGAGAAATCATATTTGATACTTTAAATGAGCGACTAGGAGAAATTATATAACAAAATTTTACTCTTAAATCTTCATTTTCTTGAACTGACATATACATTTTTCTTTGTGGTTTTATGATTAGTGAAATTTTGGATTGAAAACTTTTGAAATTGAGATAATCTGTGTTTCTATTATATACGGGTTTTTATAGCGAGAAATCATATTTGATACTTTAAATGAGCGACTAGGAGAAATTATATAACAAAATTTTACTCTTGAATCTTCATTTTCTTGAACTGACATATACATTTTTCTTTGTGGTTTTATGATTAGTGAAATTTTGGATTGAAAACTTTTGAAATTGAGATAATCTGTGTTTCTATTATATACGGGTTTTTATAGCGAGAAATCATATTTGATACTTTAAATGAGCGACTAGGAGAAATTATATAACAAAATTTTACTCTTGAATCTTCATTTTCTTGAACTGACATATACATTTTTCTTTGTGGTTTTATGATTAGTGAAATTTTGGATTGAAAACTTTTGAAATTGAGATAATCTGTGTTTCTATTATATACGGGTTTTTATAGCGAGAAATCATATTTGATACTTTAAATGAGCGACTAGGAGAAATTATATAACAAAATTTTACTCTTGAATCTTCATTTTCTTGAACTGACATATACATTTTTCTTTGTGGTTTTATGATTAGTGAAATTTTGGATTGAAAACTTTTGAAATTGAGATAATCTGTGTTTCTATTATATACGGGTTTTTATAGCGAGAAATCATATTTGATACTTTAAATGAGCGACTAGGAGAAATTATATAACAAAATTTTACTCTTGAATCTTCATTTTCTTGAACTGACATATACATTTTTCTTTGTGGTTTTATGATTAGTGAAATTTTGGATTGAAAACTTTTGAAATTGAGATAATCTGTGTTTCTATTATATACGGGTTTTTATAGCGAGAAATCATATTTGATACTTTAAATGAGCGACTAGGAGAAATTATATAACAAAATTTTACTCTTGAATCTTCATTATCTTGAACTGACATATACATTTTTCTTTGTGGTTTTATGATTAGTGAAATTTTGGATTGAAAACTTTTGAAATTGAGATAATCTGTGTTTCTATTATATACGGGTTTTTATAGCGAGAAATCATATTTGATACTTTAAATGAGCGACTAGGAGAAATTATATAACAAAATTTTACTCTTGAATCTTCATTTTGTTGAACTGACATATACATTTTTCTTTGTGGTTTTATGATTAGTGAAATTTTGGATTGAAAACTTTTAAAATTGAGATAATCTGTGTTTCTATTATATACGGGTTTTTATAGCGAGAAATCATATTTGATAATTTAAATGAGCGACTAGGAGAATTTATATAACAAAATTTTACTCTTAAATCTTCATTTTCTTGAACTGACATATACATTTTTCTTTGTGGTTTTATGATTAGTGAAATTTTGGATTGAAAACTTTTGAAATTGAGATAATCTGTGTTTCTATTATATACGGGTTTTTATAGCGAGAAATCATATTTGATACTTTAAATGAGCGACTAGGAGAAATTATATAACAAAATTTTACTCTTGAATCTTCATTTTCTTGAACTGACATATACATTTTTCTTTGTGGTTTTATGATTAGTGAAATTTTGGATTGAAAACTTTTGAAATTGAGATAATCTGTGTTTCTATTATATACGGGTTTTTATAGCGAGAAATCATATTTGATACTTTAAATGAGCGACAAGGAGAAATTATATAACAAAATTTTACTCTTGAATCTTCATTCTCTTGAACTGACATATACATTTTTCTTTGTGGTTTTATGATTAGTGAAATTTTGGATTGAAAACTTTTGAAATTGAGATAATCTGTGTTTCTATTATATACGGGTTTTTATAGCGAGAAATCATATTTGATACTTTAAATGAGCGACTAGGAGAAATTATATAACAAAATTTTACTCTTGAATCTTCATTTTCTTGAACTGACATATACATTTTTCTTTGTGGTTTTATGATTAGTGAAATTTTGGATTGAAAACTTTTGAAATTGAGATAATCTGTGTTTCTATTATATACGGGTTTTTATAGCGAGAAATCATATTTGATACTTTAAATGAGCGACTAGGAGAAATTATATAACAAAATTTTACTTTTGAATCTTCATTTTCTTGAACTGACATATACATTTTTCTTTGTGGTTTTATGATTAGTGAAATTTTGGATTGAAAACTTTTGAAATTGAGATAATCTGTGTTTCTATTATATACGGGTTTTTATAGCGAGAAATCATATTTGATACTTTAAATGAGCGACTAGGAGAAATTATATAACAAAATTTTACTCTTGAATCTTCATTTTCTTGAACTGACATATACATTTTTCTTTGTGGTTTTATGATTAGTGAAATTTTGGATTGAAAACTTTTGAAATTGAGATAATCTGTGTTTCTATTATATACGGGTTTTTATAGCGAGAAATCATATTTGATAATTTAAATGAGCGACTAGGAGAAATTATATAACAAAATTTTACTCTTAAATCTTCATTTTCTTGAACTGACATATACATTTTTCTTTGTGGTTTTATGATTAGTGAAATTTTGGATTGAAAACTTTTGAAATTGAGATAATCTGTGTTTCTATTATATACGGGTTTTTATAGCGAGAAATCATATTTGATACTTTAAATGAGCGACTAGGAGAAATTATATAACAAAATTTTACTCTTGAATCTTCATTTTCTTGAACTGACATATACATTTTTCTTTGTGGTTTTATGATTAGTGAAATTTTGGATTGAAAACTTTTGAAATTGAGATAATCTGTGTTTCTATTATATACGGGTTTTTATAGCGAGAAATCATATTTGATACTTTAAATGAGCGACTAGGAGAAATTATATAACAAAATTTTACTCTTGAATCTTCATTTTCTTGAACTGACATATACATTTTTCTTTGTGGTTTTATGATTAGTGAAATTTTGGATTGAAAACTTTTGAAATTTAGATAATCTGTGTTTCTATTATATACGGGTTTTTATAGCGAGAAATCATATTTGATACTTTAAATGAGCGACTAGGAGAAATTATATAACAAAATTTTACTCTTTAATCTTCATTTTCTTGAACTGACATATACATTTTTCTTTGTGGTTTTATGATTAGTGAAATTTTGGATTGAAAACCTTTGACATTGAGATAATCTGTGTTTCTATTATATACGGGTTTTTATAGCGAGAAATCATATTTGATACTTTAAATGAGCGACTAGGAGAAATTATATAACAAAATTTTACTCTTGAATCTTCATTTTCTTGAACTGACATATACATTTTTCTTTGTGGTTTTATGATTAGTGAAATTTTGGATTGAAAACTTTTGAAATTGAGATAATCTGTGTTTCTATTATATACGGGTTTTTATAGCGAGAAATCATATTTGATAATTTAAATGAGCGACTAGGAGAATTTATATAACAAAATTTTACTCTTAAATCTTTATTTTCTTGAACTGACATATACATTTTTCTTTGTGGTTTTATGATTAGTGAAATTTTGGATTGAAAACTTTTGAAATTGAGATAATCTGTGTTTCTATTATATACGGGTTTTTATAGCGAGAAATCATATTTGATACTTTAAATGAGCGACTAGGAGAAATTATATAACAAAATTTTACTCTTGAATCTTCATTTTCTTGAACTGACATATACATTTTTCTTTGTGGTTTTATGATTAGTGAAATTTTGGATTGAAAACTTTTGAAATTGAGATAATCTGTGTTTCTATTATATACGGGTTTTTATAGCGAGAAATCATATTTGATACTTTAAATGAGCGACTAGGAGAAATTATATAACAAAATTTTACTCTTGAATCTTCATTTTCTTGAACTGACATATACATTTTTCTTTGTGGTTTTATGATTAGTGAAATTTTGGATTGAAAACTTTTGAAATTGAGATAATCTGTGTTTCTATTATATACGGGTTTTTATAGCGAGAAATCATATTTGATACTTTAAATGAGCGACTAGGAGAAATTATATAACAAAATTTTACTCTTGAATCTTCATTTTCTTGAACTGACATATACATTTTTCTTTGTGGTTTTATGATTAGTGAAATTTTGGATTGAAAACTTTTGAAATTGAGATAATCTGTGTTTCTATTATATACGGGTTTTTATAGCGAGAAATCATATTTGATAATTTAAATGAGCGACTAGGAGAAATTATATAACAAAATTTTACTCTTAAATCTTCATTTTCTTGAACTGACCTATACATTTTTCTTTGTGGTTTTATGATTAGTGAAATTTTGGATTGAAAACTTTTGAAATTGAGATAATCTGTGTTTCTATTATATACGGGTTTTTATAGCGAGAAATCATATTTGATACTTTAAATGAGCGACTAGGAGAAATTATATAACAAAATTTTACTCTTGAATCTTCATTTTCTTGAACTGACATATACATTTTTCTTTGTGGTTTTATGATTAGTGAAATTTTGGATTGAAAACTTTTGAAATTGAGATAATCTGTGTTTCTATTATATACGGGTTTTTATAGCGAGAAATCATATTTGATACTTTAAATGAGCGACTAGGAGAAATTATATAACAAAATTTTACTCTTGAATCTTCATTTTCTTGAACTGACATATACATTTTTCTTTGTGGTTTTATGATTAGTGAAATTTTGGATTGAAAACTTTTGAAATTGAGATAATCTGTGTTTCTATTATATACGGGTTTTTATAGCGAGAAATCATATTTGATACTTTAAATGAGCGACTAGGAGAAATTATATAACAAAATTTTACTCTTGAATCTTCATTTTCTTGAACTGACATATACATTTTTCTTTGTGGTTTTATGATTAGTGAAATTTTGGATTGAAAACTTTTGAAATTGAGATAATCTGTGTTTCTATTATATACGGGTTTTTATAGCGAGAAATCATATTTGATTATTTAAATGAGCGACTAGGAGAAATTATATAACAAAATTTTACTCTTGAATCTTCATTATCTTGAACTGACATATACATTTTTCTTTGTGGTTTTATGATTAGTGAAATTTTGGATTGAAAACCTTTGACATTGAGATAATCTGTGTTTCTATTATATACGGGTTTTTATAGCGAGAAATCATATTTGATAATTTAAATGAGCGACTAGGAGAAATTATATAACAAAATTTTACTCTTGAATCTTCATTTTCTTGAACTGACATATACATTTTTCTTTGTGGTTTTATGATTAGTGAAATTTTGGATTGAAAACTTTTGAAATTGAGATAATCTGTGTTTCTATTATATACGGGTTTTTATAGCGAGAAATCATATTTGATACTTTAAATGAGCGACTAGGAGAAATTATATAACAAAATTTTACTCTTGAATCTTCATTTTCTTGAACTGACATATACATTTTTCTTTGTGGTTTTATGATTAGTGAAATTTTGGATTGAAAACCTTTGACATTGAGATAATCTGTGTTTCTATTATATACGGGTTTTTATAGCGAGAAATCATATTTGATACTTTAAATGAGCGACTAGGAGAAATTATATAACAAAATTTTACTCTTGAATCTTCATTTTCTTGAACTGACATATACATTTTTCTTTGTGGTTTTATGATTAGTGAAATTTTGGATTGAAAACTTTTGAAATTGAGATAATCTGTGTTTCTATTATATACGGGTTTTTATAGCGAGAAATCATATTTGATAATTTAAATGAGCGACTAGGAGAAATTATATAACAAAATTTTACTCTTGAATCTTCATTTTCTTGAACTGACATATACATTTTTCTTTGTGGTTTTATGATTAGTGAAATTTTGGATTGAAAACCTTTGACATTGAGATAATCTGTGTTTCTATTATATACGGGTTTTTATAGCGAGAAATCATATTTGATACTTTAAATGAACGACTAGGAGAAATTATATAACAAAATTTTACTCTTGAATCTTCATTTTCTTGAACTGACATATACATTTTTCTTTGTGGTTTTATGATTAGTGAAATTTTGGATTGAAAACTTTTGAAATTGAGATAATCTGTGTTTCTATTATATACGGGTTTTTATAGCGAGAAATCATATTTGATACTTTAAATGAGCGACTAGGAGAAATTATATAACAAAATTTTACTCTTGAATCTTCATTTTCTTGAACTGACATATACATTTTTCTTTGTGGTTTTATGATTAGTGAAATTTTGGATTGAAAACTTTTGAAATTGAGATAATCTGTGTTTCTATTATATACGGGTTTTTATAGCGAGAAATCATATTTGATACTTTAAATGAGCGACTAGGAGAAATTATATAACAAAATTTTACTCTTGAATCTTCATTTTCTTGAACTGACATATACATTTTTCTTTGTGGTTTTATGATTAGTGAAATTTTGGATTGAAAACTTTTGAAATTGAGATAATCTGTGTTTCTATTATATACGGGTTTTTATAGCGAGAAATCATATTTGATACTTTAAATGAGCGACTAGGAGAAATTATATAACAAAATTTTACTCTTGAATCTTCATTTTCTTGAACTGACATATACATTTTTCTTTGTGGTTTTATGATTAGTGAAATTTTGGATTGAAAACTTTTAAAATTGAGATAATCTGTGTTTCTATTATATACGGGTTTTTATAGCGAGAAATCATATTTGATAATTTAAATGAGCGACTAGGAGAATTTATATAACAAAATTTTACTCTTAAATCTTCATTTTCTTGAACTGACATATACATTTTTCTTTGTGGTTTTATGATTAGTGAAATTTTGGATTGAAAACTTTTGAAATTGAGATAATCTGTGTTTCTATTATATACGGGTTTTTATAGCGAGAAATCATATTTGATACTTTAAATGAGCGACTAGGAGAAATTATATAACAAAATTTTACTCTTAAATCTTCATTTTCTTGAACTGACATATACATTTTTCTTTGTGGTTTTATGATTAGTGAAATTTTGGATTGAAAACTTTTGAAATTGAGATAATCTGTGTTTCTATTATATACGGGTTTTTATAGCGAGAAATCATATTTGATACTTTAAATGAGCGACTAGGAGAAATTATATAACAAAATTTTACTCTTGAATCTTCATTTTCTTGAACTGACATATACATTTTTCTTTGTGGTTTTATGATTAGTGAAATTTTGGATTGAAAACTTTTGAAATTGAGATAATCTGTGTTTCTATTATATACGGGTTTTTATAGCGAGAAATCATATTTGATAATTTAAATGAGCGACTAGGAGAAATTATATAACAAAATTTTACTCTTAAATCTTCATTTTCTTGAACTGACCTATACATTTTTCTTTGTGGTTTTATGATTAGTGAAATTTTGGATTGAAAACTTTTGAAATTGAGATAATCTGTGTTTCTATTATATACGGGTTTTTATAGCGAGAAATCATATTTGATACTTTAAATGAGCGACTAGGAGAAATTATATAACAAAATTTTACTCTTGAATCTTCATTTTCTTGAACTGACATATACATTTTTCTTTGTGGTTTTATGATTAGTGAAATTTTGGATTGAAAACTTTTGAAATTGAGATAATCTGTGTTTCTATTATATACGGGTTTTTATAGCGAGAAATCATATTTGATAATTTAAATGAGCGACTAGGAGAAATTATATAACAAAATTTTACTCTTAAATCTTCATTTTCTTGAACTGACATATACATTTTTCTTTGTGGTTTTATGATTAGTGAAATTTTGGATTGAAAACCTTTGACATTGAGATAATCTGTGTTTCTATTATATACGGGTTTTTATAGCGAGAAATCATATTTGATACTTTAAATGAGCGACTAGGAGAAATTATATAACAAAATTTTACTCTTGAATCTTCATTTTCTTGAACTGACATATACATTTTTCTTTGTGGTTTTATGATTAGTGAAATTTTGGATTGAAAACTTTTGAAATTGAGATAATCTGTGTTTCTATTATATACGGGTTTTTATAGCGAGAAATCATATTTGATACTTTAAATGAGCGACTAGGAGAAATTATATAACAAAATTTTACTCTTGAATCTTCATTTTCTTGAACTGACATATACATTTTTCTTTGTGGTTTTATGATTAGTGAAATTTTGGATTGAAAACTTTTGAAATTGAGATAATCTGTGTTTCTATTATATACGGGTTTTTATAGCGAGAAATCATATTTGATACTTTAAATGAGCGACTAGGAGAAATTATATAACAAAATTTTACTCTTGAATCTTCATTTTCTTGAACTGACATATACATTTTTCTTTGTGGTTTTATGATTAGTGAAATTTTGGATTGAAAACTTTTGAAATTGAGATAATCTGTGTTTCTATTATATACGGGTTTTTATAGCGAGAAATCATATTTGATACTTTAAATGAGCGCCTAGGAGAAATTATATAACAAAATTTTACTCTTGAATCTTCATTATCTTGAACTGACATATACATTTTTCTTTGTGGTTTTATGATTAGTGAAATTTTGGATTGAAAACTTTTGAAATTGAGATAATCTGTGTTTCTATTATATACGGGTTTTTATAGCGAGAAATCATATTTGATAATTTAAATGAGCGACTAGGAGAAATTATATAACAAAATTTTACTCTTGAATCTTCATTTTCTTGAACTGACATATACATTTTTCTTTGTGGTTTTATGATTAGTGAAATTTTGGATTGAAAACTTTTGAAATTGAGATAATCTGTGTTTCTATTATATACGGGTTTTTATAGCGAGAAATCATATTTGATAATTTAAATGAGCGACTAGGAGAAATTATATAACAAAATTTTACTCTTGAATCTTCATTTTCTTGAACTGACATATACATTTTTCTTTGTGGTTTTATGATTAGTGAAATTTTGGATTGAAAACCTTTGACATTGAGATAATCTGTGTTTCTATTATATACGGGTTTTTATAGCGAGAAATCATATTTGATACTTTAAATGAGCGACTAGGAGAAATTATATAACAAAATTTTACTCTTGAATCTTCATTTTCTTGAACTGACATATACATTTTTCTTTGTGGTTTTATGATTAGTGAAATTTTGGATTGAAAACTTTTGAAATTGAGATAATCTGTGTTTCTATTATATACGGGTTTTTATAGCGAGAAATCATATTTGATACTTTAAATGAGCGACTAGGAGAAATTATATAACAAAATTTTACTCTTGAATCTTCATTTTCTTGAACTGACATATACATTTTTCTTTGTGGTTTTATGATTAGTGAAATTTTGGATTGAAAACTTTTGAAATTGAGATAATCTGTGTTTCTATTATATACGGGTTTTTATAGCGAGAAATCATATTTGATATTTTAAATGAGCGACTAGGAGAAATTATATAACAAAATTTTACTCTTGAATCTTCATTTTCTTGAACTGACATATACATTTTTCTTTGTGGTTTTATGATTAGTGAAATTTTGGATTGAAAACTTTTGAAATTGAGATAATCTGTGTTTCTATTATATACGGGTTTTTATAGCGAGAAATCATATTTGATACTTTAAATGAGCGACTAGGAGAAATTATATAACAAAATTTTACTCTTGAATCTTCATTTTCTTGAACTGACATATACATTTTTCTTTGTGGTTTTATGATTAGTGAAATTTTGGATTGAAAACTTTTGAAATTGAGATAATCTGTGTTTCTATTATATACGGGTTTTTATAGCGAGAAATCATATTTGATACTTTAAATGAGCGACTAGGAGAAATTATATAACAAAATTTTACTCTTGAATCTTCATTTTCTTGAACTGACATATACATTTTTCTTTGTGGTTTTATGATTAGTGAAATTTTGGATTGAAAACTTTTGAAATTGAGATAATCTGTGTTTCTATTATATACGGGTTTTTATAGCGAGAAATCATATTTGATACTTTAAATGAGCGACTAGGAGAAATTATATAACAAAATTTTACTCTTGAATCTTCATTTTCTTGAACTGACATATACATTTTTCTTTGTGGTTTTATGATTAGTGAAATTTTGGATTGAAAACTTTTGAAATTGAGATAATCTGTGTTTCTATTATATACGGGTTTTTATAGCGAGAAATCATATTTGATACTTTAAATGAGCGACTAGGAGAAATTATATAACAAAATTTTACTCTTGAATCTTCATTTTCTTGAACTGACATATACATTTATCTTTGTGGTTTTATGATTAGTGAAATTTTGGATTGAAAACTTTTGAAATTGAGATAATCTGTGTTTCTATTATATACGGGTTTTTATAGCGAGAAATCATATTTGATACTTTAAATGAGCGACTAGGAGAAATTATATAAAAAAATTTTACTCTTTATTCTTCATTTTCTTGAACTGACATATACATTTTTCTTTGTGGTTTTATGATTAGTGAAATTTTGGATTGAAAACTTTTGAAATTGAGATAATCTGTGTTTCTATTATATACGGGTTTTTATAGCGAGAAAACATATTTGATACTTTAAATGAGCGACTAGGAGAAATTATATAACAAAATTTTACTCTTGAATCTTCATTTTCTTGAACTGACATATACATTTTTCTTTGTGGTTTTATGATTAGTGAAATTTTGGATTGAAAACTTTTGAAATTGAGATAATCTGTGTTTCTATTATATACGGGTTTTTATAGCGAGAAATCATATTTGATATTTTAAATGAGCGACTAGGAGAAATTATATAACAAAATTTTACTCTTGAATCTTCATTTTCTTGAACTGACATATACATTTTTCTTTGTGGTTTTATGATTAGTGAAATTTTGGATTGAAAACTTTTGAAATTGAGATAATCTGTGTTTCTATTATATACGGGTTTTTATAGCGAGAAATCATATTTGATACTTTAAATGAGCGACTAGGAGAAATTATATAACAAAATTTTACTCTTGAATCTTCATTTTTCTGAACTGACATATACATTTTTCTTTGTGGTTTTATGATTAGTGAAATTTTGGATTGAAAACTTTTGAAATTGAGATAATCTGTGTTTCTATTATATACGGGTTTTTATAGCGAGAAATCATATTTGATACTTTAAATGAGCGACTAGGAGAAATTATATAACAAAATTTTACTCTTGAATCTTCATTTTCTTGAACTGACATATACATTTTTCTTTGTGGTTTTATGATTAGTGAAATTTTGGATTGAAAACTTTTGAAATTGAGATAATCTGTGTTTCTATTATATACGGGTTTTTATAGCGAGAAATCATATTTAATACTTTAAATGAGCGACTAGGAGAAATTATATAACAAAATTTTACTCTTGAATCTTCATTTTCTTGAACTGACATATACATTTTTCTTTGTGGTTTTATGATTAGTGAAATTTTGGATTGAAAACCTTTGACATTGAGATAATCTGTGTTTCTATTATATACGGGTTTTTATAGCGAGAAATCATATTTAATAATTTAAATGAGCGACTAGGAGAAATTATATAACAAAATTTTACTCTTGAATCTTCATTTTCTTGAACTGACATATACATTTTTCTTTGTGGTTTTATGATTAGTGAAATTTTGGATTGAAAACTTTTGAAATTGAGATAATCTGTGTTTCTATTATATACGGGTTTTTATAGCGAGAAATCATATTTGATACTTTAAATGAGCGACTAGGAGAAATTATATAACAAAATTTTACTCTTGAATCTTCATTTTCTTGAACTGACATATACATTTATCTTTGTGGTTTTATGATTAGTGAAATTTTGGATTGAAAACTTTTGAAATTGAGATAATCTGTGTTTCTATTATATACGGGTTTTTATAGCGAGAAATCATATTTGATACTTTAAATGAGCGACTAGGAGAAATTATATAACAAAATTTTACTCTTTATTCTTCATTTTCTTGAACTGACATATACATTTTTCTTTGTGGTTTTATGATTAGTGAAATTTTGGATTGAAAACTTTTGAAATTGAGATAATCTGTGTTTCTATTATATACGGGTTTTTATAGCGAGAAAACATATTTGATACTTTAAATGAGCGACTAGGAGAAATTATATAACAAAATTTTACTCTTTATTCTTCATTTTCTTGAACTGACATATACATTTTTCTTTGTGGTTTTATGATTAGTGAAATTTTGGATTGAAAACTTTTGAAATTGAGATAATCTGTGTTTCTATTATATACGGGTTTTTATAGCGAGAAAACATATTTGATACTTTAAATGAGCGACTAGGAGAAATTATATAACAAAATTTTACTCTTGAATCTTCATTTTCTTGAACTGACATATACATTTTTCTTTGTGGTTTTATGATTAGTGAAATTTTGGATTGAAAACTTTTGAAATTGAGATAATCTGTGTTTCTATTATATACGGGTTTTTATAGCGAGAAATCATATTTGATATTTTAAATGAGCGACTAGGAGAAATTATATAACAAAATTTTACTCTTGAATCTTCATTTTCTTGAACTGACATATACATTTTTCTTTGTGGTTTTATGATTAGTGAAATTTTGGATTGAAAACTTTTGAAATTGAGATAATCTGTGTTTCTATTATATACGGGTTTTTATAGCGAGAAATCATATTTGATACTTTAAATGAGCGACTAGGAGAAATTATATAACAAAATTTTACTCTTGAATCTTCATTTTCTTGAACTGACATATACATTTTTCTTTGTGGTTTTATGATTAGTGAAATTTTGGATTGAAAACTTTTGAAATTGAGATAATCTGTGTTTCTATTATATACGGGTTTTTATAGCGAGAAATCATATTTGATACTTTAAATGAGCGACTAGGAGAAATTATATAACAAAATTTTACTCTTGAATCTTCATTTTCTTGAACTGACATATACATTTTTCTTTGTGGTTTTATGATTAGTGAAATTTTGGATTGAAAACTTTTGAAATTGAGATAATCTGTGTTTCTATTATATACGGGTTTTTATAGCGAGAAATCATATTTGATACTTTAAATGAGCGACTAGGAGAAATTATATAACAAAATTTTACTCTTGAATCTTCATTTTCTTGAACTGACATATACATTTTTCTTTGTGGTTTTATGATTAGTGAAATTTTGGATTGAAAACTTTTGAAATTGAGATAATCTGTGTTTCTATTATATACGGGTTTTTATAGCGAGAAATCATATTTGATACTTTAAATGAGCGACTAGGAGAAATTATATAACAAAATTTTACTCTTGAATCTTCATTTTCTTGAACTGACATATACATTTTTCTTTGTGGTTTTATGATTAGTGAAATTTTGGATTGAAAACTTTTGAAATTGAGATAATCTGTGTTTCTATTATATACGGGTTTTTATAGCGAGAAATCATATTTAATACTTTAAATGAGCGACTAGGAGAAATTATATAACAAAATTTTACTCTTGAATCTTCATTTTCTTGAACTGACATATACATTTTTCTTTGTGGTTTTATGATTAGTGAAATTTTGGATTGAAAACCTTTGACATTGAGATAATCTGTGTTTCTATTATATACGGGTTTTTATAGCGAGAAATCATATTTAATAATTTAAATGAGCGACTAGGAGAAATTATATAACAAAATTTTACTCTTGAATCTTCATTTTCTTGAACTGACATATACATTTTTCTTTGTGGTTTTATGATTAGTGAAATTTTGGATTGAAAACTTTTGAAATTGAGATAATCTGTGTTTCTATTATATACGGGTTTTTATAGCGAGAAATCATATTTGATAATTTAAATGAGCGACTAGGAGAAATTATATAACAAAATTTTATTCTTGAATCTTCATTTTCTTGAACTGACATATACATTTTTCTTTGTGGTTTTATGATTAGTGAAATTTTGGATTGAAAACCTTTGACATTGAGATAATCTGTGTTTCTATTATATACGGGTTTTTATAGCGAGAAATCATATTTGATACTTTAAATGAGCGACTAGGAGAAATTATATAACAAAATTTTACTCTTGAATCTTCATTTTCTTGAACTGACATATACATTTTTCTTTGTGGTTTTATGATTAGTGAAATTCTGGATTGAAAACTTTTGAAATTGAGATAATCTGTGTTTCTATTATATACGGGTTTTTATAGCGAGAAATCATATTTGATACTTTAAATGAGCGACTAGGAGAAATTATATAACAAAATTTTACTCTTGAATCTTCATTTTCTTGAACTGACATATACATTTTTCTTTGTGGTTTTATGATTAGTGAAATTTTGGATTGAAAACTTTTGAAATTGAGATAATCTGTGTTTCTATTATATACGGGTTTTTATAGCGAGAAATCATATTTGATACTTTAAATGAGCGACTAGGAGAAATTATATAACAAAATTTTACTCTTGAATCTTCATTTTCTTGAACTGACATATACATTTTTCTTTGTGGTTTTATGATTAGTGAAATTTTGGATTGAAAACTTTTGAAATTGAGATAATCTGTGTTTCTATTATATACGGGTTTTTATAGCGAGAAATCATATTTGATACTTTAAATGAGCGACTAGGAGAAATTATATAACAAAATTTTACTCTTGAATCTTCATTTTCTTGAACTGACATATACATTTTTCTTTGTGGTTTTATGATTAGTGAAATTTTGGATTGAAAACTTTTGAAATTGAGATAATCTGTGTTTCTATTATATACGGGTTTTTATAGCGAGAAATCATATTTGATACTTTAAATGAGCGACTAGGAGAAATTATATAACAAAATTTTACTCTTGAATCTTCATTTTCTTGAACTGACATATACATTTTTCTTTGTGGTTTTATGATTAGTGAAATTTTGGATTGAAAACTTTTGAAATTGAGATAATCTGTGTTTCTATTATATACGGGTTTTTATAGCGAGAAATCATATTTGATACTTTAAATGAGCGACTAGGAGAAATTATATAACAAAATTTTACTCTTGAATCTTCATTTTCTTGAACTGACATATACATTTTTCTTTGTGGTTTTATGATTAGTGAAATTTTGGATTGAAAACTTTTGAAATTGAGATAATCTGTGTTTCTATTATATACGGGTTTTTATAGCGAGAAATCATATTTGATACTTTAAATGAGCGACTAGGAGAAATTATATAACAAAATTTTACTCTTGAATCTTCATTTTCTTGAACTGACATATACATTTTTCTTTGTGGTTTTATGATTAGTGAAATTTTGGATTGAAAACTTTTGAAATTGAGATAATCTGTGTTTCTATTATATACAGGTTTTTATAGCGAGAAATCATATTTGATATTTTAAATGAGCGACTAGGAGAAATTATATAACAAAATTTTACTCTTGAATCTTCATTTTCTTGAACTGACATATACATTTTTCTTTGTGGTTTTATGATTAGTGAAATTTTGGATTGAAAACTTTTGAAATTGAGATAATCTGTGTTTCTATTATATACGGGTTTTTATAGCGAGAAATCATATTTGATACTTTAAATGCGCGACTAGGAGAAATTATATAACAAAATTTTACTCTTGAATCTTCATTTTCTTGAACTGACATATACATTTTTCTTTGTGGTTTTATGATTAGTGAAATTTTGGATTGAAAACTTTTGAAATTGAGATAATCTGTGTTTCTATTATATACGGGTTTTTATAGCGAGAAATCATATTTGATACTTTAAATGAGCGACTAGGAGAAATTATATAACAAAATTTTACTCTTGAATCTTCATTTTCTTGAACTGACATATACATTTTTCTTTGTGGTTTTATGATTAGTGAAATTTTGGATTGAAAACTTTTGAAATTGAGATAATCTGTGTTTCTATTATATACGGGTTTTTATAGCGAGAAATCATATTTGATACTTTAAATGAGCGACTAGGAGAAATTATATAACAAAATTTTACTCTTGAATCTTCATTTTCTTGAACTGACATATACATTTTTCTTTGTGGTTTTATGATTAGTGAAATTTTGGATTGAAAACTTTTGAAATTGAGATAATCTGTGTTTCTATTATATACGGGTTTTTATAGCGAGAAATCATATTTGATATTTTAAATGAGCGACTAGGAGAAATTATATAACAAAATTTTACTCTTGAATCTTCATTTTCTTGAACTGACATATACATTTTTCTTTGTGGTTTTATTATTAGTGAAATTATGGATTGAAAACTTTTGAAATTGAGATAATCTGTGTTTCTATTATATACGGGTTTTTATAGCGAGAAATCATATTTGATATTTTAAATGAGCGACTAGGAGAAATTATATAACAAAATTTTACTCTTGAATCTTCATTTTCTTGAACTGACATATACATTTTTCTTTGTGGTTTTATGATTAGTGAAATTTTGGATTGAAAACTTTTGAAATTGAGATAATCTGTGTTTCTATTATATACGGGTTTTTATAGCGAGAAATCATATTTGATACTTTAAATGAGCGACTAGGAAAAAATATATAACAAAATTTTACTCTTGAATCTTCATTTTCTTGAACTGACATTTACATTTTTCTTTGTGGTTTTATGATTAGTGAAATTTTGGATTGAAAACTTTTGAAATTGAGATAATCTGTGTTTCTATTATATACGGGTTTTTATAGCGAGAAATCATATTTGATACTTTAAATGAGCGACTAGGAGAAATTATATAACAAAATTTTACTCTTGAATCTTCATTTTCTTGAACTGACATATACATTTTTCTTTGTGGTTTTATGATTAGTGAAATTTTGGATTGAAAACTTTTGAAATTGAGATAATCTGTGTTTCTATTATATACAGGTTTTTATAGCGAGAAATCATATTTGATATTTTAAATGAGCGACTAGGAGAAATTATATAACAAAATTTTACTCTTGAATCTTCATTTTCTTGAACTGACATATACATTTTTCTTTGTGGTTTTATGATTAGTGAAATTTTGGATTGAAAACTTTTGAAATTGAGATAATCTGTGTTTCTATTATATACGGGTTTTTATAGCGAGAAATCATATTTGATACTTTAAATGCGCGACTAGGAGAAATTATATAACAAAATTTTACTCTTGAATCTTCATTTTCTTGAACTGACATATACATTTTTCTTTGTGGTTTTATGATTAGTGAAATTTCGGATTGAAAACTTTTGAAATTGAGATAATCTGTGTTTCTATTATATACGGGTTTTTATAGCGAGAAATCATATTTGATACTTTAAATGAGCGACTAGGAGAAATTATATAACAAAATTTTACTCTTGAATCTTCATTTTCTTGAACTGACATATACATTTTTCTTTGTGGTTTTATGATTAGTGAAATTTTGGATTGAAAACTTTTGAAATTGAGATAATCTGTGTTTCTATTATATACGGGTTTTTATAGCGAGAAATCATATTTGATACTTTAAATGAGCGACTAGGAGAAATTATATAACAAAATTTTACTCTTGAATCTTCATTTTCTTGAACTGACATATACATTTTTCTTTGTGGTTTTATGATTAGTGAAATTTTGGATTGAAAACTTTTGAAATTGAGATAATCTGTGTTTCTATTATATACGGGTTTTTATAGCGAGAAATCATATTTGATACTTTAAATGAGCGACTAGGAGAAATTATATAACAAAATTTTACTCTTGAATCTTCATTTTCTTGAACTGACATATACATTTTTCTTTGTGGTTTTATGATTAGTGAAATTTTGGATTGAAAACTTTTGAAATTGAGATAATCTGTGTTTCTATTATATACGGGTTTTAATAGCGAGAAATCATATTTGATACTTTAAATGAGCGACTAGGAGAAATTATATAACAAAATTTTACTCTTGAATCTTCATTTTCTTGAACTGACATATACATTTTTCTTTGTGGTTTTATGATAAGTGAAATTTTGGATTGAAAACTTTTGAAATTGAGATAATCTGTGTTTCTATTATATACGGGTTTTTATAGCGAGAAATCATATTTGATATTTTAAATGAGCGACTAGGAGAAATTATATAACAAAATTTTACTCTTGAATCTTCATTTTCTTGAACTGACATATACATTTTTCTTTGTGGTTTTATGATTAGTGAAATTTTGGATTGAAAACTTTTGAAATTGAGATAATCTGTGTTTCTATTATATACGGGTTTTTATAGCGAGAAATCATATTTGATACTTTAAATGAGCGACTAGGAGAAATTATATAACAAAATTTTACTCTTGAATCTTCATTTTCTTGAACTGACATATACATTTTTCTTTGTGGTTTTATGATTAGTGAAATTTTGGATTGAAAACTTTTGAAATTGAGATAATCTGTGTTTCTATTATATACAGGTTTTTATAGCGAGAAATCATATTTGATATTTTAAATGAGCGACTAGGAGAAATTATATAACAAAATTTTACTCTTGAATCTTCATTTTCTTGAACTGACATATACATTTTTCTTTGTGGTTTTATGATTAGTGAAATTTTGGATTGAAAACTTTTGAAATTGAGATAATCTGTGTTTCTATTATATACGGGTTTTTATAGCGAGAAATCATATTTGATACTTTAAATGCGCGACTAGGAGAAATTATATAACAAAATTTTACTCTTGAATCTTCATTTTCTTGAACTGACATATACATTTTTCTTTGTGGTTTTATGATTAGTGAAATTTTGGATTGAAAACTTTTGAAATTGAGATAATCTGTGTTTCTATTATATACGGGTTTTTATAGCGAGAAATCATATTTGATACTTTAAATGAGCGACTAGGAGAAATTATATAACTAAATTTTACTCTTGAATCTTCATTTTCTTGAACTGACATATACATTTTTCTTTGTGGTTTTATGATTAGTGAAATTTTGGATTGAAAACTTTTGAAATTGAGATAATCTGTGTTTCTATTATATACGGGTTTTTATAGCGAGAAATCATATTTGATACTTTAAATGAGCGACTAGGAGAAATTATATAACAAAATTTTACTCTTGAATCTTCATTTTCTTGAACTGACATATACATTTTTCTTTGTGGTTTTATGATTAGTGAAATTTTGGATTGAAAACTTTTGAAATTGAGATAATCTGTGTTTCTATTATATACGGGTTTTTATAGCGAGAAATCATATTTGATATTTTAAATGAGCGACTAGGAGAAATTATATAACAAAATTTTACTCTTGAATCTTCATTTTCTTGAACTGACATGTACATTTTTCTTTGTGGTTTTATTATTAGTGAAATTATGGATTGAAAACTTTTGAAATTGAGATAATCTGTGTTTCTATTATATACGGGTTTTTATAGCGAGAAATCATATTTGATATTTTAAATGAGCGACTAGGAGAAATTATATAACAAAATTTTACTCTTGAATCTTCATTTTCTTGAACTGACATATACATTTTTCTTTGTGGTTTTATGATTAGTGAAATTTTGGATTGAAAACTTTTGAAATTGAGATAATCTGTGTTTCTATTATATACGGGTTTTTATAGCGAGAAATCATATTTGATATTTTAAATGAGCGACTAGGAGAAATTATATAACAAAATTTTACTCTTGAATCTTCATTTTCTTGAACTGACATATACATTTTTCTTTGTGGTTTTATGATTAGTGAAATTTTGGATTGAAAACCTTTGACATTGAGATAATCTGTGTTTCTATTATATACGGGTTTTTATAGCGAGAAATCATATTTGATATTTTAAATGAGCGACTAGGAGAAATTATATAACAAAATTTTACTCTTGAATCTTCATTTTCTTGAACTGACATATACATTTTTCTTTGTGGTTTTATGATTAGTGAAATTTTGGATTGAATACTTTTGAAATTGAGATAATCTGTGTTTCTATTATATACGGGTTTTTATAGCGAGAAATCATATTTGATACTTTAAATGAGCGACTAGGAGAAATTATATAACAAAATTTTACTCTTGAATCTTCATTTTCTTGAACTGACATATACATTTTTCTTTGTGGTTTTATGATTACTGAAATTTTGGATTGAAAACTTTTGAAATTGAGATAATCTGTGTTTCTATTATATACAGGTTTTTATAGCGAGAAATCATATTTGATATTTTAAATGAGCGACTAGGAGAAATTATATAACAAAATTTTACTCTTGAATCTTCATTTTCTTGAACTGACATATACATTTTTCTTTGTGGTTTTATGATTAGTGAAATTTTGGATTGAAAACTTTTGAAATTGAGATAATCTGTGTTTCTATTATATACGGGTTTTTATAGCGAGAAATCATATTTGATACTTTAAATGCGCGACTAGGAGAAATTATATAACAAAATTTTACTCTTGAATCTTCATTTTCTTGAACTGACATATACATTTTTCTTTGTGGTTTTATGATTAGTGAAATTTTGGATTGAAAACTTTTGAAATTGAGATAATCTGTGTTTCTATTATATACGGGTTTTTATAGCGAGAAATCATATTTGATACTTTAAATGAGCGACTAGGAGAAATTATATAACTAAATTTTACTCTTGAATCTTCATTTTCTTGAACTGACATATACATTTTTCTTTGTGGTTTTATGATTAGTGAAATTTTGGATTGAAAACTTTTGAAATTGAGATAATCTGTGTTTCTATTATATACGGGTTTTTATAGCGAGAAATCATATTTGATACTTTAAATGAGCGACTAGGAGAAATTATATAACAAAATTTTACTCTTGAATCTTCATTTTCTTGAACTGACATATACATTTTTCTTTGTGGTTTTATGATTAGTGAAATTTTGGATTGAAAACTTTTGAAATTGAGATAATCTGTGTTTCTATTATATACGGGTTTTTATAGCGAGAAATCATATTTGATATTTTAAATGAGCGACTAGGAGAAATTATATAACAAAATTTTACTCTTGAATCTTCATTTTCTTGAACTGACATATACATTTTTCTTTGTGGTTTTATTATTAGTGAAATTATGGATTGAAAACTTTTGAAATTGAGATAATCTGTGTTTCTATTATATACGGGTTTTTATAGCGAGAAATCATATTTGATATTTTAAATGAGCGACTAGGAGAAATTATATAACAAAATTTTACTCTTGAATCTTCATTTTCTTGAACTGACATATACATTTTTCTTTGTGGTTTTATGATTAGTGAAATTTTGGATTGAAAACTTTTGAAATTGAGATAATCTGTGTTTCTATTATATACGGGTTTTTATAGCGAGAAATCATATTTGATACTTTAAATGAGCGACTAGGAGAAATTATATAACAAAATTTTACTCTTGAATCTTCATTTTCTTGAACTGACATATACATTTTTCTTTGTGGTTTTATGATTAGTGAAATTTTGGATTGAAAACTTTTGAAATTGAGATAATCTGTGTTTCTATTATATACGGGTTTTTATAGCGAGAAATCATATTTGATACTTTAAATGAGCGACTAGGAGAAATTATATAACAAAATTTTACTCTTGAATCTTCATTTTCTTGAACTGACATATACATTTTTCTTTGTGGTTTTATGATTAGTGAAATTTTGGATTGAAAACTTTTGAAATTGAGATAATCTGTGTTTCTATTATATACAGGTTTTTATAGCGAGAAATCATATTTGATATTTTAAATGAGCGACTAGGAGAAATTATATAACAAAATTTTACTCTTGAATCTTCATTTTCTTGAACTGACATATACATTTTTCTTTGTGGTTTTATGATTAGTGAAATTTTGGATTGAAAACTTTTGAAATTGAGATAATCTGTGTTTCTATTATATACGGGTTTTTATAGCGAGAAATCATATTTGATACTTTAAATGCGCGACTAGGAGAAATTATATAACAAAATTTTACTCTTGAATCTTCATTTTCTTGAACTGACATATACATTTTTCTTTGTGGTTTTATGATTAGTGAAATTTCGGATTGAAAACTTTTGAAATTGAGATAATCTGTGTTTCTATTATATACGGGTTTTTATAGCGAGAAATCATATTTGATACTTTAAATGAGCGACTAGGAGAAATTATATAACAAAATTTTACTCTTGAATCTTCATTTTCTTGAACTGACATATACATTTTTCTTTGTGGTTTTATGATTAGTGAAATTTTGGATTGAAAACTTTTGAAATTGAGATAATCTGTGTTTCTATTATATACGGGTTTTTATAGCGAGAAATCATATTTGATACTTTAAATGAGCGACTAGGAGAAATTATATAACAAAATTTTACTCTTGAATCTTCATTTTCTTGAACTGACATATACATTTTTCTTTGTGGTTTTATGATTAGTGAAATTTTGGATTGAAAACTTTTGAAATTGAGATAATCTGTGTTTCTATTATATACGGGTTTTTATAGCGAGAAATCATATTTGATACTTTAAATGAGCGACTAGGAGAAATTATATAACAAAATTTTACTCTTGAATCTTCATTTTCTTGAACTGACATATACATTTTTCTTTGTGGTTTTATGATTAGTGAAATTTTGGATTGAAAACTTTTGAAATTGAGATAATCTGTGTTTCTATTATATACGGGTTTTAATAGCGAGAAATCATATTTGATACTTTAAATGAGCGACTAGGAGAAATTATATAACAAAATTTTACTCTTGAATCTTCATTTTCTTGAACAGACATATACATTTTTCTTTGTGGTTTTATGATTAGTGAAATTTTGGATTGAAAACTTTTGAAATTGAGATAATCTGTGTTTCTATTATATACGGGTTTTTATAGCGAGAAATCATATTTGATACTTTAAATGAGCGACTAGGAGAAATTATATAACAAAATTTTACTCTTGAATCTTCATTTTCTTGAACTGACATATACATTTTTCTTTGTGGTTTTATGATTAGTGAAATTTTGGATTGAAAACTTTTGAAATTGAGATAATCTGTGTTTCTATTATATACAGGTTTTTATAGCGAGAAATCATATTTGATATTTTAAATGAGCGACTAGGAGAAATTATATAACAAAATTTTACTCTTGAATCTTCATTTTCTTGAACTGACATATACATTTTTCTTTGTGGTTTTATGATTAGTGAAATTTTGGATTGAAAACTTTTGAAATTGAGATAATCTGTGTTTCTATTATATACGGGTTTTTATAGCGAGAAATCATATTTGATACTTTAAATGCGCGACTAGGAGAAATTATATAACAAAATTTTACTCTTGAATCTTCATTTTCTTGAACTGACATATACATTTTTCTTTGTGGTTTTATGATTAGTGAAATTTTGGATTGAAAACTTTTGAAATTGAGATAATCTGTGTTTCTATTATATACGGGTTTTTATAGCGAGAAATCATATTTGATACTTTAAATGAGCGACTAGGAGAAATTATATAACAAAATTTTACTCTTGAATCTTCATTTTCTTGAACTGACATATACATTTTTCTTTGTGGTTTTATGATTAGTGAAATTTTGGATTGAAAACTTTTGAAATTGAGATAATCTGTGTTTCTATTATATACGGGTTTTTATAGCGAGAAATCATATTTGATACTTTAAATGAGCGACTAGGAGAAATTATATAACAAAATTTTACTCTTGAATCTTCATTTTCTTGAACTGACATATACATTTTTCTTTGTGGTTTTATGATTAGTGAAATTTTGGATTGAAAACTTTTGAAATTGAGATAATCTGTGTTTCTATTATATACGGGTTTTTATAGCGAGAAATCATATTTGATATTTTAAATGAGCGACTAGGAGAAATTATATAACAAAATTTTACTCTTGAATCTTCATTTTCTTGAACTGACATATACATTTTTCTTTGTGGTTTTATTATTAGTGAAATTATGGATTGAAAACTTTTGAAATTGAGATAATCTGTGTTTCTATTATATACGGGTTTTTATAGCGAGAAATCATATTTGATATTTTAAATGAGCGACTAGGAGAAATTATATAACAAAATTTTACTCTTGAATCTTCATTTTCTTGAACTGACATATACATTTTTCTTTGTGGTTTTATGATTAGTGAAATTTTGGATTGAAAACTTTTGAAATTGAGATAATCTGTGTTTCTATTATATACGGGTTTTTATAGCGAGAAATCATATTTGATACTTTAAATGAGCGACTAGGAAAAAATATATAACAAAATTTTACTCTTGAATCTTCATTTTCTTGAACTGACATATACATTTTTCTTTGTGGTTTTATGATTAGTGAAATTTTGGATTGAAAACTTTTGAAATTGAGATAATCTGTGTTTCTATTATATACGGGTTTTTATAGCGAGAAATCATATTTGATACTTTAAATGAGCGACTAGGAGAAATTATATAACAAAATTTTACTCTTGAATCTTCATTTTCTTGAACTGACATATACATTTTTCTTTGTGGTTTTATGATTAGTGAAATTTTGGATTGAAAACTTTTGAAATTGAGATAATCTGTGTTTCTATTATATACAGGTTTTTATAGCGAGAAATCATATTTGATATTTTAAATGAGCGACTAGGAGAAATTATATAACAAAATTTTACTCTTGAATCTTCATTTTCTTGAACTGACATATACATTTTTCTTTGTGGTTTTATGATTAGTGAAATTTTGGATTGAAAACTTTTGAAATTGAGATAATCTGTGTTTCTATTATATACGGGTTTTTATAGCGAGAAATCATATTTGATACTTTAAATGCGCGACTAGGAGAAATTATATAACAAAATTTTACTCTTGAATCTTCATTTTCTTGAACTGACATATACATTTTTCTTTGTGGTTTTATGATTAGTGAAATTTCGGATTGAAAACTTTTGAAATTGAGATAATCTGTGTTTCTATTATATACGGGTTTTTATAGCGAGAAATCATATTTGATACTTTAAATGAGCGACTAAGAGAAATTATATAACAAAATTTTACTCTTGAATCTTCATTTTCTTGAACTGACATATACATTTTTCTTTGTGGTTTTATGATTAGTGAAATTTTGGATTGAAAACTTTTGAAATTGAGATAATCTGTGTTTCTATTATATACAGGTTTTTATAGCGAGAAATCATATTTGATATTTTAAATGAGCGACTAGGAGAAATTATATAACAAAATTTTACTCTTGAATCTTCATTTTCTTGAACTGACATATACATTTTTCTTTGTGGTTTTATGATTAGTGAAATTTTGGATTGAAAACTTTTGAAATTGAGATAATCTGTGTTTCTATTATATACGGGTTTTTATAGCGAGAAATCATATTTGATACTTTAAATGCGCGACTAGGAGAAATTATATAACAAAATTTTACTCTTGAATCTTCATTTTCTTGAACTGACATATACATTTTTCTTTGTGGTTTTATGATTAGTGAAATTTCGGATTGAAAACTTTTGAAATTGAGATAATCTGTGTTTCTATTATATACGGGTTTTTATAGCGAGAAATCATATTTGATACTTTAAATGAGCGACTAAGAGAAATTATATAACAAAATTTTACTCTTGAATCTTCATTTTCTTGAACTGACATATACATTTTTCTTTGTGGTTTTATGATTAGTGAAATTTTGGATTGAAAACTTTTGAAATTGAGATAATCTGTGTTTCTATTATATACGGGTTTTTATAGCGAGAAATCATATTTGATACTTTAAATGAGCGACTAGGAGAAATTATATAACAAAATTTTACTCTTGAATCTTCATTTTCTTGAACTGACATATACATTTTTCTTTGTGGTTTTATGATTAGTGAAATTTTGGATTGAAAACTTTTGAAATTGAGATAATCTGTGTTTCTATTATATACGGGTTTTTATAGCGAGAAATCATATTTGATACTTTAAATGAGCGACTAGGAGAAATTATATAACAAAATTTTACTCTTGAATCTTCATTTTCTTGAACTGACATATACATTTTTCTTTGTGGTTTTATGATTAGTGAAATTTTGGATTGAAAACTTTTGAAATTGAGATAATCTGTGTTTCTATTATATACGGGTTTTAATAGCGAGAAATCATATTTGATACTTTAAATGAGCGACTAGGAGAAATTATATAACAAAATTTTACTCTTGAATCTTCATTTTCTTGAACTGACATATACATTTTTCTTTGTGGTTTTATGATAAGTGAAATTTTGGATTGAAAACTTTTGAAATTGAGATAATCTGTGTTTCTATTATATACGGGTTTTTATAGCGAGAAATCATATTTGATATTTTAAATGAGCGACTAGGAGAAATTATATAACAAAATTTTACTCTTGAATCTTCATTTTCTTGAACTGACATATACATTTTTCTTTGTGGTTTTATGATTAGTGAAATTTTGGATTGAAAACTTTTGAAATTGAGATAATCTGTGTTTCTATTATATACGGGTTTTTATAGCGAGAAATCATATTTGATACTTTAAATGAGCGACTAGGAGAAATTATATAACAAAATTTTACTCTTGAATCTTCATTTTCTTGAACTGACATATACATTTTTCTTTGTGGTTTTATGATTAGTGAAATTTTGGATTGAAAACTTTTGAAATTGAGATAATCTGTGTTTCTATTATATACAGGTTTTTATAGCGAGAAATCATATTTGATATTTTAAATGAGCGACTAGGAGAAATTATATAACAAAATTTTACTCTTGAATCTTCATTTTCTTGAACTGACATATACATTTTTCTTTGTGGTTTTATGATTAGTGAAATTTTGGATTGAAAACTTTTGAAATTGAGATAATCTGTGTTTCTATTATATACGGGTTTTTATAGCGAGAAATCATATTTGATACTTTAAATGAGCGACTAGGAGAAATTATATAACAAAATTTTACTCTTGAATCTTCATTTTCTTGAACTGACATATACATTTTTCTTTGTGGTTTTATGATTAGTGAAATTTTGGATTGAAAACTTTTGAAATTGAGATAATCTGTGTTTCTATTATATACGGGTTTTTATAGCGAGAAATCATATTTGATACTTTAAATGAGCGACTAGGAGAAATTATATAACTAAATTTTACTCTTGAATCTTCATTTTCTTGAACTGACATATACATTTTTCTTTGTGGTTTTATGATTAGTGAAATTTTGGATTGAAAACTTTTGAAATTGAGATAATCTGTGTTTCTATTATATACGGGTTTTTATAGCGAGAAATCATATTTGATACTTTAAATGAGCGACTAGGAGAAATTATATAACAAAATTTTACTCTTGAATCTTCATTTTCTTGAACTGACATATACATTTTTCTTTGTGGTTTTATGATTAGTGAAATTTTGGATTGAAAACTTTTGAAATTGAGATAATCTGTGTTTCTATTATATACGGGTTTTTATAGCGAGAAATCATATTTGATATTTTAAATGAGCGACTAGGAGAAATTATATAACAAAATTTTACTCTTGAATCTTCATTTTCTTGAACTGACATATACATTTTTCTTTGTGGTTTTATTATTAGTGAAATTATGGATTGAAAACTTTTGAAATTGAGATAATCTGTGTTTCTATTATATACGGGTTTTTATAGCGAGAAATCATATTTGATATTTTAAATGAGCGACTAGGAGAAATTATATAACAAAATTTTACTCTTGAATCTTCATTTTCTTGAACTGACATATACATTTTTCTTTGTGGTTTTATGATTAGTGAAATTTTGGATTGAAAACTTTTGAAATTGAGATAATCTGTGTTTCTATTATATACGGGTTTTTATAGCGAGAAATCATATTTGATACTTTAAATGAGCGACTAGGAGAAATTATATAACAAAATTTTACTCTTGAATCTTCATTTTCTTGAACTGACATATACATTTTTCTTTGTGGTTTTATGATTAGTGAAATTTTGGATTGAAAACTTTTGAAATTGAGATAATCTGTGTTTCTATTATATACAGGTTTTTATAGCGAGAAATCATATTTGATATTTTAAATGAGCGACTAGGAGAAATTATATAACAAAATTTTACTCTTGAATCTTCATTTTCTTGAACTGACATATACATTTTTCTTTGTGGTTTTATGATTAGTGAAATTTTGGATTGAAAACTTTTGAAATTGAGATAATCTGTGTTTCTATTATATACGGGTTTTTATAGCGAGAAATCATATTTGATACTTTAAATGCGCGACTAGGAGAAATTATATAACAAAATTTTACTCTTGAATCTTCATTTTCTTGAACTGACATATACATTTTTCTTTGTGGTTTTATGATTAGTGAAATTTTGGATTGAAAACTTTTGAAATTGAGATAATCTGTGTTTCTATTATATACGGGTTTTTATAGCGAGAAATCATATTTGATACTTTAAATGAGCGACTAGGAGAAATTATATAACTAAATTTTACTCTTGAATCTTCATTTTCTTGAACTGACATATACATTTTTCTTTGTGGTTTTATGATTAGTGAAATTTTGGATTGAAAACTTTTGAAATTGAGATAATCTGTGTTTCTATTATATACGGGTTTTTATAGCGAGAAATCATATTTGATACTTTAAATGAGCGACTAGGAGAAATTATATAACAAAATTTTACTCTTGAATCTTCATTTTCTTGAACTGACATATACATTTTTCTTTGTGGTTTTATGATTAGTGAAATTTTGGATTGAAAACTTTTGAAATTGAGATAATCTGTGTTTCTATTATATACGGGTTTTTATAGCGAGAAATCATATTTGATATTTTAAATGAGCGACTAGGAGAAATTATATAACTAAATTTTACTCTTGAATCTTCATTTTCTTGAACTGACATATACATTTTTCTTTGTGGTTTTATGATTAGTGAAATTTTGGATTGAAAACTTTTGAAATTGAGATAATCTGTGTTTCTATTATATACGGGTTTTTATAGCGAGAAATCATATTTGATACTTTAAATGAGCGACTAGGAGAAATTATATAACAAAATTTTACTCTTGAATCTTCATTTTCTTGAACTGACATATACATTTTTCTTTGTGGTTTTATGATTAGTGAAATTTTGGATTGAAAACTTTTGAAATTGAGATAATCTGTGTTTCTATTATATACGGGTTTTTATAGCGAGAAATCATATTTGATATTTTAAATGAGCGACTAGGAGAAATTATATAACAAAATTTTACTCTTGAATCTTCATTTTCTTGAACTGACATATACATTTTTCTTTGTGGTTTTATGATTAGTGAAATTTTGGATTGAAAACTTTTGAAATTGAGATAATCTGTGTTTCTATTATATACGGGTTTTTATAGCGAGAAATCATATTTGATACTTTAAATGAGCGACTAGGAGAAATTATATAACAAAATTTTACTCTTGAATCTTCATTTTCTTGAACTGACATATACATTTTTCTTTGTGGTTTTATGATTAGTGAAATTTTGGATTGAAAACTTTTGAAATTGAGATAATCTGTGTTTCTATTATATACAGGTTTTTATAGCGAGAAATCATATTTGATATTTTAAATGAGCGACTAGGAGAAATTATATAACAAAATTTTACTCTTGAATCTTCATTTTCTTGAACTGACATATACATTTTTCTTTGTGGTTTTATGATTAGTGAAATTTTGGATTGAAAACTTTTGAAATTGAGATAATCTGTGTTTCTATTATATACGGGTTTTTATAGCGAGAAATCATATTTGATACTTTAAATGCGCGACTAGGAGAAATTATATAACAAAATTTTACTCTTGAATCTTCATTTTCTTGAACTGACATATACATTTTTCTTTGTGGTTTTATGATTAGTGAAATTTTGGATTGAAAACTTTTGAAATTGAGATAATCTGTGTTTCTATTATATACGGGTTTTTATAGCGAGAAATCATATTTGATACTTTAAATGAGCGACTAGGAGAAATTATATAACTAAATTTTACTCTTGAATCTTCATTTTCTTGAACTGACATATACATTTTTCTTTGTGGTTTTATGATTAGTGAAATTTTGGATTGAAAACTTTTGAAATTGAGATAATCTGTGTTTCTATTATATACGGGTTTTTATAGCGAGAAATCATATTTGATACTTTAAATGAGCGACTAGGAGAAATTATATAACAAAATTTTACTCTTGAATCTTCATTTTCTTGAACTGACATATACATTTTTCTTTGTGGTTTTATGATTAGTGAAATTTTGGATTGAAAACTTTTGAAATTGAGATAATCTGTGTTTCTATTATATACGGGTTTTTATAGCGAGAAATCATATTTGATATTTTAAATGAGCGACTAGGAGAAATTATATAACTAAATTTTACTCTTGAATCTTCATTTTCTTGAACTGACATATACATTTTTCTTTGTGGTTTTATGATTAGTGAAATTTTGGATTGAAAACTTTTGAAATTGAGATAATCTGTGTTTCTATTATATACGGGTTTTTATAGCGAGAAATCATATTTGATACTTTAAATGAGCGACTAGGAGAAATTATATAACAAAATTTTACTCTTGAATCTTCATTTTCTTGAACTGACATATACATTTTTCTTTGTGGTTTTATGATTAGTGAAATTTTGGATTGAAAACTTTTGAAATTGAGATAATCTGTGTTTCTATTATATACGGGTTTTTATAGCGAGAAATCATATTTGATATTTTAAATGAGCGACTAGGAGAAATTATATAACAAAATTTTACTCTTGAATCTTCATTTTCTTGAACTGACATATACATTTTTCTTTGTGGTTTTATGATTAGTGAAATTTTGGATTGAAAACTTTTGAAATTGAGATAATCTGTGTTTCTATTATATACGGGTTTTTATAGCGAGAAATCATATTTGATACTTTAAATGAGCGACTAGGAGAAATTATATAACAAAATTTTACTCTTGAATCTTCATTTTCTTGAACTGACATATACATTTTTCTTTGTGGTTTTATGATTAGTGAAATTTTGGATTGAAAACTTTTGAAATTGAGATAATCTGTGTTTCTATTATATACGGGTTTTTATAGCGAGAAATCATATTTGATACTTTAAATGAGCGACTAGGAGAAATTATATAACAAAATTTTACTCTTGAATCTTCATTTTCTTGAACTGACATATACATTTTTCTTTGTGGTTTTATGATTAGTGAAATTTTGGATTGAAAACTTTTGAAATTGAGATAATCTGTGTTTCTATTATATACGGGTTTTTATAGCGAGAAATCATATTTGATACTTTAAATGAGCGACCAGGAGAAATTATATAACAAAATTTTACTCTTGAATCTTCATTTTCTCGAATTGACAGATGAATTTTTCTTTGTGGTTTTATGATTAGTGAAATTTTGGATTGAAAACTTTTGAAATTGAGATAATCTGTGTTTCTATTATATACGGGTTTTTATAGCGAGAAATCATATTTGATACTTTATATGAGCGACTAGGAGAAATTATATAACAAAATTTTACTCTTGAATCTTCATTTTCTTGAACTGACATATACATTTTTCTTTGTGGTTTTATGATTAGTGAAATTTTGGATTGAAAACTTTTGAAATTGAGATAATCTGTGTTTCTATTATATACGGGTTTTTATAGCGAGAAATCATATTTGATATTTTAAATGAGCGACTAGGAGAAATTATATAACAAAATTTTACTCTTGAATCTTCATTTTCTTGAACTGACATATACATTTTTCTTTGTGGTTTTATGATTAGTGAAATTTTGGATTGAAAACTTTTGAAATTGAGATAATCTGTGTTTCTATTATATACGGGTTTTTATAGCGAGAAATCATATTTGATACTTTAAATGAGCGACTAGGAGAAATTATATAACAAAATTTTACTCTTGAATCTTCATTTTCTTGAACTGACATATACATTTTTCTTTGTGGTTTTATAATTAGTGAAATTTTGGATTAAAAACTTTTGAAATTGAGATAATCTGTGTTTCTATTATATACGGGTTTTTATAGCGAGAAATCATATTTGATACTTTAAATGAGCGACTAGGAGAAATTATATAACAAAATTTTACTCTTGAATCTTCATTTTCTTGAACTGACATATACATTTTTCTTTGTGGTTTTATGATTAGTGAAATTTTGGATTGAAAACTTTTGAAATTGAGATAATCTGTGTTTCTATTATATACGGGTTTTTATAGCGAGAAATCATATTTGATACTTTAAATGAGCGACTAGGAGAAATTATATAACAAAATTTTACTCTTGAATCTTCATTTTCTTGAACTGACATATACATTTTTCTTTGTGGTTTTATGATTAGTGAAATTTTGGATTGAAAACTTTTGAAATTGAGATAATATGTGTTTCTATTATATACGGGTTTTTATAGCGAGAAATCATATTTGATACTTTAAATGAGCGACTAGGAGAAATTATATAACAAAATTTTACTCTTGAATCTTCATTTTCTTGAACTGACATATACATTTTTCTTTGTGGTTTTATGATTAGTGAAATTTTGGATTGAAAACTTTTGAAATTGAGATAATCTGTGTTTCTATTATATACGGGTTTTTATAGCGAGAAATCATATTTGATACTTTAAATGAGCGACTAGGAGAAATTATATAACAAAATTTTACTCTTGAATCTTCATTTTCTTGAACTGACATATACATTTTTCTTTGTGGTTTTATGATTAGTGAAATTTTGGATTGAAAACTTTTGAAATTGAGATAATCTGTGTTTCTATTATATACGGGTTTTTATAGCGAGAAATCATATTTGATACTTTAAATGAGCGACTAGGAGAAATTATATAACAAAATTTTACTCTTGAATCTTCATTTTCTTGAACTGACATATACATTTTTCTTTGTGGTTTTATGATTAGTGAAATTTTGGATTGAAAACTTTTGAAATTGAGATAATCTGTGTTTCTATTATATACGGGTTTTTATAGCGAGAAATCATATTTGATATTTTAAATGAGCGACTAGGAGAAATTATATAACAAAATTTTACTCTTGAATCTTCATTTTCTTGAACTGACATATACATTTTTCTTTGTGGTTTTATGATTAGTGAAATTTTGGATTGAAAACTTTTGAAATTGAGATAATCTGTGTTTCTATTATATACGGGTTTTTATAGCGAGAAATCATATTTGATACTTTAAATGAGCGACTAGGAGAAATTATATAACAAAATTTTACTCTTGAATCTTCATTTTCTTGAACTGACATATACATTTTTCTTTGTGGTTTTATGATTAGTGAAATTTTGGATTGAAAACTTTTGAAATTGAGATAATCTGTGTTTCTATTATATACGGGTTTTTATAGCGAGAAATCATATTTGATACTTTAAATGAGCGACTAGGAGAAATTATATAACAAAATTTTACTCTTGAATCTTCATTTTCTCGAATTGACAGATGAATTTTTCTTTGTGGTTTTATGATTAGTGAAATTTTGGATTGAAAACTTTTGAAATTGAGATAATCTGTGTTTCTATTATATACGGGTTTTTATAGCGAGAAATCATATTTGATACTTTAAATGAGCGACTAGGAGAAATTATATAACAAAATTTTACTCTTGAATCTTCATTTTCTTGAACTGACATTTACATTTTTCTTTGTGGTTTTATGATTAGTGAAATTTTGGATTGAAAACTTTTGAAATTGAGATAATCTGTGTTTCTATTATATACGGGTTTTTATAGCGAGAAATCATATTTGATACTTTAAATGAGCGACTAGGAGAAATTATATAACAAAATTTTACTCTTTAATCTTCATTTTCTCGAATTGACAGATGAATTTTTCTTTGTGGTTTTATGATTAGTGAAATTTTGGATTGAAAACTTTTGAAATTGAGATAATCTGTGTTTCTATTATATACGGGTTTTTATAGCGAGAAATCATATTTGATACTTTAAATGAGCGACTAGGAGAAATTATATAACAAAATTTTACTCTTGAATCTTCATTTTCTTGAACTGACGTATACATTTTTCTTTGTGGTTTTATGATTAGTGAAATTTTGGATTGAAAACTTTTGAAATTGAGATAATCTGTGTTTCTATTATATACGGGTTTTTATAGCGAGAAATCATATTTGATACTTTAAATGAGCGACTAGGAGAAATTATATAACAAAATTTTACTCTTGAATCTTCATTTTCTTGAACTGACATATACATTTTTCTTTGTGGTTTTATGATTAGTGAAATTTTGGATTGAAAACTTTTGAAATTGAGATAATCTGTGTTTCTATTATATACGGGTTTTTATAGCGAGAAATCATATTTGATACTTTAAATGAGCGACTAGGAGAAATTATATAACAAAATTTTACTCTTGAATCTTCATTTTCTTGAACTGACATATACATTTTTCTTTGTGGTTTTATGATTAGTGAAATTTTGGATTGAAAACTTTTGAAATTGAGATAATCTGTGTTTCTATTATATACGGGTTTTTATAGCGAGAAATCATATTTGATACTTTAAATGAGCGACTAGGAGAAATTATATAACAAAATTTTACTCTTGAATCTTCATTTTCTTGAACTGACATATACATTTTTCTTTGTGGTTTTATGATTAGTGAAATTTTGGATTGAAAACTTTTGAAATTGAGATAATCTGTGTTTCTATTATATACGGGTTTTTATAGCGAGAAATCATATTTGATACTTTAAATGAGCGACTAGGAGAAATTATATAACAAAATTTTACTCTTGAATCTTCATTTTCTTGAACTGACGTATACATTTTTCTTTGTGGTTTTATGATTAGTGAAATTTTGGATTGAAAACTTTTGAAATTGAGATAATCTGTGTTTCTATTATATACGGGTTTTTATAGCGAGAAATCATATTTGATATTTTAAATGAGCGACTAGGAGAAATTATATAACAAAATTTTACTCTTGAATCTTCATTTTCTTGAACTGACATATACATTTTTCTTTGTGGTTTTATGATTAGTGAAATTTTGGATTGAAAACTTTTGAAATTGAGATAATCTGTGTTTCTATTATATACGGGTTTTTATAGCGAGAAATCATATTTGATACTTTAAATGAGCGACTAGGAGAAATTATATAACAAAATTTTACTCTTGAATCTTCATTTTCTTGAACTGACATATACATTTTTCTTTGTGGTTTTATGATTAGTGAAATTTTGGATTGAAAACTTTTGAAATTGAGATAATCTGTGTTTCTATTATATACGGGTTTTTATAGCGAGAAATCATATTTGATACTTTAAATGAGCGACTAGGAGAAATTATATAACAAAATTTTACTCTTGAATCTTCATTTTCTCGAATTGACAGATGAATTTTTCTTTGTGGTTTTATGATTAGTGAAATTTTGGATTGAAAACTTTTGAAATTGAGATAATCTGTGTTTCTATTATATACGGGTTTTTATAGCGAGAAATCATATTTGATACTTTATATGAGCGACTAGGAGAAATTATATAACAAAATTTTACTCTTGAATCTTCATTTTCTTGAACTGACATATACATTTTTCTTTGTGGTTTTATGATTAGTGAAATTTTGGATTGAAAACTTTTGAAATTGAGATAATCTGTGTTTCTATTATATACGGGTTTTTATAGCGAGAAATCATATTTGATACTTTAAATGAGCGACTAGGAGAAATTATATAACAAAATTTTACTCTTGAATCTTCATTTTCTTGAACTGACATATACATTTTTCTTTGTGGTTTTATGATTAGTGAAATTTTGGATTGAAAACTTTTGAAATTGAGATAATCTGTGTTTCTATTATATACGGGTTTTTATAGCGAGAAATCATATTTGATACTTTAAATGAGCGACTAGGAGAAATTATATAACAAAATTTTACTCTTGAATCTTCATTTTCTTGAACTGACATATACATTTTTCAGTGTGGTTTTATGATTAGTGAAATTTTGGATTGAAAACTTTTGAAATTGAGATAATCTGTGTTTCTATTATATACGGGTTTTTATAGCGAGAAATCATATTTGATACTTTAAATGAGCGACTAGGAGAAATTATATAACAAAATTTTACTCTTGAATCTTCATTTTCTTGAACTGACATATACATTTTTCTTTGTGGTTTT
Organism: Sisyra nigra; assembly: GCA_958496155.1. NCBI lineage: Eukaryota > Metazoa > Arthropoda > Insecta > Neuroptera > Sisyridae > Sisyra > Sisyra nigra. Next base: position 17,468,572 of record OY292319.1, on the reverse strand, counting down.
ATGATTAGTGAAATTTTGGATTGAAAACTTTTGAAATTGAGATAATCTGTGTTTCTATTATATACGGGTTTTTATAGCGAGAAATCATATTTCATACTTTAAATGAGCGACTAGGAGAAATTATATAACAAAATTTTACTCTTGAATCTTCATTTTCTTGAACTGACGTATACATTTTTCTTTGTGGTTTTATGATTAGTGAAATTTTGGATTGAAAACTTTTGAAATTGAGATAATCTGTGTTTCTATTATATACGGGTTTTTATAGTGAGAAATCATATTTGATATTTTAAATGAGCGACTAGGAGAAATTATATAACAAAATTTTACTCTTGAATCTTCATTTTCTTGAACTGACATATACATTTTTCTTTGTGGTTTTATGATTAGTGAAATTTTGGATTGAAAACTTTTGAAATTGAGATAATCTGTGTTTCTATTATATACGGGTTTTTATAGCGAGAAATCATATTTGATACTTTAAATGAGCGACTAGGAGAAATTATATAACAAAATTTTACTCTTGAATCTTCATTTTCTTGAACTGACATATACATTTTTCTTTGTGGTTTTATGATTAGTGAAATTTTGGATTGAAAACTTTTGAAATTGAGATAATCTGTGTTTCTATTATATACGGGTTTTTATAGCGAGAAATCATATTTGATACTTTAAATGAGCGACTAGGAGAAATTATATAACAAAATTTTACTCTTGAATCTTCATTTTCTCGAATTGACAGATGAATTTTTCTTTGTGGTTTTATGATTAGTGAAATTTTGGATTGAAAACTTTTGAAATTGAGATAATCTGTGTTTCTATTATATACGGGTTTTTATAGCGAGAAATCATATTTGATACTTTAAATGAGCGACTAGGAGAAATTATATAACAAAATTTTACTCTTGAATCTTCATTTTCTTGAACTGACATATACATTTTTCTTTGTGGTTTTATGATTAGTGAAATTTTGGATTGAAAACTTTTGAAATTGAGATAATCTGTGTTTCTATTATATACGGGTTTTTATAGCGAGAAATCATATTTGATACTTTAAATGAGCGACTAGGAGAAATTATATAACAAAATTTTACTCTTTAATCTTCATTTTCTCGAATTGACAGATGAATTTTTCTTTGTGGTTTTATGATTAGTGAAATTTTGGATTGAAAACTTTTGAAATTGAGATAATCTGTGTTTCTATTATATACGGGTTTTTATAGCGAGAAATCATATTTGATACTTTAAATGAGCGACTAGGAGAAATTATATAACAAAATTTTACTCTTGAATCTTCATTTTCTTGAACTGACGTATACATTTTTCTTTGTGGTTTTATGATTAGTGAAATTTTGGATTGAAAACTTTTGAAATTGAGATAATCTGTGTTTCTATTATATACGGGTTTTTATAGCGAGAAATCATATTTGATACTTTAAATGAGCGACTAGGAGAAATTATATAACAAAATTTTACTCTTGAATCTTCATTTTCTTGAACTGACGGATACATTTTTCTTTGTGGTTTTATGATTAGTGAAATTTTGGATTGAAAACTTTTGAAATTGAGATAATCTGTGTTTCTATTATATACGGGTTTTTATAGCGAGAAATCATATTTGATACTTTAAATGAGCGACTAGGAGAAATTATATAACAAAATTTTACTCTTGAATCTTCATTTTCTCGAATTGACAGTTGAATTTTTCTTTGTGGTTTTATGATTAGTGAAATTTTGGATTGAAAACTTTTGAAATTGAGATAATCTGTGTTTCTATTATATACGGGTTTTTATAGCGAGAAATCATATTTGATACTTTAAATGAGCGACTAGGAGAAATTATATAACAAAATTTTACTCTTGAATCTTCATTTTCTTGAACTGACGTATACATTTTTCTTTGTGGTTTTATGATTAGTGAAATTTTGGATTGAAAACTTTTGAAATTGAGTTAATCTGTGTTTCTATTATATACGGGTTTTTATAGCGAGAAATCATATTTGATACTTTAAATGAGCGACTAGGAGAAATTATATAACAAAATTTTACTCTTGAATCTTCATTTTCTTGAACTGACGTATACATTTTTCTTTGTGGTTTTATGATTAGTGAAATTTTGGATTGAAAACTTTTGAAATTGAGATAATCTGTGTTTCTATTATATACGGGTTTTTATAGCGAGAAATCATATTTGATATTTTAAATGAGCGACTAGGAGAAATTATATAACAAAATTTTACTCTTGAATCTTCATTTTCTTGAACTGACATATACATTTTTCTTTGTGGTTTTATGATTAGTGAAATTTTGGATTGAAAACTTTTGAAATTGAGATAATCTGTGTTTCTATTATATACGGGTTTTTATAGCGAGAAATCATATTTGATACTTTAAATGAGCGACTAGGAGAAATTATATAACAAAATTTTACTCTTGAATCTTCATTTTCTTGAACTGACATATACATTTTTCTTTGTGGTTTTATGATTAGTGAAATTTTGGATTGAAAACTTTTGAAATTGAGATAATCTGTGTTTCTATTATATACGGGTTTTTATAGCGAGAAATCATATTTGATACTTTAAATGAGCGACTAGGAGAAATTATATAACAAAATTTTACTCTTGAATCTTCATTTTCTCGAATTGACAGATGAATTTTTCTTTGTGGTTTTATGATTAGTGAAATTTTGGATTGAAAACTTTTGAAATTGAGATAATCTGTGTTTCTATTATATACGGGTTTTTATAGCGAGAAATCATATTTGATACTTTAAATGAGCGACTAGGAGAAATTATATAACAAAATTTTACTCTTGAATCTTCATTTTCTTGAACTGACATATACATTTTTCTTTGTGGTTTTATGATTAGTGAAATTTTGGATTGAAAACTTTTGAAATTGAGATAATCTGTGTTTCTATTATATACGGGTTTTTATAGCGAGAAATCATATTTGATACTTTAAATGAGCGACTAGGAGAAATTATATAACAAAATTTTACTCTTTAATCTTCATTTTCTCGAATTGACAGATGAATTTTTCTTTGTGGTTTTATGATTAGTGAAATTTTGGATTGAAAACTTTTGAAATTGAGATAATCTGTGTTTCTATTATATACGGGTTTTTATAGCGAGAAATCATATTTGATACTTTAAATGAGCGACTAGGAGAAATTATATAACAAAATTTTACTCTTGAATCTTCATTTTCTTGAACTGACGTATACATTTTTCTTTGTGGTTTTATGATTAGTGAAATTTTGGATTGAAAACTTTTGAAATTGAGATAATCTGTGTTTCTATTATATACGGGTTTTTATAGCGAGAAATCATATTTGATACTTTAAATGAGCGACTAGGAGAAATTATATAACAAAATTTTACTCTTGAATCTTCATTTTCTTGAACTGACAGATACATTTTTCTTTGTGGTTTTATGATTAGTGAAATTTTGGATTGAAAACTTTTGAAATTGAGATAATCTGTGTTTCTATTATATACGGGTTTTTATAGCGAGAAATCATATTTGATACTTTAAATGAGCGACTAGGAGAAATTATATAACAAAATTTTACTCTTGAATCTTCATTTTCTCGAATTGACAGATGAATTTTTCTTTGTGGTTTTATGATTAGTGAAATTTTGGATTGAAAACTTTTGAAATTGAGATAATCTGTGTTTCTATTATATACGGGTTTTTATAGCGAGAAATCATATTTGATACTTTAAATGAGCGACTAGGAGAAATTATATAACAAAATTTTACTCTTGAATCTTCATTTTCTTCAACTGACGTATACATTTTTCTTTGTGGTTTTATGATTAGTGAAATTTTGGATTGAAAACTTTTGAAATTGAGATAATCTGTGTTTCTATTATATACGGGTTTTTATAGCGAGAAATCATATTTGATACTTTAAATGAGCGACTAGGAGAAATTATATAACAAAATTTTACTCTTGAATCTTCATTTTCTTGAACTGACGTATACATTTTTCTTTGTGGTTTTATGATTAGTGAAATTTTGGATTGAAAACTTTTGAAATTGAGATAATCTGTGTTTCTATTATATACGGGTTTTTATAGCGAGAAATCATATTTGATACTTTAAATGAGCGACTAGGAGAAATTATATAACAAAATTTTACTCTTGAATCTTCATTTTCTTGAACTGACATATACATTTTTCTTTGTGGTTTTATGATTAGTGAAATTTTGGATTGAAAACTTTTGAAATTGAGATAATCTGTGTTTCTATTATATACGGGTTTTTATAGCGAGAAATCATATTTGATACTTTAAATGAGCGACTAGGAGAAATTATATAACAAAATTTTACTCTTGAATCTTCATTTTCTTGAACTGACATATACATTTTTCTTTGTGGTTTTATGATTAGTGAAATTTTGGATTGAAAACTTTTGAAATTGAGATAATCTGTGTTTCTATTATATACGGGTTTTTATAGCGAGAAATCATATTTGATATTTTAAATGAGCGACTAGGAGAAATTATATAACAAAATTTTACTCTTGAATCTTCATTTTCTTGAACTGACAGATACATTTTTCTTTGTGGTTTTATGATTAGTGAAATTTTGGATTGAAAACTTTTGAAATTGAGATAATCTGTGTTTCTATTATATACGGGTTTTTATAGCGAGAAATCATATTTGATACTTTAAATGAGCGACTAGGAGAAATTATATAACAAAATTTTACTCTTGAATCTTCATTTTCTTGAACTGACATATACATTTTTCTTTGTGGTTTTATGATTAGTGAAATTTTGGATTGAAAACTTTTGAAATTGAGATAATCTGTGTTTCTATTATATACGGGTTTTTATAGCGAGAAATCATATTTGATACTTTAAATGAGCGACTAGGAGAAATTATATAACAAAATTTTACTCTTGAATCTTCATTTTCTTGAACTGACATATACATTTTTCTTTGTGGTTTTATGATTAGTGAAATTTTGGATTGAAAACTTTTGAAATTGAGATAATCTGTGTTTCTATTATATACGGGTTTTTATAGCGAGAAATCATATTTGATACTTTAAATGAGCGACTAGGAGAAATTATATAACAAAATTTTACTCTTGAATCTTCATTTTCTTGAACTGACAGATACATTTTTCTTTGTGGTTTTATGATTAGTGAAATTTTGGATTGAAAACTTTTGAAATTGAGATAATCTGTGTTTCTATTATATACGGGTTTTTATAGCGAGAAATCATATTTGATATTTTAAATGAGCGACTAGGAGAAATTATATAACAAAATTTTACTCTTGAATCTTCATTTTCTTGAACTGACATATACATTTTTCTTTGTGGTTTTATGATTAGTGAAATTTTGGATTGAAAACTTTTGAAATTGAGATAATCTGTGTTTCTATTATATACGGGTTTTTATAGCGAGAAATCATATTTGATACTTTAAATGAGCGACTAGGAGAAATTATATAACAAAATTTTACTCTTGAATCTTCATTTTCTTGAACTGACATATACATTTTTCTTTGTGGTTTTATGATTAGTGAAATTTTGGATTGAAAACTTTTGAAATTGAGATAATCTGTGTTTCTATTATATACGGGTTTTTATAGCGAGAAATCATATTTGATACTTTAAATGAGCGACTAGGAGAAATTATATAACAAAATTTTACTCTTGAATCTTCATTTTCTCGAATTGACAGATGAATTTTTCTTTGTGGTTTTATGATTAGTGAAATTTTGGATTGAAAACTTTTGAAATTGAGATAATCTGTGTTTCTATTATATACGGGTTTTTATAGCGAGAAATCATATTTGATACTTTAAATGAGCGACTAGGAGAAATTATATAACAAAATTTTACTCTTGAATCTTCATTTTCTTGAACTGACATATACATTTTTCTTTGTGGTTTTATGATTAGTGAAATTTTGGATTGAAAACTTTTGAAATTGAGATAATCTGTGTTTCTATTATATACGGGTTTTTATAGCGAGAAATCATATTTGATACTTTAAATGAGCGACTAGGAGAAATTATATAACAAAATTTTACTCTTGAATCTTCATTTTCTCGAATTGACAGATGAATTTTTCTTTGTGGTTTTATGATTAGTGAAATTTTGGATTGAAAACTTTTGAAATTGAGATAATCTGTGTTTCTATTATATACGGGTTTTTATAGCGAGAAATCATATTTGATACTTTAAATGAGCGACTAGGAGAAATTATATAACAAAATTTTACTCTTGAATCTTCATTTTCTCGAATTTACAGATGAATTTTTCTTTGTGGTTTTATGATTAGTGAAATTTTGGATTGAAAACTTTTGAAATTGAGATAATCTGTGTTTCTATTATATACGGGTTTTTATAGCGAGAAATCATATTTGATATTTTAAATGAGCGACTAGGAGAAATTATATAACAAAATTTTACTCTTGAATCTTCATTTTCTTGAACTGACATATACATTTTTCTTTGTGGTTTTATGATTAGTGAAATTTTGGATTGAAAACTTTTGAAATTGAGATAATCTGTGTTTCTATTATATACGGGTTTTTATAGCGAGAAATCATATTTGATACTTTAAATGAGCGACTAGGAGAAATTATATAACAAAATTTTACTCTTGAATCTTCATTTTCTCGAATTGACAGATGAATTTTTCTTTGTGGTTTTATGATTAGTGAAATTTTGGATTGAAAACTTTTGAAATTGAGATAATCTGTGTTTCTATTATATACGGGTTTTTATAGCGAGAAATCATATTTGATACTTTAAATGAGCGACTAGGAGAAATTATATAACAAAATTTTACTCTTGAATCTTCATTTTCTTGAACTGACATATACATTTTTCTTTGTGGTTTTATGATTAGTGAAATTTTGGATTGAAAACTTTTGAAATTGAGATAATCTGTGTTTCTATTATATACGGGTTTTTATAGCGAGAAATCATATTTGATACTTTAAATGAGCGACTAGGAGAAATTATATAACAAAATTTTACTCTTGAATCTTCATTTTCTTGAACTGACATATACATTTTTCTTTGTGGTTTTATGATTAGTGAAATTTTGGATTGAAAACTTTTGAAATTGAGATAATCTGTGTTTCTATTATATACGGGTTTTTATAGCGAGAAATCATATTTGATACTTTAAATGAGCGACTAGGAGAAATTATATAACAAAATTTTACTCTTGAATCTTCATTTTCTTGAACTGACATATACATTTTTCTTTGTGGTTTTATGATTAGTGAAATTTTGGATTGAAAACTTTTGAAATTGAGATAATCTGTGTTTCTATTATATACGGGTTTTTATAGCGAGAAATCATATTTGATACTTTAAATGAGCGACTAGGAGAAATTATATAACAAAATTTTACTCTTGAATCTTCATTTTCTCGAATTGACAGATGAATTTTTCTTTGTGGTTTTATGATTAGTGAAATTTTGGATTGAAAACTTTTGAAATTGAGATAATCTGTGTTTCTATTATATACGGGTTTTTATAGCGAGAAATCATATTTGATACTTTAAATGAGCGACTAGGAGAAATTATATAACAAAATTTTACTCTTTAATCTTCATTTTCTCGAATTGACAGATGAATTTTTCTTTGTGGTTTTATGATTAGTGAAATTTTGGATTGAAAACTTTTGAAATTGAGATAATCTGTGTTTCTATTATATACGGGTTTTTATAGCGAGAAATCATATTTGATACTTTAAATGAGCGACTAGGAGAAATTATATAACAAAATTTTACTCTTGAATCTTCATTTTCTCGAATTGACAGATGAATTTTTCTTTGTGGTTTTATGATTAGTGAAATTTTGGATTGAAAACTTTTGAAATTGAGATAATCTGTGTTTCTATTATATACGGGTTTTTATAGCGAGAAATCATATTTGATACTTTAAATGAGCGACTAGGAGAATTTATATAACAAAATTTTACTCTTGAATCTTCATTTTCTCGAATTGACAGATGAATTTTTCTTTGTGGTTTTATGATTAGTGAAATTTTGGATTGAAAACTTTTGAAATTGAGATAATCTGTGTTTCTATTATATACGGGTTTTTATAGCGAGAAATCATATTTGATACTTTAAATGAGCGACTAGGAGAAATTATATAACAAAATTTTACTCTTGAATCTTCATTTTCTTGAACTGACATATACATTTTTCTTTGTGGTTTTATGATTAGTGAAATTTTGGATTGAAAACTTTTGAAATTGAGATAATCTGTGTTTCTATTATATACGGGTTTTTATAGCGAGAAATCATATTTGATACTTTAAATGAGCGACTAGGAGAAATTATATAACAAAATTTTACTCTTGAATCTTCATTTTCTTGAACTGACATATACATTTTTCTTTGTGGTTTTATGATTAGTGAAATTTTGGATTGAAAACTTTTGAAATTGAGATAATCTGTGTTTCTATTATATACGGGTTTTTATAGCGAGAAATCATATTTGATACTTTAAATGAGCGACTAGGAGAAATTATATAACAAAATTTTACTCTTGAATCTTCATTTTCTTGAACTGATATATACATTTTTCTTTGTGGTTTTATGATTAGTGAAATTTTGGATTGAAAACTTTTGAAATTGAGATAATCTGTGTTTCTATTATATACGGGTTTTTATAGCGAGAAATCATATTTGATATTTTAAATGAGCGACTAGGAGAAATTATATAACAAAATTTTACTCTTGAATCTTCATTTTCTTGAACTGACATATACATTTTTCTTTGTGGTTTTATGATAAGTGAAATTTTGGATTGAAAACTTTTGAAATTGAGATAATCTGTGTTTCTATTATATACGGGTTTTTATAGCGAGAAATCATATTTGATACTTTAAATGAGCGACTAGGAGAAATTATATAACAAAATTTTACTCTTGAATCTTCATTTTCTCGAATTGACAGATGAATTTTTCTTTGTGGTTTTATGATTAGTGAAATTTTGGATTGAAAACTTTTGAAATTGAGATAATCTGTGTTTCTATTATATACGGGTTTTTATAGCGAGAAATCATATTTGATATTTTAAATGAGCGACTAGGAGAAATTATATAACAAAATTTTACTCTTGAAATTTCATTCTCTTGAACTGATATATACATTTTTCTTTGTGGTTTTATGATTAGTGAAATTTTGGATTGAAAACTTTTGAAATTGAGATAATCTGTGTTTCTATTATATACGGGTTTTTATAGCGAGAAATCATATTTGATACTTTAAATGAGCGACTAGGAGAAATTATATAACAAAATTTTACTCTTGAATCTTCATTTTCTTGAACTGACATATACATTTTTCTTTGTGGTTTTATGATTAGTGAAATTTTGGATTGAAAACTTTTGAAATTGAGATAATCTGTGTTTCTATTATATACGGGTTTTTATAGCGAGAAATCATATTTGATACTTTAAATGAGCGACTAGGAGAAATTATATAACAAAATTTTACTCTTGAATCTTCATTTTCTTGAACTGACAGATACATTTTTCTTTGTGGTTTTATGATTAGTGAAATTTTGGATTGAAAACTTTTGAAATTGAGATAATCTGTGTTTCTATTATATACGGGTTTTTATAGCGAGAAATCATATTTGATATTTTAAATGAGCGACTAGGAGAAATTATATAACAAAATTTTACTCTTGAATCTTCATTTTCTTGAACTGACATATACATTTTTCTTTGTGGTTTTATGATTAGTGAAATTTTGGATTGAAAACTTTTGAAATTGAGATAATCTGTGTTTCTATTATATACGGGTTTTTATAGCGAGAAATCATATTTGATACTTTAAATGAGCGACTAGGAGAAATTATATAACAAAATTTTACTCTTGAATCTTCATTTTCTCGAATTGACAGATGAATTTTTCTTTGTGGTTTTATGATTAGTGAAATTTTGGATTGAAAACTTTTGAAATTGAGATAATCTGTGTTTCTATTATATACGGGTTTTTATAGCGAGAAATCATATTTGATACTTTAAATGAGCGACTAGGAGAAATTATATAACAAAATTTTACTCTTGAATCTTCATTTTCTTGAACTGACATATACATTTTTCTTTGTGGTTTTATGATTAGTGAAATTTTGGATTGAAAACTTTTGAAATTGAGATAATCTGTGTTTCTATTATATACGGGTTTTTATAGCGAGAAATCATATTTGATACTTTAAATGAGCGACTAGGAGAAATTATATAACAAAATTTTACTCTTGAATCTTCATTTTCTCGAATTGACAAATGAATTTTTCTTTGTGGTTTTATGATTAGTGAAATTTTGGATTGAAAACTTTTGAAATTGAGATAATCTGTGTTTCTATTATATACGGGTTTTTATAGCGAGAAATCATATTTGATACTTTAAATGAGCGACTAGGAGAAATTATATAACAAAATTTTACTCTTGAATCTTCATTTTCTTGAACTGACATATACATTTTTCTTTGTGGTTTTATGATTAGTGAAATTTTGGATTGAAAACTTTTGAAATTGAGATAATCTGTGTTTCTATTATATACGGGTTTTTATAGCGAGAAATCATATTTGATACTTTAAATGAGCGACTAGGAGAAATTATATAACAAAATTTTACTCTTGAATCTTCATTTTCTTGAACTGACATATACATTTTTCTTTGTGGTTTTATGATTAGTGAAATTTTGGATTGAAAACTTTTGAAATTGAGATAATCTGTGTTTCTATTATATACGGGTTTTTATAGCGAGAAATCATATTTGATACTTTAAATGAGCGACTAGGAGAAATTATATAACAAAATTTTACTCTTGAATCTTCATTTTCTCGAATTGACAGATGAATTTTTCTTTGTGGTTTTATGATTAGTGAAATTTTGGATTGAAAACTTTTGAAATTGAGATAATCTGTGTTTCTATTATATACGGGTTTTTATAGCGAGAAATCATATTTGATACTTTAAATGAGCGACTAGGAGAAATTATATAACAAAATTTTACTCTTGAATCTTCATTTTCTCGAATTGACAGATGAATTTTTCTTTGTGGTTTTATGATTAGTGAAATTTTGGATTGAAAACTTTTGAAATTGAGATAATCTGTGTTTCTATTATATACGGGTTTTTATAGCGAGAAATCATATTTGATACTTTAAATGAGCGACTAGGAGAAATTATATAACAAAATTTTACTCTTGAATCTTCATTTTCTTGAACTGACATATACATTTTTCTTTGTGGTTTTATGATAAGTGAAATTTTGGATTGAAAACTTTTGAAATTGAGATAATCTGTGTTTCTATTATATACGGGTTTTTATAGCGAGAAATCATATTTGATACTTTAAATGAGCGACTAGGAGAAATTATATAACAAAATTTTACTCTTGAATCTTCATTTTCTCGAATTGACAGATGAATTTTTCTTTGTGGTTTTATGATTAGTGAAATTTTGGATTGAAAACTTTTGAAATTGAGATAATCTGTGTTTCTATTATATACGGGTTTTTATAGCGAGAAATCATATTTGATATTTTAAATGAGCGACTAGGAGAAATTATATAACAAAATTTTACTCTTGAAATTTCATTCTCTTGAACTGATATATACATTTTTCTTTGTGGTTTTATGATTAGTGAAATTTTGGATTGAAAACTTTTGAAATTGAGATAATCTGTGTTTCTATTATATACGGGTTTTTATAGCGAGAAATCATATTTGATACTTTAAATGAGCGACTAGGAGAAATTATATAACAAAATTTTACTCTTGAATCTTCATTTTCTTGAACTGACATATACATTTTTCTTTGTGGTTTTATGATTAGTGAAATTTTGGATTGAAAACTTTTGAAATTGAGATAATCTGTGTTTCTATTATATACGGGTTTTTATAGCGAGAAATCATATTTGATACTTTAAATGAGCGACTAGGAGAAATTATATAACAAAATTTTACTCTTGAATCTTCATTTTCTTGAACTGACAGATACATTTTTCTTTGTGGTTTTATGATTAGTGAAATTTTGGATTGAAAACTTTTGAAATTGAGATAATCTGTGTTTCTATTATATACGGGTTTTTATAGCGAGAAATCATATTTGATATTTTAAATGAGCGACTAGGAGAAATTATATAACAAAATTTTACTCTTGAATCTTCATTTTCTTGAACTGACATATACATTTTTCTTTGTGGTTTTATGATTAGTGAAATTTTGGATTGAAAACTTTTGAAATTGAGATAATCTGTGTTTCTATTATATACGGGTTTTTATAGCGAGAAATCATATTTGATACTTTAAATGAGCGACTAGGAGAAATTATATAACAAAATTTTACTCTTGAATCTTCATTTTCTTGAACTGACATATACATTTTTCTTTGTGGTTTTATGATTAGTGAAATTTTGGATTGAAAACTTTTGAAATTGAGATAATCTGTGTTTCTATTATATACGGGTTTTTATAGCGAGAAATCATATTTGATACTTTAAATGAGCGACTAGGAGAAATTATATAACAAAATTTTACTCTTGAATCTTCATTTTCTCGAATTGACAGATGAATTTTTCTTTGTGGTTTTATGATTAGTGAAATTTTGGATTGAAAACTTTTGAAATTGAGATAATCTGTGTTTCTATTATATACGGGTTTTTATAGCGAGAAATCATATTTGATACTTTAAATGAGCGACTAGGAGAAATTATATAACAAAATTTTACTCTTGAATCTTCATTTTCTTGAACTGACATATACATTTTTCTTTGTGGTTTTATGATTAGTGAAATTTTGGATTGAAAACTTTTGAAATTGAGATAATCTGTGTTTCTATTATATACGGGTTTTTATAGCGAGAAATCATATTTGATACTTTAAATGAGCGACTAGGAGAAATTATATAACAAAATTTTACTCTTGAATCTTCATTTTCTCGAATTGACAGATGAATTTTTCTTTGTGGTTTTATGATTAGTGAAATTTTGGATTGAAAACTTTTGAAATTGAGATAATCTGTGTTTCTATTATATACGGGTTTTTATAGCGAGAAATCATATTTGATACTTTAAATGAGCGACTAGGAGAAATTATATAACAAAATTTTACTCTTGAATCTTCATTTTCTTGAACTGACATATACATTTTTCTTTGTGGTTTTATGATTAGTGAAATTTTGGATTGAAAACTTTTGAAATTGAGATAATCTGTGTTTCTATTATATACGGGTTTTTATAGCGAGAAATCATATTTGATACTTTAAATGAGCGACTAGGAGAAATTATATAACAAAATTTTACTCTTGAATCTTCATTTTCTTGAACTGACATATACATTTTTCTTTGTGGTTTTATGATTAGTGAAATTTTGGATTGAAAACTTTTGAAATTGAGATAATCTGTGTTTCTATTATATACGGGTTTTTATAGCGAGAAATCATATTTGATACTTTAAATGAGCGACTAGGAGAAATTATATAACAAAATTTTACTCTTGAATCTTCATTTTCTCGAATTGACAGATGAATTTTTCTTTGTGGTTTTATGATTAGTGAAATTTTGGATTGAAAACTTTTGAAATTGAGATAATCTGTGTTTCTATTATATACGGGTTTTTATAGCGAGAAATCATATTTGATACTTTAAATGAGCGACTAGGAGAAATTATATAACAAAATTTTACTCTTGAATCTTCATTTTCTCGAATTGACAGATGAATTTTTCTTTGTGGTTTTATGATTAGTGAAATTTTGGATTGAAAACTTTTGAAATTGAGATAATCTGTGTTTCTATTATATACGGGTTTTTATAGCGAGAAATCATATTTGATATTTTAAATGAGCGACTAGGAGAAATTATATAACAAAATTTTACTCTTGAAATTTCATTCTCTTGAACTGATATATACATTTTTCTTTGTGGTTTTATGATTAGTGAAATTTTGGATTGAAAACTTTTGAAATTGAGATAATCTGTGTTTCTATTATATACGGGTTTTTATAGCGAGAAATCATATTTGATACTTTAAATGAGCGACTAGGAGAAATTATATAACAAAATTTTACTCTTGAATCTTCATTTTCTTGAACTGACATATACATTTTTCTTTGTGGTTTTATGATTAGTGAAATTTTGGATTGAAAACTTTTGAAATTGAGATAATCTGTGTTTCTATTATATACGGGTTTTTATAGCGAGAAATCATATTTGATACTTTAAATGAGCGACTAGGAGAAATTATATAACAAAATTTTACTCTTTAATCTTCATTTTCTCGAATTGACAGATGAATTTTTCTTTGTGGTTTTATGATTAGTGAAATTTTGGATTGAAAACTTTTGAAATTGAGATAATCTGTGTTTCTATTATATACGGGTTTTTATAGCGAGAAATCATATTTGATACTTTAAATGAGCGACTAGGAGAAATTATATAACAAAATTTTACTCTTGAATCTTCATTTTCTCGAATTGACAGATGAATTTTTCTTTGTGGTTTTATGATTAGTGAAATTTTGGATTGAAAACTTTTGAAATTGAGATAATCTGTGTTTCTATTATATACGGGTTTTTATAGCGAGAAATCATATTTGATACTTTAAATGAGCGACTAGGAGAAATTATATAACAAAATTTTACTCTTGAATCTTCATTTTCTCGAATTGACAGATGAATTTTTCTTTGTGGTTTTATGATTAGTGAAATTTTGGATTGAAAACTTTTGAAATTGAGATAATCTGTGTTTCTATTATATACGGGTTTTTATAGCGAGAAATCATATTTGATATTTTAAATGAGCGACTAGGAGAAATTATATAACAAAATTTTACTCTTGAAATTTCATTTTCTTGAACTGATATATACATTTTTCTTTGTGGTTTTATGATTAGTGAAATTTTGGATTGAAAACTTTTGAAATTGAGATAATCTGTGTTTCTATTATATACGGGTTTTTATAGCGAGAAATCATATTTGATACTTTAAATGAGCGACTAGGAGAAATTATATAACAAAATTTTACTCTTGAATCTTCATTTTCTTGAACTGACATATACATTTTTCTTTGTGGTTTTATGATTAGTGAAATTTTGGAAGAAAACTTTTGAAATTGAGATAATCTGTGTTTCTATTATATACGGGTTTTTATAGCGAGAAATCATATTTGATACTTTAAATGAGCGACTAGGAGAAATTATATAACAAAATTTTACTCTTTAATCTTCATTTTCTCGAATTGACAGATGATTTTTTCTTTGTGGTTTTATGATTAGTGAAATTTTGGATTGAAAACTTTTGAAATTGAGATAATCTGTGTTTCTATTATATACGGGTTTTTATAGCGAGAAATCATATTTGATACTTTAAATGAGCGACTAGGAGAAATTATATAACAAAATTTTACTCTTGAATCTTCATTTTCTTGAACTGACGTATACATTTTTCTTTGTGGTTTTATGATTAGTGAAATTTTGGATTGAAAACTTTTGAAATTGAGATAATCTGTGTTTCTATTATATACGGGTTTTTATAGCGAGAAATCATATTTGATATTTTAAATGAGCGACTAGGAGAAATTATATAACAAAATTTTACTCTTGAATCTTCATTTTCTTGAACTGACATATACATTTTTCTTTGTGGTTTTATGATTAGTGAAATTTTGGATTGAAAACTTTTGAAATTGAGATAATCTGTGTTTCTATTATATACGGGTTTTTATAGCGAGAAATCATATTTGATACTTTAAATGAGCGACTAGGAGAAATTATATAACAAAATTTTACTCTTGAATCTTCATTTTCTCGAATTGACAGATGAATTTTTCTTTGTGGTTTTATGATTAGTGAAATTTTGGATTGAAAACTTTTGAAATTGAGATAATCTGTGTTTCTATTATATACGGGTTTTTATAGCGAGAAATCATATTTGATACTTTAAATGAGCGACTAGGAGAAATTATATAACAACATTTTACTCTTGAATCTTCATTTTCTTGAACTGACATATACATTTTTCTTTGTGGTTTTATGATTAGTGAAATTTTGGATTGAAAACTTTTGAAATTGAGATAATCTGTGTTTCTATTATATACGGGTTTTTATAGCGAGAAATCATATTTGATACTTTAAATGAGCGACTAGGAGAAATTATATAACAAAATTTTACTCTTTAATCTTCATTTTCTCGAATTGACAGATGAATTTTTCTTTGTGGTTTTATGATTAGTGAAATTTTGGATTGAAAACTTTTGAAATTGAGATAATCTGTGTTTCTATTATATACGGGTTTTTATAGCGAGAAATCATATTTGATACTTTAAATGAGCGACTAGGAGAAATTATATAACAAAATTTTACTCTTGAATCTTCATTTTCTTGAACTGACATATACATTTTTCTTTGTGGTTTTATGATTAGTGAAATTTTGGATTGAAAACTTTTGAAATTGAGATAATCTGTGTTTCTATTATATACGGGTTTTTATAGCGAGAAATCATATTTGATACTTTAAATGAGCGACTAGGAGAAATTATATAACAAAATTTTACTCTTGAATCTTCATTTTCTTGAACTGACAGATACATTTTTCTTTGTGGTTTTATGATTAGTGAAATTTTGGATTGAAAACTTTTGAAATTGAGATAATCTGTGTTTCTATTATATACGGGTTTTTATAGCGAGAAATCATATTTGATATTTTAAATGAGCGACTAGGAGAAATTATATAACAAAATTTTACTCTTGAATCTTCATTTTCTTGAACTGACATATACATTTTTCTTTGTGGTTTTATGATTAGTGAAATTTTGGATTGAAAACTTTTGAAATTGAGATAATCTGTGTTTCTATTATATACGGGTTTTTATAGCGAGAAATCATATTTGATACTTTAAATGAGCGACTAGGAGAAATTATATAACAAAATTTTACTCTTGAATCTTCATTTTCTTGAACTGACATATACATTTTTCTTTGTGGTTTTATGATTAGTGAAATTTTGGATTGAAAACTTTTGAAATTGAGATAATCTGTGTTTCTATTATATACGGGTTTTTATAGCGAGAAATCATATTTGATACTTTAAATGAGCGACTAGGAGAAATTATATAACAAAATTTTACTCTTGAATCTTCATTTTCTCGAATTGACAGATGAATTTTTCTTTGTGGTTTTATGATTAGTGAAATTTTGGATTGAAAACTTTTGAAATTGAGATAATCTGTGTTTCTATTATATACGGGTTTTTATAGCGAGAAATCATATTTGATACTTTAAATGAGCGACTAGGAGAAATTATATAACAAAATTTTACTCTTGAATCTTCATTTTCTTGAACTGACATATACATTTTTCTTTGTGGTTTTATGATTAGTGAAATTTTGGATTGAAAACTTTTGAAATTGAGATAATCTGTGTTTCTATTATATACGGGTTTTTATAGCGAGAAATCATATTTGATACTTTAAATGAGCGACTAGGAGAAATTATATAACAAAATTTTACTCTTGAATCTTCATTTTCTCGAATTGACAGATGAATTTTTCTTTGTGGTTTTATGATTAGTGAAATTTTGGATTGAAAACTTTTGAAATTGAGATAATCTGTGTTTCTATTATATACGGGTTTTTATAGCGAGAAATCATATTTGATACTTTAAATGAGCGACTAGGAGAAATTATATAACAAAATTTTACTCTTGAATCTTCATTTTCTTGAACTGACATATACATTTTTCTTTGTGGTTTTATGATTAGTGAAATTTTGGATTGAAAACTTTTGAAATTGAGATAATCTGTGTTTCTATTATATACGGGTTTTTATAGCGAGAAATCATATTTGATACTTTAAATGAGCGACTAGGAGCAATTATATAACAAAATTTTACTCTTGAATCTTCATTTTCTTGAACTGACATATACATTTTTCTTTGTGGTTTTATGATTAGTGAAATTTTGGATTGAAAACTTTTGAAATTGAGATAATCTGTGTTTCTATTATATACGGGTTTTTATAGCGAGAAATCATATTTGATACTTTAAATGAGCGACTAGGAGAAATTATATAACAAAATTTTACTCTTGAATCTTCATTTTCTCGAATTGACAGATGAATTTTTCTTTGTGGTTTTATGATTAGTGAAATTTTGGATTGAAAACTTTTGAAATTGAGATAATCTGTGTTTCTATTATATACGGGTTTTTATAGCGAGAAATCATATTTGATACTTTAAATGAGCGACTAGGAGAAATTATATAACAAAATTTTACTCTTGAATCTTCATTTTCTCGAATTGACAGATGAATTTTTCTTTGTGGTTTTATGATTAGTGAAATTTTGGATTGAAAACTTTTGAAATTGAGATAATCTGTGTTTCTATTATATACGGGTTTTTATAGCGAGAAATCATATTTGATATTTTAAATGAGCGACTAGGAGAAATTATATAACAAAATTTTACTCTTGAAATTTCATTCTCTTGAACTGATATATACATTTTTCTTTGTGGTTTTATGATTAGTGAAATTTTGGATTGAAAACTTTTGAAATTGAGATAATCTGTGTTTCTATTATATACGGGTTTTTATAGCGAGAAATCATATTTGATACTTTAAATGAGCGACTAGGAGAAATTATATAACAAAATTTTACTCTTGAATCTTCATTTTCTTGAACTGACATATACATTTTTCTTTGTGGTTTTATGATTAGTGAAATTTTGGATTGAAAACTTTTGAAATTGAGATAATCTGTGTTTCTATTATATACGGGTTTTTATAGCGAGAAATCATATTTGATACTTTAAATGAGCGACTAGGAGAAATTATATAACAAAATTTTACTCTTTAATCTTCATTTTCTCGAATTGACAGATGAATTTTTCTTTGTGGTTTTATGATTAGTGAAATTTTGGATTGAAAACTTTTGAAATTGAGATAATCTGTGTTTCTATTATATACGGGTTTTTATAGCGAGAAATCATATTTGATACTTTAAATGAGCGACTAGGAGAAATTATATAACAAAATTTTACTCTTGAATCTTAATTTTCTCGAATTGACAGATGAATTTTTCTTTGTGGTTTTATGATTAGTGAAATTTTGGATTGAAAACTTTTGAAATTGAGATAATCTGTGTTTCTATTATATACGGGTTTTTATAGCGAGAAATCATATTTGATACTTTAAATGAGCGACTAGGAGAAATTATATAACAAAATTTTACTCTTGAATCTTCATTTTCTCGAATTGACAAATGAATTTTTCTTTGTGGTTTTATGATTAGTGAAATTTTGGATTGAAAACTTTTGAAATTGAGATAATCTGTGTTTCTATTATATACGGGTTTTTATAGCGAGAAATCATATTTGATATTTTAAATGAGCGACTAGGAGAAATTATATAACAAAATTTTACTCTTGAAATTTCATTTTCTTGAACTGATATATACATTTTTCTTTGTGGTTTTATGATTAGTGAAATTTTGGATTGAAAACTTTTGAAATTGAGATAATCTGTGTTTCTATTATATACGGGTTTTTATAGCGAGAAATCATATTTGATACTTTAAATGAGCGACTAGGAGAAATTATATAACAAAATTTTACTCTTGAATCTTCATTTTCTTGAACTGACATATACATTTTTCTTTGTGGTTTTATGATTAGTGAAATTTTGGAAGAAAACTTTTGAAATTGAGATAATCTGTGTTTCTATTATATACGGGTTTTTATAGCGAGAAATCATATTTGATACTTTAAATGAGCGACTAGGAGAAATTATATAACAAAATTTTACTCTTTAATCTTCATTTTCTCGAATTGACAGATGAATTTTTCTTTGTGGTTTTATGATTAGTGAAATTTTGGATTGAAAACTTTTGAAATTGAGATAATCTGTGTTTCTATTATATACGGGTTTTTATAGCAAGAAATCATATTTGATACTTTAAATGAGCGACTAGGAGAAATTATATAACAAAATTTTACTCTTGAATCTTCATTTTCTTGAACTGACGTATACATTTTTCTTTGTGGTTTTATGATTAGTGAAATTTTGGATTGAAAACTTTTGAAATTGAGATAATCTGTGTTTCTATTATATACGGGTTTTTATAGCGAGAAATCATATTTGATATTTTAAATGAGCGACTAGGAGAAATTATATAACAAAATTTTACTCTTGAATCTTCATTTTCTTGAACTGACATATACATTTTTCTTTGTGGTTTTATGATTAGTGAAATTTTGGATTGAAAACTTTTGAAATTGAGATAATCTGTGTTTCTATTATATACGGGTTTTTATAGCGAGAAATCATATTTGATACTTTAAATGAGCGACTAGGAGAAATTATATAACAAAATTTTACTCTTGAATCTTCATTTTCTCGAATTGACAGATGAATTTTTCTTTGTGGTTTTATGATTAGTGAAATTTTGGATTGAAAACTTTTGAAATTGAGATAATCTGTGTTTCTATTATATACGGGTTTTTATAGCGAGAAATCATATTTGATACTTTAAATGAGCGACTAGGAGAAATTATATAACAACATTTTACTCTTGAATCTTCATTTTCTTGAACTGACATATACATTTTTCTTTGTGGTTTTATGATTAGTGAAATTTTGGATTGAAAACTTTTGAAATTGAGATAATCTGTGTTTCTATTATATACGGGTTTTTATAGCGAGAAATCATATTTGATACTTTAAATGAGCGACTAGGAGAAATTATATAACAAAATTTTACTCTTTAATCTTCATTTTCTCGAATTGACAGATGAATTTTTCTTTGTGGTTTTATGATTAGTGAAATTTTGGATTGAAAACTTTTGAAATTGAGATAATCTGTGTTTCTATTATATCCGGGTTTTTATAGCGAGAAATCATATTTGATACTTTAAATGAGCGACTAGGAGAAATTATATAACAAAATTTTACTCTTGAATCTTCATTTTCTCGAATTGACAGATGAATTTTTCTTTGTGGTTTTATGATTAGTGAAATTTTGGATTGAAAACTTTTGAAATTGAGATAATCTGTGTTTCTATTATATACGGGTTTTTATAGCGAGAAATCATATTTGATACTTTAAATGAGCGACTAGGAGAAATTATATAACAAAATTTTACTCTTGAATCTTCATTTTCTTGAACTGACATATACATTTTTCTTTGTGGTTTTATGATTAGTGAAATTTTGGATTGAAAACTTTTGAAATTGAGATAATCTGTGTTTCTATTATATACGGGTTTTTATAGCGAGAAATCATATTTGATACTTTAAATGAGCGACTAGGAGAAATTATATAACAAAATTTTACTCTTGAATCTTCATTTTCTTGAACTGACATATACATTTTTCTTTGTGGTTTTATGATTAGTGAAATTTTGGATTGAAAACTTTTGAAACTGAGATAATCTGTGTTTCTATTATATACGGGTTTTTATAGCGAGAAATCATATTTGATACTTTAAATGAGCGACTAGGAGAAATTATATAACAAAATTTTACTCTTGAATCTTCATTTTCTTGAACTGACATATACATTTTTCTTTGTGGTTTTATGATTAGTGAAATTTTGGATTGAAAACTTTTGAAATTGAGATAATCTGTGTTTCTATTATATACGGGTTTTTATAGCGAGAAATCATATTTGATACTTTAAATGAGCGACTAGGAGAAATTATATAACAAAATTTTACTCTTGAATCTTCATTTTCTTGAACTGACATATACATTTTTCTTTGTGGTTTTATGATTAGTGAAATTTTGGATTGAAAACTTTTGAAATTGAGATAATCTGTGTTTCTATTATATACGGGTTTTTATAGCGAGAAATCATATTTGATACTTTAAATGAGCGACTAGGAGAAATTATATAACAAAATTTTACTCTTGAATCTTCATTTTCTCGAATTGACAGATGAATTTTTCTTTGTGGTTTTATGATTAGTGAAATTTTGGATTGAAAACTTTTGAAATTGAGATAATCTGTGTTTCTATTATATACGGGTTTTTATAGCGAGAAATCATATTTGATACTTTAAATGAGCGACTAGGAGAAATTATATAACAAAATTTTACTCTTGAATCTTCATTTTCTCGAATTGACAGATGAATTTTTCTTTGTGGTTTTATGATTAGTGAAATTTTGGATTGAAAACTTTTGAAATTGAGATAATCTGTGTTTCTATTATATACGGGTTTTTATAGCGAGAAATCATATTTGATTCTTTAAATGAGCGACTAGGAGAAATTATATAACAAAATTTTACTCTTGAATCTTCATTTTCTTGAACTGACATATACATTTTTCTTTGTGGTTTTATGATTAGTGAAATTTTGGATTGAAAACTTTTGAAATTGAGATAATCTGTGTTTCTATTATATACGGGTTTTTATAGCGAGAAATCATATTTGATACTTTAAATGAGCGACTAGGAGAAATTATATAACAAAATTTTACTCTTGAATCTTCATTTTCTTGAACTGACATATACATTTTTCTTTGTGGTTTTATGATTAGTGAAATTTTGGATTGAAAACTTTTGAAATTGAGATAATCTGTGTTTCTATTATATACGGGTTTTTATAGCGAGAAATCATATTTGATACTTTAAATGAGCGACTAGGAGAAATTATATAACAAAATTTTACTCTTGAATCTTCATTTTCTTGAACTGACATATACATTTTTCTTTGTGGTTTTATGATTAGTGAAATTTTGGATTGAAAACTTTTGAAATTGAGATAATCTGTGTTTCTATTATATACGGGTTTTTATAGCGAGAAATCATATTTGATACTTTAAATGAGCGACTAGGAGAAATTATATAACAAAATTTTACTCTTGAATCTTCATTTTCTCGAATTGACAGATGAATTTTTCTTTGTGGTTTTATGATTAGTGAAATTTTGGATTGAAAACTTTTGAAATTGAGATAATCTGTGTTTCTATTATATACGGGTTTTTATAGCGAGAAATCATATTTGATATTTTAAATGAGCGACTAGGAGAAATTATATAACAAAATTTTACTCTTGAAATTTCATTTTCTTGAACTGATATATACATTTTTCTTTGTGGTTTTATGATTAGTGAAATTTTGGATTGAAAACTTTTGAAATTGAGATAATCTGTGTTTCTATTATATACGGGTTTTTATAGCGAGAAATCATATTTGATACTTTAAATGAGCGACTAGGAGAAATTATATAACAAAATTTTACTCTTGAATCTTCATTTTCTTGAACTGACATATACATTTTTCTTTGTGGTTTTATGATTAGTGAAATTTTGGATTGAAAACTTTTGAAATTGAGATAATCTGTGTTTCTATTATATACGGGTTTTTATAGCGAGAAATCATATTTGATACTTTAAATGAGCGACTAGGAGAAATTATATAACAAAATTTTACTCTTGAATCTTCATTTTCTTGAACTGACATATACATTTTTCTTTGTGGTTTTATGATTAGTGAAATTTTGGATTGAAAACTTTTGAAATTGAGATAATCTGTGTTTCTATTATATACGGGTTTTTATAGCGAGAAATCATATTTGATACTTTAAATGAGCGACTAGGAGAAATTATATAACAAAATTTTACTCTTGAATCTTCATTTTCTTGAACTGACATATACATTTTTCTTTGTGGTTTTATGATTAGTGAAATTTTGGATTGAAAACTTTTGAAATTGAGATAATCTGTGTTTCTATTATATACGGGTTTTTATAGCGAGAAATCATATTTGATACTTTAAATGAGCGACTAGGAGAAATTATATAACAAAATTTTACTCTTGAATCTTCATTTTCTCGAATTGACAGATGAATTTTTCTTTGTGGTTTTATGATTAGTGAAATTTTGGATTGAAAACTTTTGAAATTGAGATAATCTGTGTTTCTATTATATACGGGTTTTTATAGCGAGAAATCATATTTGATACTTTAAATGAGCGACTAGGAGAAATTATATAACAAAATTTTACTCTTGAATCTTCATTTTCTCGAATTGACAGATGAATTTTTCTTTGTGGTTTTATGATTAGTGAAATTTTGGATTGAAAACTTTTGAAATTGAGATAATCTGTGTTTCTATTATATACGGGTTTTTATAGCGAGAAATCATATTTGATACTTTAAATGAGCGACTAGGAGAAATTATATAACAAAATTTTACTCTTGAATCTTCATTTTCTCGAATTGACAGATGAATTTTTCTTTGTGGTTTTATGATTAGTGAAATTTTGGATTGAAAACTTTTGAAATTGAGATAATCTGTGTTTCTATTATATACGGGTTTTTATAGCGAGAAATCATATTTGATACTTTAAATGAGCGACTAGGAGAAATTATATAACAAAATTTTACTCTTGAATCTTCATTTTCTTGAACTGACATATACATTTTTCTTTGTGGTTTTATGATTAGTGAAATTTTGGATTGAAAACTTTTGAAATTGAGATAATCTGTGTTTCTATTATATACGGGTTTTTATAGCGAGAAATCATATTTGATACTTTAAATGAGCGACTAGGAGAAATTATATAACAAAATTTTACTCTTGAATCTTCATTTTCTCGAATTGACAGATGAATTTTTCTTTGTGGTTTTATGATTAGTGAAATTTTGGATTGAAAACTTTTGAAATTGAGATAATCTGTGTTTCTATTATATACGGGTTTTTATAGCGAGAAATCATATTTGATACTTTAAATGAGCGACTAGGAGAAATTATATAACAAAATTTTACTCTTGAATCTTCATTTTCTTGAACTGACATATACATTTTTCTTTGTGGTTTTATGATTAGTGAAATTTTGGATTGAAAACTTTTGAAATTGAGATAATCTGTGTTTCTATTATATACGGGTTTTTATAGCGAGAAATCATATTTGATACTTTAAATGAGCGACTAGGAGAAATTATATAACAAAATTTTACTCTTGAATCTTCATTTTCTCGAATTGACAGATGAATTTTTCTTTGTGGTTTTATGATTAGTGAAATTTTGGATTGAAAACTTTTGAAATTGAGATAATCTGTGTTTCTATTATATACGGGTTTTTATAGCGAGAAATCATATTTGATACTTTAAATGAGCGACTAGGAGAAATTATATAACAAAATTTTACTCTTGAATCTTCATTTTCTCGAATTGACAGATGAATTTTTCTTTGTGGTTTTATGATTAGTGAAATTTTGGATTGAAAACTTTTGAAATTGAGATAATCTGTGTTTCTATTATATACGGGTTTTTATAGCGAGAAATCATATTTGATACTTTAAATGAGCGACTAGGAGAAATTATATAACAAAATTTTACTCTTGAATCTTCATTTTCTCGAATTGACAGATGAATTTTTCTTTGTGGTTTTATGATTAGTGAAATTTTGGATTGAAAACTTTTGAAATTGAGATAATCTGTGTTTCTATTATATACGGGTTTTTATAGCGAGAAATCATATTTGATACTTTAAATGAGCGACTAGGAGAAATTATATAACAAAATTTTACTCTTGAATCTTCATTTTCTTGAACTGACATATACATTTTTCTTTGTGGTTTTATGATTAGTGAAATTTTGGATTGAAAACTTTTGAAATTGAGATAATCTGTGTTTCTATTATATACGGGTTTTTATAGCGAGAAATCATATTTGATACTTTAAATGAGCGACTAGGAGAAATTATATAACAAAATTTTACTCTTGAATCTTCATTTTCTTGAACTGACATATACATTTTTCTTTGTGGTTTTATGATTAGTGAAATTTTGGATTGAAAACTTTTGAAATTGAGATAATCTGTGTTTCTATTATATACGGGTTTTTATAGCGAGAAATCATATTTGATACTTTAAATGAGCGACTAGGAGAAATTATATAACAAAATTTTACTCTTGAATCTTCATTTTCTTGAACTGACATATACATTTTTCTTTGTGGTTTTATGATTAGTGAAATTTTGGATTGAAAACTTTTGAAATTGAGATAATCTGTGTTTCTATTATATACGGGTTTTTATAGCGAGAAATCATATTTGATACTTTAAATGAGCGACTAGGAGAAATTATATAACAAAATTTTACTCTTGAATCTTCATTTTCTTGAACTGACATATACATTTTTCTTTGTGGTTTTATGATTAGTGAAATTTTGGATTGAAAACTTTTGAAATTGAGATAATCTGTGTTTCTATTATATACGGGTTTTTATAGCGAGAAATCATATTTGATACTTTAAATGAGCGACTAGGAGAAATTATATAACAAAATTTTACTCTTGAATCTTCATTTTCTTGAACTGACATATACATTTTTCTTTGTGGTTTTATGATTAGTGAAATTTTGGATTGAAAACTTTTGAAATTGAGATAATCTGTGTTTCTATTATATACGGGTTTTTATAGCGAGAAATCATATTTGATACTTAAATGAGCGACTAGGAGAAATTATATAACAAAATTTTACTCTTGAATCTTCATTTTCTTGAACTGACATATACATTTTTCTTTGTGGTTTTATGATTAGTGAAATTTTGGATTGAAAACTTTTGAAATTGAGATAATCTGTGTTTCTATTATATACGGGTTTTTATAGCGAGAAATCATATTTGATATTTTAAATGAGCGACAAGGAGAAATTATATAACAAAATTTTACTCTTGAATCTTCATTTTCTTGAACTGACATATACATTTTTCTTTGTGGTTTTATGATTAGTGAAATTTTGGATTGAAAACTTTTGAAATTGAGATAATCTGTGTTTCTATTATATACGGGTTTTTATAGCGAGAAATCATATTTGATACTTTAAATGAGCGACTAGGAGAAATTATATAACAAAATTTTACTCTTGAATCTTCATTTTCTTGAACTGACATATACATTTTTCTTTGTGGTTTTATGATTAGTGAAATTTTGGATTGAAAACTTTTGAAATTGAGATAATCTGTGTTTCTATTATATACGGGTTTTTATAGCGAGAAATCATATTTGATACTTTAAATGAGCGACTAGGAGAAATTATATAACAAAATTTTACTCTTGAATCTTCATTTTCTTGAACTGACATATACATTTTTCTTTGTGGTTTTATGATTAGTGAAATTTTGGATTGAAAACTTTTGAAATTGAGATAATCTGTGTTTCTATTATATACGGGTTTTTATAGCGAGAAATCATATTTGATACTTTAAATGAGCGACTAGGAGAAATTATATAACAAAATTTTACTCTTGAATCTTCATTTTCTTGAACTGACATATACATTTTTCTTTGTGGTTTTATGATTAGTGAAATTTTGGATTGAAAACTTTTGAAATTGAGATAATCTGTGTTTCTATTATATACGGGTTTTTATAGCGAGAAATCATATTTGATACTTTAAATGAGCGACTAGGAGAAATTATATAACAAAATTTTACTCTTGAATCTTCATTTTCTTGAACTGACATATACATTTTTCTTTGTGGTTTTATGATTAGTGAAATTTTGGATTGAAAACTTTTGAAATTGAGATAATCTGTGTTTCTATTATATACGGGTTTTTATAGCGAGAAATCATATTTGATACTTTAAATGAGCGACTAGGAGAAATTATATAACAAAATTTTACTCTTGAATCTTCATTTTCTTGAACTGACATATACATTTTTCTTTGTGGTTTTATGATTAGTGAAATTTTGGATTGAAAACTTTTGAAATTGAGATAATCTGTGTTTCTATTATATACGGGTTTTTATAGCGAGAAATCATATTTGATACTTTAAATGAGCGACTAGGAGAAATTATATAACAAAATTTTACTCTTGAATCTTCATTTTCTTGAACTGACATATACATTTTTCTTTGTGGTTTTATGATTAGTGAAATTTTGGATTGAAAACTTTTGAAATTGAGATAATCTGTGTTTCTATTATATACGGGTTTTTATAGCGAGAAATCATATTTGATACTTTAAATGAGCGACTAGGAGAAATTATATAACAAAATTTTACTCTTGAATCTTCATTTTCTTGAACTGACATATACATTTTTCTTTGTGGTTTTATGATTAGTGAAATTTTGGATTGAAAACTTTTGAAATTGAGATAATCTGTGTTTCTATTATATACGGGTTTTTATAGCGAGAAATCATATTTGATACTTTAAATGAGCGACTAGGAGAAATTATATAACAAAATTTTACTCTTGAATCTTCATTTTCTTGAACTGACATATACATTTTTCTTTGTGGTTTTATGATTAGTGAAATTTTGGATTGAAAACTTTTGAAATTGAGATAATCTGTGTTTCTATTATATACGGGTTTTTATAGCGAGAAATCATATTTGATACTTTAAATGAGCGACTAGGAGAAATTATATAACAAAATTTTACTCTTGAATCTTCATTTTCTTGAACTGACATATACATTTTTCTTTGTGGTTTTATGATTAGTGAAATTTTGGATTGAAAACTTTTGAAATTGAGATAATCTGTGTTTCTATTATATACGGGTTTTTATAGCGAGAAATCATATTTGATACTTTAAATGAGCGACTAGGAGAAATTATATAACAAAATTTTACTCTTGAATCTTCATTTTCTTGAACTGACATATATATTTTTCTTTGTGGTTTTATGATTAGTGAAATTTTGGATTGAAAACTTTTGAAATTGAGATAATCTGTGTTTCTATTATATACGGGTTTTTATAGCGAGAAATCATATTTGATACTTTAAATGAGCGACTAGGAGAAATTATATAACAAAATTTTACTCTTGAATCTTCATTTTCTTGAACTGACATATACATTTTTCTTTGTGGTTTTATGATTAGTGAAATTTTGGATTGAAAACTTTTGAAATTGAGATAATCTGTGTTTCTATTATATACGGGTTTTTATAGCGAGAAATCATATTTGATACTTTAAATGAGCGACTAGGAGAAATTATATAACAAAATTTTACTCTTGAATCTTCATTTTCTTGAACTGACATATACATTTTTCTTTGTGGTTTTATGATTAGTGAAATTTTGGATTGAAAACTTTTGAAATTGAGATAATCTGTGTTTCTATTATATACGGGTTTTTATAGCGAGAAATCATATTTGATACTTTAAATGAGCGACTAGGAGAAATTATATAACAAAATTTTACTCTTGAATCTTCATTTTCTTGAACTGACATATACATTTTTCTTTGTGGTTTTATGATTAGTGAAATTTTGGATTGAAAACTTTTGAAATTGAGATAATCTGTGTTTCTATTATATACGGGTTTTTATAGCGAGAAATCATATTTGATACTTTAAATGAGCGACTAGGAGAAATTATATAACAAAATTTTACTCTTGAATCTTCATTTTCTTGAACTGACATATACATTTTTCTTTGTGGTTTTATGATTAGTGAAATTTTGGATTGAAAACTTTTGAAATTGAGATAATCTGTGTTTCTATTATATACGGGTTTTTATAGCGAGAAATCATATTTGATACTTTAAATGAGCGACTAGGAGAAATTATATAACAAAATTTTACTCTTGAATCTTCATTTTCTTGAACTGACATATACATTTTTCTTTGTGGTTTTATGATTAGTGAAATTTTGGATTGAAAACTTTTGAAATTGAGATAATCTGTGTTTCTATTATATACGGGTTTTTATAGCGAGAAATCATATTTGATACTTTAAATGAGCGACTAGGAGAAATTATATAACAAAATTTTACTCTTGAATCTTCATTTTCTTGAACTGACATATACATTTTTCTTTGTGGTTTTATGATTAGTGAAATTTTGGATTGAAAACTTTTGAAATTGAGATAATCTGTGTTTCTATTATATACGGGTTTTTATAGCGAGAAATCATATTTGATACTTTAAATGAGCGACTAGGAGAAATTATATAACAAAATTTTACTCTTGAATCTTCATTTTCTTGAACTGACATATACATTTTTCTTTGTGGTTTTATGATTAGTGAAATTTTGGATTGAAAACTTTTGAAATTGAGATAATCTGTGTTTCTATTATATACGGGTTTTTATAGCGAGAAATCATATTTGATATTTTAAATGAGCGACTAGGAGAAATTATATAACAAAATTTTACTCTTGAATCTTCATTTTCTTGAACTGACATATACATTTTTCTTTGTGGTTTTATGATTAGTGAAATTTTGGATTGAAAACTTTTGAAATTGAGATAATCTGTGTTTCTATTATATACGGGTTTTTATAGCGAGAAATCATATTTGATACTTTAAATGAGCGACTAGGAGAAATTATATAACAAAATTTTACTCTTGAATCTTCATTTTCTTGAACTGACATATACATTTTTCTTTGTGGTTTTATGATTAGTGAAATTTTGGATTGAAAACTTTTGAAATTGAGATAATCTGTGTTTCTATTATATACGGGTTTTTATAGCGAGAAAACATATTTGATACTTTAAATGAGCGACTAGGAGAAATTATATAACAAAATTTTACTCTTGAATCTTCATTTTCTTGAACTGACATATACATTTTTCTTTGTGGTTTTATGATTAGTGAAATTTTGGATTGAAAACTTTTGAAATTGAGATAATCTGTGTTTCTATTATATACGGGTTTTTATAGCGAGAAATCATATTTGATAATTTAAATGAGCGACTAGGAGAAATTATATAACAAAATTTTACTCTTGAATCTTCATTTTCTTGAACTGACATATACATTTTTCTTTGTGGTTTTATGATTAGTGAAATTTTGGATTGAAAACTTTTGAAATTGAGATAATCTGTGTTTCTATTATATACGGGTTTTTATAGCGAGAAATCATATTTGATACTTTAAATGAGCGACTAGGAGAAATTATATAACAAAATTTTACTCTTGAATCTTCATTTTCTTGAACTGACATATACATTTTTCTTTGTGGTTTTATGATTAGTGAAATTTTGGATTGAAAACTTTTGAAATTGAGATAATCTGTGTTTCTATTATATACGGGTTTTTATAGCGAGAAATCATATTTGATACTTTAAATGAGCGACTAGGAGAAATTATATAACAAAATTTTACTCTTGAATCTTCATTTTCTTGAACTGACATATACATTTTTCTTTGTGGTTTTATGATTAGTGAAATTTTGGATTGAAAACTTTTGAAATTGAGATAATCTGTGTTTCTATTATATACGGGTTTTTATAGCGAGAAATCATATTTGATACTTTAAATGAGCGACTAGGAGAAATTATATAACAAAATTTTACTCTTGAATCTTTAATTCCTTGAACTGACATATACATTTTTCTTTGTGGTTTTATGATTAGTGAAATTTTGGATTGAAAACCTTTGACATTGAGATAATCTGTGTTTCTATTATATACGGGTTTTTATAGCGAGAAATCATATTTGATATTTTAAATGAGCGACTAGGAGAAATTATATAACAAAATTTTACTCTTGAATCTTCATTTTCTTGAACTGACATATACATTTTTCTTTGTGGTTTTATGATTAGTGAAATTTTGGATTGAAAACTTTTGAAATTGAGATAATCTGTGTTTCTATTATATACGGGTTTTTATAGCGAGAAATCATATTTGATACTTTAAATGAGCGACTAGGAGAAATTATATAACAAAATATTACTCTTGAATCTTCATTTTGTTGAACTGACATATACATTTTTCTTTGTGGTTTTATGATTAGTGAAATTTTGGATTGAAAACTTTTGAAATTGAGATAATCTGTGTTTCTATTATATACGGGTTTTTATAGCGAGAAATCATATTTGATACTTTAAATGAGCGACTAGGAGAAATTATATAACAAAATTTTACTCTTGAATCTTCATTTTCTTGAACTGACATATACATTTTTCTTTGTGGTTTTATGATTAGTGAAATTTTGGATTGAAAACTTTTGAAATTGAGATAATCTGTGTTTCTATTATATACGGGTTTTTATAGCGAGAAATCATATTTGATACTTTAAATGAGCGACTAGGAGAAATTATATAACAAAATTTTACTCTTAAATCTTCATTTTCTTGAACTAACATATACATTTTTCTTTGTGGTTTTATGATTAGTGAAATTTTGGATTGAAAACTTTTGAAATTGAGATAATCTGTGTTTCTATTATATACGGGTTTTTATAGCGAGAAATCATATTTGATATTTTAAATGAGCGACAAGGAGAAATTATATAACAAAATTTTACTCTTGAATCTTCATTTTCTTGAACTGACATATACATTTTTCTTTGTGGTTTTATGATTAGTGAAATTTTGGATTGAAAACTTTTGAAATTGAGATAATCTGTGTTTCTATTATATACGGGTTTTTATAGCGAGAAATCATATTTGATACTTTAAATGAGCGACTAGGAGAAATTATATAACAAAATTTTACTCTTGAATCTTCATTTTCTTGAACTGACATATACATTTTTCTTTGTGGTTTTATGATTAGTGAAATTTTGGATTGAAAACTTTTGAAATTGAGATAATCTGTGTTTCTATTATATACGGGTTTTTATAGCGAGAAATCATATTTGATACTTTAAATGAGCGACTAGGAGAAATTATATAACAAAATTTTACTCTTGAATCTTCATTTTCTTGAACTGACATATACATTTTTCTTTGTGGTTTTATGATTAGTGAAATTTTGGATTGAAAACTTTTGAAATTGAGATAATCTGTGTTTCTATTATATACGGGTTTTTATAGCGAGAAATCATATTTGATACTTTAAATGAGCGACTAGGAGAAATTATATAACAAAATTTTACTCTTGAATCTTCATTTTCTTGAACTGACATATACATTTTTCTTTGTGGTTTTATGATTAGTGAAATTTTGGATTGAAAACTTTTGAAATTGAGATAATCTGTGTTTCTATTATATACGGGTTTTTATAGCGAGAAATCATATTTGATATTTTAAATGAGCGACTAGGAGAAATTATATAACAAAATTTTACTCTTGAATCTTCATTTTCTTGAACTGACATATACATTTTTCTTTGTGGTTTTATGATTAGTGAAATTTTGGATTGAAAACTTTTGAAATTGAGATAATCTGTGTTTCTATTATATACGGGTTTTTATAGCGAGAAATCATATTTGATACTTTAAATGAGCGACTAGGAGAAATTATATAACAAAATTTTACTCTTGAATCTTCATTTTCTTGAACTGACATATACATTTTTCTTTGTGGTTTTATGATTAGTGAAATTTTGGATTGAAAACTTTTGAAATTGAGATAATCTGTGTTTCTATTATATACGGGTTTTTATAGCGAGAAATCATATTTGATATTTTTAATGAGCGACTAGGAGAAATTATATAACAAAATTTTACTCTTGAATCTTCATTTTCTTGAACTGACATATACATTTTTCTTTGTGGTTTTATGATTAGTGAAATTTTGGATTGAAAACTTTTGAAATTGAGATAATCTGTGTTTCTATTATATACGGGTTTTTATAGCGAGAAATCATATTTGATACTTTAAATGAGCGACTAGGAGAAATTATATAACAAAATTTTACTCTTGAATCTTCATTTTCTTGAACTGACATATACATTTTTCTTTGTGGTTTTATGATTAGTGAAATTTTGGATTGAAAACTTTTGAAATTGAGATAATCTGTGTTTCTATTATATACGGGTTTTTATAGCGAGAAATCATATTTGATATTTTAAATGAGCGACTAGGAGAAATTATATAACAAAATTTTACTCTTGAATCTTCATTTTCTTGAACTGACATATACATTTTTCTTTGTGGTTTTATGATTAGTGAAATTTTGGATTGAAAACTTTTGAAATTGAGATAATCTGTGTTTCTATTATATACGGGTTTTTATAGCGAGAAATCATATTTGATACTTTAAATGAGCGACTAGGAGAAATTATATAACAAAATTTTACTCTTGAATCTTCATTTTCTTGAACTGACATATACATTTTTCTTTGTGGTTTTATGATTAGTGAAATTTTGGATTGAAAACTTTTGAAATTGAGATAATCTGTGTTTCTATTATATACGGGTTTTTATAGCGAGAAAACATATTTGATACTTTAAATGAGCGACTAGGAGAAATTATATAACAAAATTTTACTCTTGAATCTTCATTTTCTTGAACTGACATATACATTTTTCTTTGTGGTTTTATGATTAGTGAAATTTTGGATTGAAAACTTTTGAAATTGAGATAATCTGTGTTTCTATTATATACGGGTTTTTATAGCGAGAAATCATATTTGATAATTTAAATGAGCGACTAGGAGAAATTATATAACAAAATTTTACTCTTGAATCTTCATTTTCTTGAACTGACATATACATTTTTCTTTGTGGTTTTATGATTAGTGAAATTTTGGATTGAAAACTTTTGAAATTGAGATAATCTGTGTTTCTATTATATACGGGTTTTTATAGCGAGAAATCATATTTGATACTTTAAATGAGCGACTAGGAGAAATTATATAACAAAATTTTACTCTTGAATCTTCATTTTCTTGAACTGACATATACATTTTTCTTTGTGGTTTTATGATTAGTGAAATTTTGGATTGAAAACTTTTGAAATTGAGATAATCTGTGTTTCTATTATATACGGGTTTTTATAGCGAGAAATCATATTTGATACTTTAAATGAGCGACTAGGAGAAATTATATAACAAAATTTTACTCTTGAATCTTCATTTTCTTGAACTGACATATACATTTTTCTTTGTGGTTTTATGATTAGTGAAATTTTGGATTGAAAACTTTTGAAATTGAGATAATCTGTGTTTCTATTATATACGGGTTTTTATAGCGAGAAATCATATTTGATACTTTAAATGAGCGACTAGGAGAAATTATATAACAAAATTTTACTCTTGAATCTTTAATTCCTTGAACTGACATATACATTTTTCTTTGTGGTTTTATGATTAGTGAAATTTTGGATTGAAAACCTTTGACATTGAGATAATCTGTGTTTCTATTATATACGGGTTTTTATAGCGAGAAATCATATTTGATATTTTAAATGAGCGACTAGGAGAAATTATATAACAAAATTTTACTCTTGAATCTTCATTTTCTTGAACTGACATATACATTTTTCTTTGTGGTTTTATGATTAGTGAAATTTTGGATTGAAAACTTTTGAAATTGAGATAATCTGTGTTTCTATTATATACGGGTTTTTATAGCGAGAAATCATATTTGATACTTTAAATGAGCGACTAGGAGAAATTATATAACAAAATATTACTCTTGAATCTTCATTTTGTTGAACTGACATATACATTTTTCTTTGTGGTTTTATGATTAGTGAAATTTTGGATTGAAAACTTTTGAAATTGAGATAATCTGTGTTTCTATTATATACGGGTTTTTATAGCGAGAAATCATATTTGATACTTTAAATGAGCGACTAGGAGAAATTATATAACAAAATTTTACTCTTGAATCTTCATTTTCTTGAACTGACATATACATTTTTCTTTGTGGTTTTATGATTAGTGAAATTTTGGATTGAAAACTTTTGAAATTGAGATAATCTGTGTTTCTATTATATACGGGTTTTTATAGCGAGAAATCATATTTGATACTTTAAATGAGCGACTAGGAGAAATTATATAACAAAATTTTACTCTTAAATCTTCATTTTCTTGAACTAACATATACATTTTTCTTTGTGGTTTTATGATTAGTGAAATTTTGGATTGAAAACTTTTGAAATTGAGATAATCTGTGTTTCTATTATATACGGGTTTTTATAGCGAGAAATCATATTTGATATTTTAAATGAGCGACAAGGAGAAATTATATAACAAAATTTTACTCTTGAATCTTCATTTTCTTGAACTGACATATACATTTTTCTTTGTGGTTTTATGATTAGTGAAATTTTGGATTGAAAACTTTTGAAATTGAGATAATCTGTGTTTCTATTATATACGGGTTTTTATAGCGAGAAATCATATTTGATACTTTAAATGAGCGACTAGGAGAAATTATATAACAAAATTTTACTCTTGAATCTTCATTTTCTTGAACTGACATATACATTTTTCTTTGTGGTTTTATGATTAGTGAAATTTTGGATTGAAAACCTTTGACATTGAGATAATCTGTGTTTCTATTATATACGGGTTTTTATAGCGAGAAATCATATTTGATACTTTAAATGAGCGACTAGGAGAAATTATATAACAAAATTTTACTCTTGAATCTTCATTTTCTTGAACTGACATATACATTTTTCTTTGTGGTTTTATGATTAGTGAAATTTTGGATTGAAAACTTTTGAAATTGAGATAATCTGTGTTTCTATTATATACGGGTTTTTATAGCGAGAAATCATATTTGATACTTTAAATGAGCGACTAGGAGAAATTATATAACAAAATTTTACTCTTGAATCTTCATTTTCTTGAACTGACATATACATTTTTCTTTGTGGTTTTATGATTAGTGAAATTTTGGATTGAAAACCTTTGACATTGAGATAATCTGTGTTTCTATTATATACGGGTTTTTATAGCGAGAAATCATATTTGATACTTTAAATGAGCGACTAGGAGAAATTATATAACAAAATTTTACTCTTGAATCTTCATTTTCTTGAACTGACATATACATTTTTCTTTGTGGTTTTATGATTAGTGAAATTTTGGATTGAAAACTTTTGAAATTGAGATAATCTGTGTTTCTATTATATACGGGTTTTTATAGCGAGAAATCATATTTGATACTTTAAATGAGCGACTAGGAGAAATTATATAACAAAATTTTACTCTTGAATCTTCATTTTCTTGAACTGACGTATACATTTTTCTTTGCGGTTTTATGATTAGTGAAATTTTGGATTGAAAACCTTTGACATTGAGATAATCTGTGTTTCTATTATATACGGGTTTTTATAGCGAGAAATCATATTTGATACTTTAAATGAGCGACTAGGAGAAATTATATAACAAAATTTTACTCTTAAATCTTCATTTTCTTGAACTGACATATACATTTTTCTTTGTGGTTTTATGATTAGTGAAATTTTGGATTGAAAACTTTTGAAATTGAGATAATCTGTGTTTCTATTATATACGGGTTTTTATAGCGAGAAATCATATTTGATACTTTAAATGAGCGACTAGGAGAAATTATATAACAAAATTTTACTCTTTAATCTTCATTTTCTTGAACTGACATATACATTTTTCTTTGTGGTTTTATGATTAGT
Source organism: Sisyra nigra (assembly GCA_958496155.1). Taxonomy (NCBI): domain Eukaryota; kingdom Metazoa; phylum Arthropoda; class Insecta; order Neuroptera; family Sisyridae; genus Sisyra; species Sisyra nigra. Next base: position 17,431,321 of record OY292319.1, on the reverse strand, counting down.
GAAATTTTGGATTGAAAACTTTTGAAATTGAGATAATCTGTGTTTCTATTATATACGGGTTTTTATAGCGAGAAATCATATTTGATACTTTAAATGAGCGACTAGGAGAAATTATATAACAAAATTTTACTCTTGAATCTTAATTTTCTTGAACTGACATATACATTTTTCTTTGTGGTTTTATGATTAGTGAAATTTTGGATTGAAAACTTTTGAAATTGAGATAATCTGTGTTTCTATTATATACGGGTTTTTATAGCGAGAAATCATATTTGATACTTTAAATGAGCGACTAGGAGAAATTATATAACAAAATTTTACTCTTGAATCTTCATTTTCTTGAACTGACATAAACATTTTTCTTTGTGGTTTTATGATTAGTGAAATTTTGGATTGAAAACTTTTGAAATTGAGATAATCTGTGTTTCTATTATATACGGGTTTTTATAGCGAGAAATCATATTTGATACTTTAAATGAGCGACTAGGAGAAATTATATAACAAAATTTTACTCTTGAATCTTCATTTTCTTGAACTGACATATACATTTTTCTTTGTGGTTTTATGATTAGTGAAATTTTGGATTGAAAACCTTTGACATTGAGATAATCTGTGTTTCTATTATATACGGGTTTTTATAGCGAGAAATCATATTTGATAATTTAAATGAGCGACTAGGAGAAATTATATAACAAAATTTTACTCTTGAATCTTCATTTTCTTGAACTGACATATACATTTTTCTTTGTGGTTTTATGATTAGTGAAATTTTGGATTGAAAACTTTTGAAATTGAGATAATCTGTGTTTCTATTATATACGGGTTTTTATAGCGAGAAATCATATTTGATACTTTAAATGAGCGACTAGGAGAAATTATATAACAAAATTTTACTCTTGAATCTTCATTTTCTTGAACTGACATATACATTTTTCTTTGTGGTTTTATGATTAGTGAAATTTTGGATTGAAAAGTTTTGAAATTGAGATAATCTGTGTTTCTATTATATACGGGTTTTTATAGCGAGAAATCATATTTGATACTTTAAATGAGCGACTAGGAGAAATTATATAACAAAATTTTACTCTTGAATCTTCATTTTCTTGAACTGACATATACATTTTTCTTTGTGGTTTTATGATTAGTGAAATTTTGGATTGAAAACTTTTGAAATTGAGATAATCTGTGTTTCTATTATATACGGGTTTTTATAGCGAGAAATCATATTTGATACTTTAAATGAGCGACTAGGAGAAATTATATAACAAAATTTTACTCTTGAATCTTCATTTTCTTGAACTGACATATACATTTTTCTTTGTGGTTTTATGATTAGTGAAATTTTGGATTGAAAACTTTTGAAATTGAGATAATCTGTGTTTCTATTATATACGGGTTTTTATAGCGAGAAATCATATTTGATACTTTAAATGAGCGACTAGGAGAAATTATATAACAAAATTTTACTCTTGAATCTTCATTTTCTTGAACTGACATAAACATTTTTCTTTGTGGTTTTATGATTAGTGAAATTTTGGATTGAAAACTTTTGAAATTGAGATAATCTGTGTTTCTATTATATACGGGTTTTTATAGCGAGAAATCATATTTGATACTTTAAATGAGCGACTAGGAGAAATTATATAACAAAATTTTACTCTTGAATCTTCATTTTCTTGAACTGACATATACATTTTTCTTTGTGGTTTTATGATTAGTGAAATTTTGGATTGAAAACTTTTGAAATTGAGATAATCTGTGTTTCTATTATATACGGGTTTTTATAGCGAGAAATCATATTTGATACTTTAAATGAGCGACTAGGAGAAATTATATAACAAAATTTTACTCTTAAATCTTCATTTTCTTGAACTGACATATACATTTTTCTTTGTGGTTTTATGATTAGTGAAATTTTGGATTGAAAACTTTTGAAATTGAGATAATCTGTGTTTCTATTATATACGGGTTTTTATAGCGAGAAATCATATTTGATACTTTAAATGAGCGACTAGGAGAAATTATATAACAAAATTTTACTCTTGAATCTTCATTTTCTTGAACTGACATAAACATTTTTCTTTGTGGTTTTATGATTAGTGAAATTTTGGATTGAAAACTTTTGAAATTGAGATAATCTGTGTTTCTATTATATACGGGTTTTTATAGCGAGAAATCATATTTGATACTTTAAATGAGCGACTAGGAGAAATTATATAACAAAATTTTACTCTTGAATCTTCATTTTCTTGAACTGACATATACATTTTTCTTTGTGGTTTTATGATTAGTGAAATTTTGGATTGAAAACCTTTGACATTGAGATAATCTGTGTTTCTATTATATACGGGTTTTTATAGCGAGAAATCATATTTGATACTTTAAATGAGCGACTAGGAGAAATTATATAACAAAATTTTACTCTTGAATCTTCATTTTCTTGAACTGACATATACATTTTTCTTTGTGGTTTTATGATTAGTGAAATTTTGGATTGAAAACTTTTGAAATTGAGATAATCTGTGTTTCTATTATATACGGGTTTTTATAGCGAGAAATCATATTTGATACTTTAAATGAGCGACTAGGAGAAATTATATAACAAAATTTTACTCTTGAATCTTCATTTTCTTGAACTGACATATACATTTTTCTTTGTGGTTTTATGATTAGTGAAATTTTGGATTGAAAACTTTTGAAATTGAGATAATCTGTGTTTCTATTATATACGGGTTTTTATAGCGAGAAATCATATTTGATACTTTAAATGAGCGACTAGGAGAAATTATATAACAAAATTTTACTCTTGAATCTTCATTTTCTTGAACTGACATATACATTTTTCTTTGTGGTTTTATGATTAGTGAAATTTTGGATTGAAAACTTTTGAAATTGAGATAATCTGTGTTTCTATTATATACGGGTTTTTATAGCGAGAAAACATATTTGATACTTTAAATGAGCGACTAGGAGAAATTATATAACAAAATTTTACTCTTGAATCTTCATTTTCTTGAACTGACATATACATTTTTCTTTGTGGTTTTATGATTAGTGAAATTTTGGATTGAAAACTTTTGAAATTGAGATAATCTGTGTTTCTATTATATACGGGTTTTTATAGCGAGAAATCATATTTGATACTTTAAATGAGCGACTAGGAGAAATTATATAACAAAATTTTACTCTTGAATCTTCATTTTCTTGAACTGACATATACATTTTTCTTTGTGGTTTTATGATTAGTGAAATTTTGGATTGAAAACTTTTGAAATTGAGATAATCTGTGTTTCTATTATATACGGGTTTTTAAGCGAGAAATCATATTTGATAATTTAAATGAGCGACTAGGAGAAATTATATAACAAAATTTTACTCTTGAATCTTCATTTTCTTGAACTGACATATACATTTTTCTTTGTGGTTTTATGATTAGTGAAATTTTGGATTGAAAACCTTTGACATTGAGATAATCTGTGTTTCTATTATATACGGGTTTTTATAGCGAGAAATCATATTTGATACTTTAAATGAGCGACTAGGAGAAATTTTATAACAAAATTTTACTCTTGAATCTTCATTTTCTTGAACTGACATATACATTTTTCTTTGTGGTTTTATGATTAGTGAAATTTTGGATTGAAAACTTTTGAAATTGAGATAATCTGTGTTTCTATTATATACGGGTTTTTATAGCGAGAAATCATATTTGATAATTTAAATGAGCGACTAGGAGAAATTATATAACAAAATTTTACTCTTGAATCTTCATTTTCTTGAACTGACATATACATTTTTCTTTGTGGTTTTATGATTAGTGAAATTTTGGATTGAAAACTTTTGAAATTGAGATAATCTGTGTTTCTATTATATACGGGTTTTTATAGCGAGAAATCATATTTGATAATTTAAATGAGCGACTAGGAGAAATTATATAACAAAATTTTACTCTTGAATCTTCATTTTCTTGAACTGACATATACATTTTTCTTTGTGGTTTTATGATTAGTGAAATTTTGGATTGAAAACCTTTGACATTGAGATAATCTGTGTTTCTATTATATACGGGTTTTTATAGCGAGAAATCATATTTGATACTTTAAATGAGCGACTAGGAGAAATTATATAACAAAATTTTACTCTTGAATCTTCATTTTCTTGAACTGACATATACATTTTTCTTTGTGGTTTTATGATTAGTGAAATTTTGGATTGAAAACTTTTGAAATTGAGATAATCTGTGTTTCTATTATATACGGGTTTTTATAGCGAGAAATCATATTTGATACTTTAAATGAGCGACTAGGAGAAATTATATAACAAAATTTTACTCTTAAATCTTCATTTTCTTGAACTGACATATACATTTTTCTTTGTGGTTTTATGATTAGTGAAATTTTGGATTGAAAACCTTTGACATTGAGATAATCTGTGTTTCTATTATATACGGGTTTTTATAGCGAGAAATCATATTTGATACTTTAAATGAGCGACTAGGAGAAATTATATAACAAAATTTTACTCTTGAATCTTCATTTTCTTGAACTGACATATACATTTTTCTTTGTGGTTTTATGATTAGTGAAATTTTGGATTGAAAACCTTTGACATTGAGATAATCTGTGTTTCTATTATATACGGGTTTTTATAGCGAGAAATCATATTTGATGCTTTAAATGAGCGACTAGGAGAAATTATATAACAAAATTTTACTCTTGAATCTTCATTTTCTTGAACTGACATATACATTTTTCTTTGTGGTTTTATGATTAGTGAAATTTTGGATTGAAAACTTTTGAAATTGAGATAATCTGTGTTTCTATTATATACGGGTTTTTATAGCGAGAAATCATATTTGATACTTTAAATGAGCGACTAGGAGAAATTATATAACAAAATTTTACTCTTGAATCTTCATTTTCTTGAACTGACATATACATTTTTCTTTGTGGTTTTATGATTAGTGAAATTTTGGATTGAAAACTTTTGAAATTGAGATAATCTGTGTTTCTATTATATACGGGTTTTTATAGCGAGAAATCATATTTGATACTTTAAATGAGCGACTAGGAGAAATTATATAACAAAATTTTACTCTTGAATCTTCATTTTCTTGAACTGACATATACATTTTTCTTTGTGGTTTTATGATTAGTGAAATTTTGGATTGAAAACTTTTGAAATTGAGATAATCTGTGTTTCTATTATATACGGGTTTTTATAGCGAGAAATCATATTTGATACTTTAAAAGAGCGACTAGGAGAAATTATATAACAGAATTTTACTCTTGGATCTTCATTTTCTTGAACTGACATATACATTTTTCTTTGTGGTTTTATGATTAGTGAAATTTTGGATTGAAAACTTTTGAAATTGAGATAATCTGTGTTTCTATTATATACGGGTTTTTATAGCGAGAAATCATATTTGATAATTTAAATGAGCGACTAGGAGAAATTAAGTAACAAAATTTTACTCTTAAATCTTCATTTTCTTGAACTGACATATACATTTTTCTTTGTGGTTTTATGATTAGTGAAATTTTGGATTGAAAACTTTTGAAATTGAGATAATCTGTGTTTCTATTATATACGGGTTTTTATAGCGAGAAATCATATTTGATACTTTAAATGAGCGACTAGGAGAAATTATATAACAAAATTTTACTTTTGAATCTTCATTTTCTTGAACTGACATATACATTTTTCTTTGTGGTTTTATGATTAGTGAAATTTTGGATTGAAAACTTTTGAAATTGAGATAATCTGTGTTTCTATTATATACGGGTTTTTATAGCGAGAAATCATATTTGATACTTTAAATGAGCGACTAGGAGAAATTATATAACAAAATTTTACTCTTGAATCTTCATTTTCTTGAACTGACATATACATTTTTCTTTGTGGTTTTATGATTAGTGAAATTTTGGATTGAAAACTTTTGAAATTGAGATAATCTGTGTTTCTATTATATACGGGTTTTTATAGCGAGAAATCATATTTGATACTTTAAATGAGCGACTAGGAGAAATTATATAACAAAATTTTACTCTTGAATCTTCATTTTCTTGAACTGACATATACATTTTTCTTTGTGGTTTTATGATTAGTGAAATTTTGGATTGAAAACTTTTGAAATTGAGATAATCTGTGTTTCTATTATATACGGGTTTTTATAGCGAGAAATCATATTTGATACTTTAAATGAGCGACTAGGAGAAATTATATAACAAAATTTTACTCTTGAATCTTCATTTTCTTGAACTGACATATACATTTTTCTTTGTGGTTTTATGATTAGTGAAATTTTGGATTGAAAACTTTTGAAATTGAGATAATCTGTGTTTCTATTATATACGGGTTTTTATAGCGAGAAATCATATTTGATACTTTAAATGAGCGACTAGGAGAAATTATATAACAAAATTTTACTCTTGAATCTTCATTTTCTTGAACTGACTTATACATTTTTCTTTGTGGTTTTATGATTAGTGAAATTTTGGATTGAAAACTTTTGAAATTGAGATAATCTGTGTTTCTATTATATACGGGTTTTTATAGCGAGAAATCATATTTGATACTTTAAAAGAGCGACTAGGAGAAATTATATAACAGAATTTTACTCTTGGATCTTCATTTTCTTGAACTGACATATACATTTTTCTTTGTGGTTTTATGATTAGTGAAATTTTGGATTGAAAACTTTTGAAATTGAGATAATCTGTGTTTCTATTATATACGGGTTTTTATAGCGAGAAATCATATTTGATAATTTAAATGAGCGACTAGGAGAAATTAAGTAACAAAATTTTACTCTTAAATCTTCATTTTCTTGAACTGACATATACATTTTTCTTTGTGGTTTTATGATTAGTGAAATTTTGGATTGAAAACTTTTGAAATTGAGATAATCTGTGTTTCTATTATATACGGGTTTTTATAGCGAGAAATCATATTTGATACTTTAAATGAGCGACTAGGAGAAATTATATAACAAAATTTTACTTTTGAATCTTCATTTTCTTGAACTGACATATACATTTTTCTTTGTGGTTTTATGATTAGTGAAATTTTGGATTGAAAACTTTTGAAATTGAGATAATCTGTGTTTCTATTATATACGGGTTTTTATAGCGAGAAATCATATTTGATACTTTAAATGAGCGACTAGGAGAAATTATATAACAAAATTTTACTCTTGAATCTTCATTTTCTTGAACTGACTTATACATTTTTCTTTGTGGTTTTATGATTAGTGAAATTTTGGATTGAAAACTTTTGAAATTGAGATAATCTGTGTTTCTATTATATACGGGTTTTTATAGCGAGAAATAATATTTGATACTTTAAATGAGCGACTAGGAGAAATTATATAACAAAATTTTACTCTTGAATCTTCATTTTCTTGAACTGACATATACATTTTTCTTTGTGGTTTTATGATTAGTGAAATTTTGGATTGAAAACTTTTGAAATTGAGATAATCTGTGTTTCTATTATATACGGGTTTTTATAGCGAGAAATCATATTTGATACTTTAAATGAGCGACTAGGAGAAATTATATAACAAAATTTTACTCTTGAATCTTCATTTTCTTGAACTGACATATACATTTTTCTTTGTGGTTTTATGATTAGTGAAATTTTGGATTGAAAACCTTTGACATTGAGATAATCTGTGTTTCTATTATATACGGGTTTTTATAGCGAGAAATCATATTTGATAATTTAAATGAGCGACTAGGAGAAATTATATAACAAAATTTTACTCTTAAATCTTCATTTTCTTGAACTGACATATACATTTTTCTTTGTGGTTTTATGATTAGTGAAATTTTGGATTGAAAACTTTTGAAATTGAGATAATCTGTGTTTCTATTATATACGGGTTTTTATAGCGAGAAATCATATTTGATAATTTAAATGAGCGACTAGGAGAAATTATATAACAAAATTTTACTCCTAAATCTTCATTTTCTTGAACTGACATATACATTTTTCTTTGTGGTTTTATGATTAGTGAAATTTTGGATTGAAAACCTTTGACATTGAGATAATCTGTGTTTCTATTATATACGGGTTTTTATAGCGAGAAATCATATTTGTTACTTTAAATGAGCGACTAGGAGAAATTATATAACAAAATTTTACTCTTGAATCTTCATTTTCTTGAACTAACATATACATTTTTCTTTGTGGTTTTATGATTAGTGAAATTTTGGATTGAAAACTTTTGAAATTGAGATAATCTGTGTTTCTATTATATACGGGTTTTTATAGCGAGAAATCATATTTGACACTTTAAATGAGCGACTAGGAGAAATTATATAACAAAATTTTACTCTTGAATCTTCATTTTCTTGAACTGACATATACATTTTTCTTTGTGGTTTTATGATTAGTGAAATTTTGGATTGAAAACTTTTGAAATTGAGATAATCTGTGTTTCTATTATATACGGGTTTTTATAGCGAGAAATCATATTTGATACTTTAAATGAGCGACTAGGAGAAATTATATAACAAAATTTTACTCTTGAATCTTCATTTTCTTGAACTGACATATACATTTTTCTTTGTGGTTTTATGATTAGTGAAATTTTGGATTGAAAACTTTTGAAATTGAGATAATCTGTGTTTCTATTATATACGGGTTTTTATAGCGAGAAATCATATTTGATACTTTAAATGAGCGACTAGGAGAAATTATATAACAAAATTTTACTCTTGAATCTTCATTTTCTTGAACTGACATATACATTTTTCTTTGTGGTTTTATGATTAGTGAAATTTTGGATTGAAAACTTTTGAAATTGAGATAATCTGTGTTTCTATTATATACGGGTTTTTATAGCGAGAAATCATATTTGATACTTTAAATGAGCGACTAGGAGAAATTATATAACAAAATTTTACTCTTGAATCTTAGTTTTCTTGAACTGACATATACATTTTTCTTTGTGGTTTTATGATTAGTGAAATTTTGGATTGAAAACTTTTGAAATTGAGATAATCTGTGTTTCTATTATATACGGGTTTTTATAGCGAGAAATCATATTTGATAATTTAAATGAGCGACTAGGAGAAATTATATAACAAAATTTTACTCTTAAATCTTCATTTTCTTGAACTGACATATACATTTTTCTTTGTGGTTTTATGATTAGTGAAATTTTGGATTGAAAACCTTTGACATTGAGATAATCTGTGTTTCTATTATATACGGGTTTTTATAGCGAGAAATCATATTTGATACTTTAAATGAGCGACTAGGAGAAATTATATAACAAAATTTTACTCTTGAATCTTCATTTTCTTGAACTGACATATACATTTTTCTTTGTGGTTTTATGATTAGTGAAATTTTGGATTGAAAACTTTTGAAATTGAGATAATCTGTGTTTCTATTATATACGGGTTTTTATAGCGAGAAATCATATTTGATACTTTAAATGAGCGACTAGGAGAAATTATATAACAAAATTTTACTCTTGAATCTTCATTTTCTTGAACTGACATATACATTTTTCTTTGTGGTTTTATGATTGGTGAAATTTTGGATTGAAAACTTTTGAAATTGAGATAATCTGTGTTTCTATTATATACGGGTTTTTATAGCGAGAAATCATATTTGATAATTTAAATGAGCGACTAGGAGAAATTATATAACAAAATTTTACTCTTGAATCTTCATTTTCTTGAACTGACATATACATTTTTCTTTGTGGTTTTATGATTAGTGAAATTTTGGATTGAAAACCTTTGACATTGAGATAATCTGTGTTTCTATTATATACGGGTTTTTATAGCGAGAAATCATATTTGATACTTTAAATGAGCGACTAGGAGAAATTATATAACAAAATTTTACTCTTGAATCTTCATTTTCTTGAACTGACATACACATTTTTCTTTGTGGTTTTATGATTAGTGAAATTTTGGATTGAAAACTTTTGAAATTGAGATAATCTGTGTTTCTATTATATACGGGTTTTTATAGCGAGAAATCATATTTGATACTTTAAATGAGCGACTAGGAGAAATTATATAACAAAATTTTACTCTTGAATCTTCATTTTCTTGAACTGACATATACATTTTTCTTTGTGGTTTTATGATTAGTGAAATTTTGGATTGAAAACTTTTGAAATTGAGATAATCTGTGTTTCTATTATATACGGGTTTTTATAGCGAGAAATCATATTTGATACTTTAAATGAGCGACTAGGAGAAATTATATAACAAAATTTTACTTTTGAATCTTCATTTTCTTGAACTGACATATACATTTTTCTTTGTGGTTTTATGATTGGTGAAATTTTGGATTGAAAACTTTTGAAATTGAGATAATCTGTGTTTCTATTATATACGGGTTTTTATAGCGAGAAATCATATTTGATAATTTAAATGAGCGACTAGGAGAAATTATATAACAAAATTTTACTCTTGAATCTTCATTTTCTTGAACTGACATATACATTTTTCTTTGTGGTTTTATGATTAGTGAAATTTTGGATTGAAAACCTTTGACATTGAGATAATCTGTGTTTCTATTATATACGGGTTTTTATAGCGAGAAATCATATTTGATACTTTAAATGAGCGACTAGGAGAAATTATATAACAAAATTTTACTCTTGAATCTTCATTTTCTTGAACTGACATATACATTTTTCTTTGTGGTTTTATGATTAGTGAAATTTTGGATTGAAAACTTTTGAAATTGAGATAATCTGTGTTTCTATTATATACGGGTTTATATAGCGAGAAATCATATTTGATACTTTAAAAGAGCGACTAGGAGAAATTATATAACAAAATTTTACTCTTGAATCTTCATTTTCTTGAACTGAGATATACATTTTTCTTTGTGGTTTTATGATTAGTGAAATTTTGGATTGAAAACTTTTGAAATTGAGATAATCTGTGTTTCTATTATATACGGGTTTTTATAGCGAGAAATCATATTTGATAATTTAAATGAGCGACTAGGAGAAATTATATAACAAAATTTTACTCTTAAATCTTCATTTTCTTGAACTGACATATACATTTTTCTTTGTGGTTTTATGATTAGTGAAATTTTGGATTGAAAACTTTTGAAATTGAGATAATCTGTGTTTCTATTATATACGGGTTTTTATAGCGAGAAATCATATTTGATACTTTAAATGAGCGACTAGGAGAAATTATATAACAAAATTTTACTCATGAATCTTCATTTTCTTGAACTGACATATACATTTTTCTTTGTGGTTTTATGATTAGTGAAATTTTGGATTGAAAACTTTTGAAATTGAGATAATCTGTGTTTCTATTATATACGGGTTTTTATAGCGAGAAATCATATTTGATACTTTAAATGAGCGACTAGGAGAAATTATATAACAAAATTTTACTCTTGAATCTTCATTTTCTTGAACTGACATATACATTTTTCTTTGTGGTTTTATGATTAGTGAAATTTTGGATTGAAAACTTTTGAAATTGAGATAATCTGTGTTTCTATTATATACGGGTTTTTATAGCGAGAAATCATATTTGATACTTTAAATGAGCGACTAGGAGAAATTATATAACAAAATTTTACTCTTGAATCTTCATTTTCTTGAACTGACATATACATTTTTCTTTGTGGTTTTATGATTAGTGAAATTTTGGATTGAAAACTTTTGAAATTGAGATAATCTGTGTTTCTATTATATACGGGTTTTTATAGCGAGAAATCATATTTGATACTTTAAATGAGCGACTAGGAGAAATTATATAACAAAATTTTACTCTTGAATCTTCATTTTCTTGAACTGACATATACATTTTTCTTTGTGGTTTTATGATTAGTGAAATTTTGGATTGAAAACTTTTGAAATTTAGATAATCTGTGTTTCTATTATATACGGGTTTTTATAGCGAGAAATCATATTTGATACTTTAAATGAGCGACTAGGAGAAATTATATAACAAAATTTTACTCTTGAATCTTCATTTTCTTGAACTGACATATACATTTTTCTTTGTGGTTTTATGATTAGTGAAATTTTGGATTGAAAACCTTTGACATTGAGATAATCTGTGTTTCTATTATATACGGGTTTTTATAGCGAGAAATCATATTTGATAATTTAAATGAGCGACTAGGAGAAATTATATAACAAAATTTTACTCTTAAATCTTCATTTTCTTGAACTGACATATACATTTTTCTTTGTGGTTTTATGATTAGTGAAATTTTGGATTGAAAACTTTTGAAATTGAGATAATCTGTGTTTCTATTATATACGGGTTTTTATAGCGAGAAATCATATTTGATAATTTAAATGAGCGACTAGGAGAAATTATATAACAAAATTTTACTCCTAAATCTTCATTTTCTTGAACTGACATATACATTTTTCTTTGTGGTTTTATGATTAGTGAAATTTTGGATTGAAAACCTTTGACATTGAGATAATCTGTGTTTCTATTATATACGGGTTTTTATAGCGAGAAATCATATTTGTTACTTTAAATGAGCGACTAGGAGAAATTATATAACAAAATTTTACTCTTGAATCTTCATTTTCTTGAACTAACATATACATTTTTCTTTGTGGTTTTATGATTAGTGAAATTTTGGATTGAAAACTTTTGAAATTGAGATAATCTGTGTTTCTATTATATACGGGTTTTTATAGCGAGAAATCATATTTGACACTTTAAATGAGCGACTAGGAGAAATTATATAACAAAATTTTACTCTTGAATCTTCATTTTCTTGAACTGACATATACATTTTTCTTTGTGGTTTTATGATTAGTGAAATTTTGGATTGAAAACTTTTGAAATTGAGATAATCTGTGTTTCTATTATATACGGGTTTTTATAGCGAGAAATCATATTTGATACTTTAAATGAGCGACTAGGAGAAATTATATAACAAAATTTTACTCTTGAATCTTCATTTTCTTGAACTGACATATACATTTTTCTTTGTGGTTTTATGATTAGTGAAATTTTGGATTGAAAACTTTTGAAATTGAGATAATCTGTGTTTCTATTATATACGGGTTTTTATAGCGAGAAATCATATTTGATACTTTAAATGAGCGACTAGGAGAAATTATATAACAAAATTTTACTCTTGAATCTTCATTTTCTTGAACTGACATATACATTTTTCTTTGTGGTTTTATGATTAGTGAAATTTTGGATTGAAAACTTTTGAAATTGAGATAATCTGTGTTTCTATTATATACGGGTTTTTATAGCGAGAAATCATATTTGATACTTTAAATGAGCGACTAGGAGAAATTATATAACAAAATTTTACTCTTGAATCTTCATTTTCTTGAACTGACATATACATTTTTCTTTGTGGTTTTATGATTAGTGAAATTTTGGATTGAAAACTTTTGAAATTGAGATAATCTGTGTTTCTATTATATACGGGTTTTTATAGCGAGAAATCATATTTGATACTTTAAATGAGCGACTAGGAGAAATTATATAACAAAATTTTACTCTTGAATCTTCATTTTCTTGAACTGACATATACATTTTTCTTTGTGGTTTTATGATTAGTGAAATTTTGGATTGAAAACTTTTGAAATTGAGATAATCTGTGTTTCTATTATATACGGGTTTTTATAGCGAGAAATCATATTTGATAATTTAAATGAGCGACTAGGAGAAATTATATAACAAAATTTTACTCTTAAATCTTCATTTTCTTGAACTGACATATACATTTTTCTTTGTGGTTTTATGATTAGTGAAATTTTGGATTGAAAACCTTTGACATTGAGATAATCTGTGTTTCTATTATATACGGGTTTTTATAGCGAGAAATCATATTTGATACTTTAAATGAGCGACTAGGAGAAATTATATAACAAAATTTTACTCTTGAATCTTCATTTTCTTGAACTGACATATACATTTTTCTTTGTGGTTTTATGATTAGTGAAATTTTGGATTGAAAACTTTTGAAATTGAGATAATCTGTGTTTCTATTATATACGGGTTTTTATAGCGAGAAATCATATTTGATACTTTAAATGAGCGACTAGGAGAAATTATATAACAAAATTTTACTTTTGAATCTTCATTTTCTTGAACTGACATATACATTTTTCTTTGTGGTTTTATGATTGGTGAAATTTTGGATTGAAAACTTTTGAAATTGAGATAATCTGTGTTTCTATTATATACGGGTTTTTATAGCGAGAAATCATATTTGATAATTTAAATGAGCGACTAGGAGAAATTATATAACAAAATTTTACTCTTGAATCTTCATTTTCTTGAACTGACATATACATTTTTCTTTGTGGTTTTATGATTAGTGAAATTTTGGATTGAAAACCTTTGACATTGAGATAATCTGTGTTTCTATTATATACGGGTTTTTATAGCGAGAAATCATATTTGATACTTTAAATGAGCGACTAGGAGAAATTATATAACAAAATTTTACTCTTGAATCTTCATTTTCTTGAACTGACATATACATTTTTCTTTGTGGTTTTATGATTAGTGAAATTTTGGATTGAAAACTTTTGAAATTGAGATAATCTGTGTTTCTATTATATACGGGTTTTTATAGCGAGAAATCATATTTGATACTTTAAATGAGCGACTAGGAGAAATTATATAACAAAATTTTACTCTTGAATCTTCATTTTCTTGAACTGACATATACATTTTTCTTTGTGGTTTTATGATTAGTGAAATTTTGGATTGAAAACTTTTGAAATTGAGATAATCTGTGTTTCTATTATATACGGGTTTTTATAGCGAGAAATCATATTTGATACTTTAAATGAGCGACTAGGAGAAATTTTATAACAAAATTTTACTCTTGAATCTTCATTTTCTTGAACTGACATATACATTTTTCTTTGTGGTTTTATGATTAGTGAAATTTTGGATTGAAAACTTTTGAAATTGAGATAATCTGTGTTTCTATTATATACGGGTTTTTATAGCGAGAAATCATATTTGATAATTTAAATGAGCGACTAGGAGAAATTATATAACAAAATTTTACTCTTGAATCTTCATTTTCTTGAACTGACATATACATTTTTCTTTGTGGTTTTATGATTAGTGAAATTTTGGATTGAAAACCTTTGACATTGAGATAATCTGTGTTTCTATTATATACGGGTTTTTATAGCGAGAAATCATATTTGATACTTTAAATGAGCGACTAGGAGAAATTATATAACAAAATTTTACTCTTGAATCTTCATTTTCTTGAACTGACATATACATTTTTCTTTGTGGTTTTATGATTAGTGAAATTTTGGATTGAAAACTTTTGAAATTGAGATAATCTGTGTTTCTATTATATACGGGTTTATATAGCGAGAAATCATATTTGATACTTTAAAAGAGCGACTAGGAGAAATTATATAACAAAATTTTACTCTTGAATCTTCATTTTCTTGAACTGACATATACATTTTTCTTTGTGGTTTTATGATTAGTGAAATTTTGGATTGAAAACTTTTGAAATTGAGATAATCTGTGTTTCTATTATATACGGGTTTTTATAGCGAGAAATCATATTTGATAATTTAAATGAGCGACTAGGAGAAATTATATAACAAAATTTTACTCTTAAATCTTCATTTTCTTGAACTGACATATACATTTTTCTTTGTGGTTTTATGATTAGTGAAATTTTGGATTGAAAACTTTTGAAATTGAGATAATCTGTGTTTCTATTATATACGGGTTTTTATAGCGAGAAATCATATTTGATACTTTAAATGAGCGACTAGGAGAAATTATATAACAAAATTTTACTCATGAATCTTCATTTTCTTGAACTGACATATACATTTTTCTTTGTGGTTTTATGATTAGTGAAATTTTGGATTGAAAACTTTTGAAATTGAGATAATCTGTGTTTCTATTATATACGGGTTTTTATAGCGAGAAATCATATTTGATACTTTAAATGAGCGACTAGGAGAAATTATATAACAAAATTTTACTCTTGAATCTTCATTTTCTTGAACTGACATATACATTTTTCTTTGTGGTTTTATGATTAGTGAAATTTTGGATTGAAAACTTTTGAAATTGAGATAATCTGTGTTTCTATTATATACGGGTTTTTATAGCGAGAAATCATATTTGATACTTTAAATGAGCGACTAGGAGAAATTATATAACAAAATTTTACTCTTGAATCTTCATTTTCTTGAACTGACATATACATTTTTCTTTGTGGTTTTATGATTAGTGAAATTTTGGATTGAAAACTTTTGAAATTGAGATAATCTGTGTTTCTATTATATACGGGTTTTTATAGCGAGAAATCATATTTGATACTTTAAATGAGCGACTAGGAGAAATTATATAACAAAATTTTACTCTTGAATCTTCATTTTCTTGAACTGACATATACATTTTTCTTTGTGGTTTTATGATTAGTGAAATTTTGGATTGAAAACTTTTGAAATTGAGATAATCTGTGTTTCTATTATATACGGGTTTTTATGGCGAGAAATCATATTTGATAATTTAAATGAGCGACTAGGAGAAATTAAATAACAAAATTTTACTCTTAAATCTTCATTTTCTTGAACTGACATATACATTTTTCTTTGTGGTTTTATGATTAGTGAAATTTTGGATTGAAAACTTTTGAAATTGAGATAATCTGTGTTTCTATTATATACGGGTTTTTATAGCGAGAAATCATATTTGATACTTTAAATGAGCGACTAGGAGAAATTATATAACAAAATTTTACTCTTGAATCTTCATTTTCTTGAACTGACATATACATTTTTCTTTGTGGTTTTATGATTAGTGAAATTTTGGATTGAAAACTTTTGAAATTGAGATAATCTGTGTTTCTATTATATACGGGTTTTTATAGCGAGAAATCATATTTGATACTTTAAATGAGCGACTAGGAGAAATTATATAACAAAATTTTACTCTTGAATCTTCATTTTCTTGAACTGACATATACATTTTTCTTTGTGGTTTTATGATTAGTGAAATTTTGGATTGAAAACTTTTGAAATTGAGATAATCTGTGTTTCTATTATATACGGGTTTTTATAGCGAGAAATCATATTTGATACTTTAAATGAGCGACTAGGAGAAATTATATAACAAAATTTTTTTTCTTGAATCTTCATTTTCTTGAACTGACATATACATTTTTCTTTGTGGTTTTATGATTAGTGAAATTTTGGATTGAAAACTTTTGAAATTGAGATAATCTGTGTTTCTATTATATACGGGTTTTAATAGCGAGAAATCATATTTGATACTTTAAATGAGCGATTAGGAGAAATTATATAACAAAATTTTACTCTTGAATCTTCATTTTCTTGAACTGACATATACATTTTTCTTTGTGGTTTTATGATTAGTGAAATTTTGGATTGAAAACCTTTGACATTGAGATAATCTGTGTTTCTATTATATACGGGTTTTTATAGCGAGAAATCATATTTGATAATTTAAATGAGCGACTAGGAGAAATTATATAACAAAATTTTACTCTTAAATCTTCATTTTCTTGAACTGACATATACATTTTTCTTTGTGGTTTTATGATTAGTGAAATTTTGGATTGAAAACTTTTGAAATTGAGATAATCTGTGTTTCTATTATATACGGGTTTTTATAGCGAGAAATCATATTTGATAATTTAAATGAGCGACTAGGAGAAATTATATAACAAAATTTTACTCCTAAATCTTCATTATCTTGAACTGACATATACATTTTTCTTTGTGGTTTTATGATTAGTGAAATTTTGGATTGAAAACTTTTGAAATTGAGATAATCTGTGTTTCTATTATATACGGGTTTTTATAGCGAGAAATCATATTTGATACTTTAAATGAGCGACTAGGAGAAATTATATAACAAAATTTTACTCTTGAATCTTCATTTACTTGAACTGACATATACATTTTTCTTTGTGGTTTTATGATTAGTGAAATTTTGGATTGAAAACTTTTGAAATTGAGATAATCTGTGTTTCTATTATATACGGGTTTTTATAGCGAGAAATCATATTTGATACTTTAAATGAGTGACTAGGAGAAATTATATAACAAAATTTTACTCTTGAATCTTCATTTTCTTGAACTGACATATACATTTTTCTTTGTGGTTTTATGATTAGTGAAATTTTGGATTGAAAACTTTTGAAATTGAGATAATCTGTGTTTCTATTATATACGGGTTTTTATAGCGAGAAATCATATTTGATACTTTAAATGAGCGACTAGGAGAAATTATATAACAAAATTTTACTCTTGAATCTTCATTTTCTTGAACTGACATATACATTTTTCTTTGTGGTTTTATGATTAGTGAAATTTTGGATTGAAAACTTTTGAAATTGAGATAATCTGTGTTTCTATTATATACGGGTTTTTATAGCGAGAAATCATATTTGATACTTTAAATGAGTGACTAGGAGAAATTATATAACAAAATTTTACTCTTGAATCTTCATTTTCTTGAACTGACATATACATTTTTCTTTGTGGTTTTATGATTAGTGAAATTTTGGATTGAAAACTTTTGAAATTGAGATAATCTGTGTTTCTATTATATACGGGTTTTTATAGCGAGAAATCATATTTGATACTTTAAATGAGCGACTAGGAGAAATTATATAACAAAATTTTACTCTTGAATCTTCATTTTCTTGAACTGACATATACATTTTTCTTTGTGGTTTTATGATTAGTGAAATTTTGGATTGAAAACTTTTGAAATTGAGATAATCTGTGTTTCTATTATATACGGGTTTTTATAGCGAGAAATCATATTTGATAATTTAAATGAGCGACTAGGAGAAATTATATAACAAAATTTTACTCTTGAATCTTCATTTTCTTGAACTGACATATACATTTTTCTTTGTGGTTTTATGATTAGTGAAATTTTGGATTGAAAACCTTTGACATTGAGATAATCTGTGTTTCTATTATATACGGGTTTTTATAGCGAGAAATCATATTTGATACTTTAAATGAGCGACTAGGAGAAATTATATAACAAAATTTTACTCTTGAATCTTCATTTTCTTGAACTGACATATACATTTTTCTTTGTGGTTTTATGATTAGTGAAATTTTGGATTGAAAACTTTTGAAATTGAGATAATCTGTGTTTCTATTATATACGGGTTTTTATAGCGAGAAATCATATTTGATACTTTAAATGAGCGACTAGGAGAAATTATATAACAAAATTTTACTCTTGAATCTTCATTTTCTTGAACTGACATATACATTTTTCTTTGTGGTTTTATGATTAGTGAAATTTTGGATTGAAAACTTTTGAAATTGAGATAATCTGTGTTTCTATTATATACGGGTTTTTATAGCGAGAAATCATATTTGATAATTTAAATGAGCGACTAGGAGAAATTATATAACAAAATTTTACTCTTGAATCTTCATTTTCTTGAACTGACATATACATTTTTCTTTGTGGTTTTATGATTAGTGAAATTTTGGATTGAAAACCTTTGACATTGAGATAATCTGTGTTTCTATTATATACGGGTTTTTATAGCGAGAAATCATATTTGATACTTTAAATGAGCGACTAGGAGAAATTATATAACAAAATTTTACTCTTGAATCTTCATTTTCTTGAACTGACATATACATTTTTCTTTGTGGTTTTATGATTAGTGAAATTTTGGATTGAAAACTTTTGAAATTGAGATAATCTGTGTTTCTATTATATACGGGTTTTTATAGCGAGAAATCATATTTGATACTTTAAATGAGCGACTAGGAGAAATTATATAACAAAATTTTACTCTTGAATCTTCATTTTCTTGAACTGACATATACATTTTTCTTTGTGGTTTTATGATTAGTGAAATTTTGGATTGAAAACTTTTGAAATTGAGATAATCTGTGTTTCTATTATATACGGGTTTTTATAGCGAGAAATCATATTTGATACTTTAAATGAGCGACTAGGAGAAATTATATAACAAAATTTTACTCTTGAATCTTCATTTTCTTGAACTGACATATACATTTTTCTTTGTGGTTTTATGATTAGTGAAATTTTGGATTGAAAACTTTTGAAATTGAGATAATCTGTGTTTCTATTATATACGGGTTTTTATAGCGAGAAATCATATTTGATAATTTAAATGAGCGACTAGGAGAAATTATATAACAAAATTTTACTCTTGAATCTTCATTTTCTTGAACTGACATATACATTTTTCTTTGTGGTTTTATGATTAGTGAAATTTTGGATTGAAAACCTTTGACATTGAGATAATCTGTGTTTCTATTATATACGGGTTTTTATAGCGAGAAATCATATTTGATACTTTAAATGAGCGACTAGGAGAAATTATATAACAAAATTTTACTCTTGAATCTTCATTTTCTTGAACTGACATATACATTTTTCTTTGTGGTTTTATGATTAGTGAAATTTTGGATTGAAAACTTTTGAAATTGAGATAATCTGTGTTTCTATTATATACGGGTTTTTATAGCGAGAAATCATATTTGATAATTTAAATGAGCGACTAGGAGAAATTATATAACAAAATTTTACTCTTAAATCTTCATTTTCTTGAACTGACATATACATTTGTCTTTGTGGTTTTATGATTAGTGAAATTTTGGATTGAAAACTTTTGAAATTGAGATAATCTGTGTTTCTATTATATACGGGTTTTTATAGCGAGAAATCATATTTGATACTTTAAATGAGCGACTAGGAGAAATTATATAACAAAATTTTACTCTTGAATCTTCATTTTCTTGAACTGACATATACATTTTTCTTTGTGGTTTTATGATTAGTGAAATTTTGGATTGAAAACTTTTGAAATTGAGATAATCTGTGTTTCTATTATATACGGGTTTTTATAGCGAGAAATCATATTTGATACTTTAAATGAGCGACTAGGAGAAATTATATAACAAAATTTTACTCTTGAATCTTCATTTTCTTGAACTGACATATACATTTTTCTTTGTGGTTTTATGATTAGTGAAATTTTGGATTGAAAACTTTTGAAATTGAGATAATCTGTGTTTCTATTATATACGGGTTTTTATAGGGAGAAATCATATTTGATATTTTAAATGAGCGACTAGGAGAAATTATATAACAAAATTTTACTCTTGAATCTTCATTTTCTTGAACTGACATATACATTTTTCTTTGTGGTTTTATGATTAGTGAAATTTTGGATTGAAAACTTTTGAAATTGAGATAATCTGTGTTTCTATTATATACGGGTTTTTATAGCGAGAAATCATATTTGATAATTTAAATGAGCGACTAGGAGAAATTATATAACAAAATTTTACTCCTAAATCTTCATTTTCTTGAACTGACATATACATTTTTCTTTGTGGTTTTATGATTAGTGAAATTTTGGATTGAAAACCTTTGACATTGAGATAATCTGTGTTTCTATTATATACGGGTTTTTCTTGCGAGAAATCATATTTGATACTTTAAATGAGCGACTAGGAGAAATTATATAACAAAATTTTACTCTTGAATCTTTATTTTCCTGAACTAACATATACATTTTTCTTTGTGGTTTTATGATTAGTGAAATTTTGGATTGAAAACTTTTGAAATTGAGATAATCTGTGTTTCTATTATATACGGGTTTTTATAGCGAGAAATCATATTTGATACTTTAAATGAGCGACTAGGAGAAATTATATAACAAAATTTTACTCTTGAATCTTCATGTTCTTGAACTGACATATACATTTTTCTTTGTGGTTTTATGATTAGTGAAATTTTGGATTGAAAACTTTTGAAATTGAGATAATCTGTGTTTCTATTATATACGGGTTTTTATAGCGAGAAATCATATTTGATACTTTAAAAGAGCTACTAGGAGAAATTATAATACAAAATTTTACTCTTGAATCTTCATTTTCTTGAACTGACATATACATTTTTCTTTGTGGTTTTATGATTAGTGAAATTTTGGATTGAAAACTTTTGAAATTGAGATAATCTGTGTTTCTATTATATACGGGTTTTTATAGCGAGAAATCATATTTGATATTTTAAATGAGCGACTAGGAGAAATTATATAACAAAATTTTACTCTTGAATCTTCATTTTCTTGAACTGACATATACATTTATCTTTGTGGTTTTATGATTAGTGAAATTTTGGATTGAAAACTTTTGAAATTGAGATAATCTGTGTTTCTATTATATACGGGTTTTTATAGCGAGAAATCATATTTGATACTTTAAATGAGCGACTAGGAGAAATTATATAACAAAATTTTACTCTTGAATCTTCATTTTCTTGAACTGACATATACATTTTTCTTTGTGGTTTTATGATTAGTGAAATTTTGGATTGAAAACTTTTGAAATTGAGATAATCTGTGTTTCTATTATATACGGGTTTTTATAGCGAGAAATCATATTTGATACTTTAAATGAGCGACTAGGAGAAATTATATAACAAAATTTTACTCTTGAATCTTAATTTTCTTGAACTGACATATACATTTTTCTTTGTGGTTTTATGATTAGTGAAATTTTGGATTGAAAACCTTTGACATTGAGATAATCTGTGTTTCTATTATATACGGGTTTTTATAGCGAGAAATCATATTTGATAATTTAAATGAGCGACTAGGAGAAATTATATAACAAAATTTTACTCTTAAATCTTCATTTTCTTGAACTGACATATACATTTTTCTTTGTGGTTTTATGATTAGTGAAATTTTGGATTGAAAACCTTTGACATTGAGATAATCTGTGTTTCTATTATATACGGGTTTTTATAGCGAGAAATCATATTTGATACTTTAAATGAGCGACTAGGAGAAATTATATAACAAAATTTTACTCTTGAATCTTCATTTTCTTGAACTGACATATACATTTTTCTTTGTGGTTTTATGATTAGTGAAATTTTGGATTGAAAACTTTTGAAATTGAGATAATCTGTGTTTCTATTATATACGGGTTTTTATAGCGAGAAATCATATTTGATACTTTAAATGAGCGACTAGGAGAAATTATATAACAAAATTTTACTCTTGAATCTTCATTTTCTTGAACTGACATATACATTTTTCTTTGTGGTTTTATGATTGGTGAAATTTTGGATTGAAAACTTTTGAAATTGAGATAATCTGTGTTTCTATTATATACGGGTTTTTATAGCGAGAAATCATATTTGATAATTTAAATGAGCGACTAGGAGAAATTATATAACAAAATTTTACTCTTGAATCTTCATTTTCTTGAACTGACATATACATTTTTCTTTGTGGTTTTATGATTAGTGAAATTTTGGATTGAAAACCTTTGACATTGAGATAATCTGTGTTTCTATTATATACGGGTTTTTATAGCGAGAAATCATATTTGATACTTTAAATGAGCGACTAGGAGAAATTATATAACAAAATTTTACTCTTGAATCTTCATTTTCTTGAACTGACATATACATTTTTCTTTGTGGTTTTATGATTAGTGAAATTTTGGATTGAAAACTTTTGAAATTGAGATAATCTGTGTTTCTATTATATACGGGTTTTTATAGCGAGAAATCATATTTGATACTTTAAATGAGCGACTAGGAGAAATTATATAACAAAATTTTACTCTTGAATCTTCATTTTCTTGAACTGACATATACATTTTTCTTTGTGGTTTTATGATTAGTGAAATTTTGGATTGAAAACTTTTGAAATTGAGATAATCTGTGTTTCTATTATATACGGGTTTTTATAGCGAGAAATCATATTTGATACTTTAAATGAGCGACTAGGAGAAATTATATAACAAAATTTTACTCTTGAATCTTCATTTTCTTGAACTGACATATACATTTTTCTTTGTGGTTTTATGATTAGTGAAATTTTGGATTGAAAACTTTTGAAATTGAGATAATCTGTGTTTCTATTATATACGGGTTTTTATAGCGAGAAATCATATTTGATACTTTAAATGAGCGACTAGGAGAAATTATATAACAAAATTTTACTCTTGAATCTTCATTTTCTTGAACTGACATATACATTTTTCTTTGTGGTTTTATGATTAGTGAAATTTTGGATTGAAAACTTTTGAAATTGAGATAATCTGTGTTTCTATTATATACGGGTTTTTATAGCGAGAAATCATATTTGATACTTTAAATGAGCGACTAGGAGAAATTATATAACAAAATTTTACTCTTGAATCTTCATTTTCTTGAACTGACATATACATTTTTCTTTGTGGTTTTATGATTAGTGAAATTTTGGATTGAAAACTTTTGAAATTGAGATAATCTGTGTTTCTATTATATACGGGTTTTTATAGCGAGAAATCATATTTGATACTTTAAATGAGCGACTAGGAGAAATTATATAACAAAATTTTACTCTTGAATCTTCATTTTCTTGAACTGACATATACATTTTTCTTTGTGGTTTTATGATTAGTGAAATTTTGGATTGAAAACTTTTGAAATTGAGATAATCTGTGTTTCTATTATATACGGGTTTTTATAGCGAGAAATCATATTTGATACTTTAAATGAGCGACTAGGAGAAATTATATAACAAAATTTTACTCTTGAATCTTCATTTTCTTGAACTGACATATACATTTTTCTTTGTGGTTTTATGATTAGTGAAATTTTGGATTGAAAACTTTTGAAATTGAGATAATCTGTGTTTCTATTATATACGGGTTTTTATAGCGAGAAATCATATTTGATACTTTAAATGAGCGACTAGGAGAAATTATATAACAAAATTTTACTCTTGAATCTTCATTTTCTTGAACTGACATATACATTTTTCTTTGTGGTTTTATGATTAGTGAAATTTTGGATTGAAAACTTTTGAAATTGAGATAATCTGTGTTTCTATTATATACGGGTTTTTATAGCGAGAAATCATATTTGATACTTTAAATGAGCGACTAGGAGAAATTATATAACAAAATTTTACTCTTGAATCTTCATTTTCTTGAACTGACATATACATTTTTCTTTGTGGTTTTATGATTACTGAAATTTTGGATTGAAAACTTTTGAAATTGAGATAATCTGTGTTTCTATTATATACGGGTTTTTATAGCAAGAAATCATATTTGATACTTTAAATGAGCGACTAGGAGAAATTATATAACAAAATTTTACTCTTGAATCTTCATTTTCTTGAACTGACATATACATTTTTCTTTGTGGTTTTATGATTAGTGAAATTTTGGATTGAAAACTTTTGAAATTGAGATAATCTGTGTTTCTATTATATACGGGTTTTTATAGCGAGAAATCATATTTGATACTTTAAATGAGCGACTAGGAGAAATTATATAACAAAATTTTACTCTTGAATCTTCATTTTCTTGAACTGACATATACATTTTTCTTTGTGGTTTTATGATTAGTGAAATTTTGGATTGAAAACTTTTGAAATTGAGATAATCTGTGTTTCTATTATATACGGGTTTTTATAGCGAGAAATCATATTTGATACTTTAAATGAGCGACTAGGAGAAATTATATAACAAAATTTTACTCTTGAATCTTCATTTTCATGAACTGACATATACATTTTTCTTTGTGGTTTTATGATTAGTGAAATTTTGGATTGAAAACTTTTGAAATTGAGATAATCTGTGTTTCTATTATATACGGGTTTTTATAGCGAGAAATCATATTTGATACTTTAAATGAGCGACTAGGAGAAATTATATAACAAAATTTTACTCTTGAATCTTCATTTTCTTGAACTGACATATACATTTTTCTTTGTGGTTTTATGATTAGTGAAATTTTGGATTGAAAACTTTTGAAATTGAGATAATCTGTGTTTCTATTATATACGGGTTTTTATAGCGAGAAATCATATTTGATACTTTAAATGAGCGACTAGGAGAAATTATATAACAAAATTTTACTCTTGAATCTTCATTTTCTTGAACTGACATATACATTTTTCTTTGTGGTTTTATGATTAGTGAAATTTTGGATTGAAAACCTTTGACATTGAGATAATCTGTGTTTCTATTATATACGGGTTTTTATAGCGAGAAATCATATTTGATACTTTAAATGAGCGACTAGGAGAAATTATATAACAAAATTTTACTCTTGAATCTTCATTTTCTTGAACTGACATCTACATTTTTCTTTGTGGTTTTATGATTAGTGAAATTTTGGATTGAAAACTTTTGAAATTGAGATAATCTGTGTTTCTATTATATACGGGTTTTTATAGCGAGAAATCATATTTGATACTTTAAATGAGCGACTAGGAGAAATTATATAACAAAATTTTACTCTTGAATCTTCATTTTCTTGAACTGACATATACATTTTTCTTTGTGGTTTTATGATTAGTGAAATTTTGGATTGAAAACTTTTGAAATTGAGATAATCTGTGTTTCTATTATATACGGGTTTTTATAGCGAGAAATCATATTTGATACTTTAAATGAGCGACTAGGAGAAATTATATAACAAAATTTTACTCTTGAATCTTCATGTTCTTGAACTGACATATACATTTTTCTTTGTGGTTTTATGATTAGTGAAATTTTGGATTGAAAACTTTTGAAATTGAGATAATCTGTGTTTCTATTATATACGGGTTTTTATAGCGAGAAATCATATTTGATACTTTAAATGAGCGACTAGGAGAAATTATATAACAAAATTTTACTCTTGAATCTTCATTTTCTTGAACTGACATATACATTTTTCTTTGTGGTTTTATGATTAGTGAAATTTTGGATTGAAAACTTTTGAAATTGAGATAATCTGTGTTTCTATTATATACGGGTTTTTATAGCGAGAAATCATATTTGATACTTTAAATGAGCGACTAGGAGAAATTATATAACAAAATTTTACTCTTGAATCTTCATTTTCTTGAACTGACATATACATTTTTCTTTGTGGTTTTATGATTAGTGAAATTTTGGATTGAAAACTTTTGAAATTGAGATAATCTGTGTTTCTATTATATACGGGTTTTTATAGCGAGAAATCATATTTGATACTTTAAATGAGCGACTAGGAGAAATTATATAACAAAATTTTACTCTTGAATCTTCATTTGCATGAACTGACATATACATTTTTCTTTGTGGTTTTATGATTAGTGAAATTTTGGATTGAAAACTTTTGAAATTGAGATAATCTGTGTTTCTATTATATACGGGTTTTTATAGCGAGAAATCATATTTGATACTTTAAATGAGCGACTAGGAGAAATTATATAACAAAATTTTACTCTTGAATCTTAATTTTCTTGAACTGACATATACATTTTTCTTTGTGGTTTTATGATTAGTGAAATTTTGGATTGAAAACTTTTGAAATTGAGATAATCTGTGTTTCTATTATATACGGGTTTTTATAGCGAGAAATCATATTTGATACTTTAAATGAGCGACTAGGAGAAATTATATAACAAAATTTTACTCTTGAATCTTCATTTTCTTGAACTGACATATACATTTTTCTTTGTGGTTTTATGATTAGTGAAATTTTGGATTGAAAACTTTTGAAATTGAGATAATCTGTGTTTCTATTATATACGGGTTTTTATAGCGAGAAATCATATTTGATACTTTAAATGAGCGACTAGGAGAAATTATATAACAAAATTTTACTCTTGAATCTTCATTTTCTTGAACTGACATATACATTTTTCTTTGTGGTTTTATGATTAGTGAAATTTTGGATTGAAAACTTTTGAAATTGAGATAATCTGTGTTTCTATTATATACGGGTTTTTATAGCGAGAAATCATATTTGATAATTTAAATGAGCGACTAGGAGAAATTATATAACAAAATTTTACTCTTGAATCTTCATTTTCTTGAACTAACATATACATTTTTCTTTGTGGTTTTATGATTAGTGAAATTTTGGATTGAAAACTTTTGAAATTGAGATAATCTGTGTTTCTATTATATACGGGTTTTTATAGCGAGAAATCATATTTGATATTTTAAATGAGCGACTAGGAGAAATTATATAACAAAATTTTACTCTTGAATCTTCATTTTCTTGAACTGACATATACATTTTTCTTTGTGGTTTTATGATTAGTGAAATTTTGGATTGAAAACTTTTGAAATTGAGATAATCTGTGTTTCTATTATATACGGGTTTTTATAGCGAGAAATCATATTTGATAATTTAAATGAGCGACTAGGAGAAATTATATAACAAAATTTTACTCTTGAATCTTCATTTTCTTGAACTGACATATACATTTTTCTTTGTGGTTTTATGATTAGTGAAATTTTGGATTGAAAACCTTTGACATTGAGATAATCTGTGTTTCTATTATATACGGGTTTTTATAGCGAGAAATCATATTTGATATGTTAAATGAGCGACTAGGAGAAATTATATAACAAAATTTTACTATTGAATCTTCATTTTCTTGAACTGACATATACATTTTTCTTTGTGGTTTTATGATTAGTGAAATTTTGGATTGAAAACTTTTGAAATTGAGATAATCTGTGTTTCTATTATATACGGGTTTTTATAGCGAGAAATCATATTTGATACTTTAAATGAGCGACTAGGAGAAATTATATAACAAAATTTTACTCTTGAATCTTCATTTTCTTGAACTGACATATACATTTTTCTTTGTGGTTTTATGATTAGTGAAATTTTGGATTGAAAACTTTTGAAATTGAGATAATCTGTGTTTCTATTATATACGGGTTTTTATAGCGAGAAATCATATTTGATAATTTAAATGAGCGACTAGGAGAAATTATATAACAAAATTTTACTCTTAAATCTTCATTTTCTTGAACTGACATATACATTTTTCTTTGTGGTTTTATGATTAGTGAAATTTTGGATTGAAAACTTTTAAAATTGAGATAATCTGTGTTTCTATTATATACGGGTTTTTATAGCGAGAAATCATATTTGATATTTTAAATGAGCGACTAGGAGAAATTATATAACAAAATTTTACTCTTGAATCTTCATTTTCTTGAACTGACATATACATTTTTCTTTGTGGTTTTATGATTAGTGAAATTTTGGATTGAAAACTTTTGAAATTGAGATAATCTGTGTTTCTATTATATACGGGTTTTTATAGCGAGAAATCATGTTTGATAATTTAAATGAGCGACTAGGAGAAATTATATAACAAAATTTTACTCTTGAATCTTCATTTTCTTGAACTGACATATACATTTTTCTTTGTGGTTTTATGATTAGTGAAATTTTGGATTGAAAACTTTTGAAATTGAGATAATCTGTGTTTCTATTATATACGGGTTTTTATAGCGAGAAATCATATTTGATACTTTAAATGAGCGACTAGGAGAAATTATATAACAAAATTTTACTCTTGAATCTTCATTTTCTTGAACTGACATATACATTTTTCTTTGTGGTTTTATAATTAGTGAAATTTTGGATTGAAAACTTTTGAAATTGAGATAATCTGTGTTTCTATTATATACGGGTTTTTATAGCGAGAAATCATATTTGATACTTTAAATGAGCGACTAGGAGAAATTATATAACAAAATTTTACTCATGAATCTTCATTTTCTTGAACTAACATATACATTTTTCTTTGTGGTTTTATGATTAGTGAAATTTTGGATTGAAAACTTTTGAAATTGAGATAATCTGTGTTTCTATTATATACGGGTTTTTATAGCGAGAAATCATATTTGATAATTTAAATGAGCGACTAGGAGAAATTATATAACAAAATTTTACTCTTGAATCTTCATTTTCTTGAACTGACATATACATTTTTCTTTGTGGTTTTATGATTAGTGAAATTTTGGATTGAAAACCTTTGACATTGAGATAATCTGTGTTTCTATTATATACGGGTTTTTATAGCGAGAAATCATATTTGATAATTTAAATGAGCGACTAGGAGAAATTATATAACAAAATTTTACTCTTGAATCTTCATTTTCTTGAACTGACATATACATTTTTCTTTGTGGTTTTATGATTAGTGAAATTTTGGATTGAAAACTTTTGAAATTGAGATAATCTGTGTTTCTATTATATACGGGTTTTTATAGCGAGAAATCATATTTGATACTTTAAATGAGCGACTAGGAGAAATTATATAACAAAATTTTACTCATGAATCTTCATTTACTTGAACTGACATATACATTTTTCTTTGTGATTTTATGATTAGTGAAATTTTGGATTGAAAACTTTTGAAATTGAGATAATCTGTGTTTCTATTATATACGGGTTTTTATAGCGAGAAATCATATTTGATATTTTAAATGAGCGACTAGGAGAAATTATATAACAAAATTTTACTCTTGAATCTTCATTTTCTTGAACTGACATATACATTTTTCTTTGTGGTTTTATGATTAGTGAAATTTTGGATTGAAAACCTTTGACATTGAGATAATCTGTGTTTCTATTATATACGGGTTTTTATAGCGAGAAATCATATTTGATAATTTAAATGAGCGACTAGGAGAAATTATATAACAAAATTTTACTCTTGAATCTTCATTTTCTTGAACTGACATATACATTTTTCTTTGTGGTTTTATGATTAGTGAAATTTTGGATTGAAAACTTTTGAAATTGAGATAATCTGTGTTTCTATTATATACGGGTTTTTATAGCGAGAAATCATATTTGATACTTTAAATGAGCGACTAGGAGAAATTATATAACAAAATTTTACTCTTGAATCTTCATTTTCTTGAACTGACATATACATTTTTCTTTGTGGTTTTATGATTAGTGAAATTTTGGATTGAAAACTTTTGAAATTGAGATAATCTGTGTTTCTATTATATACGGGTTTTTATAGCGAGAAATCATATTTGATAATTTAAATGAGCGACTAGGAGAAATTATATAACAAAATTTTACTCTTGAATCTTCATTTTCTTGAACTGACATATACATTTTTCTTTGTGGTTTTATGATTAGTGAAATTTTGGATTGAAAACTTTTGAAATTGAGATAATCTGTGTTTCTATTATATACGGGTTTTTATAGCGAGAAATCATATTTGATACTTTAAATGAGCGACTAGGAGAAATTATATAACAAAATTTTACTCTTGAATCTTCATTTTCTTGAACTGACATATACATTTTTCTTTGTGGTTTTATGATTAGTGAAATTTTGGATTGAAAACTTTTGAAATTGAGATAATCTGTGTTTCTATTATATACGGGTTTTTATAGCGAGAAATCATATTTGATATTTTAAATGAGCGACTAGGAGAAATTATATAACAAAATTTAACTCTTGAATCTTCATTTTCTTGAACTGACATATACATTTTTCTTTGTGGTTTTATGATTAGTGAAATTTTGGATTGAAAACTTTTGAAATTGAGATAATCTGTGTTTCTATTATATACGGGTTTTTATAGCGAGAAATCATATTTGATATTTTAAATGAGCGACTAGGAGAAATTATATAACAAAATTTTACTCTTGAATCTTCATTTTCTTGAACTTACATATACATTTTTCTTTGTGGTTTTATGATTAGTGAAATTTTGGATTGAAAACCTTTGACATTGAGATAATCTGTGTTTCTATTATATACGGGTTTTTATAGCGAGAAATCATATTTGATAATTTAAATGAGCGACTAGGAGAAATTATATAACAAAATTTTACTCTTGAATCTTCATTTTCTTGAACTGACATATACATTTTTCTTTGTGGTTTTATGATTAGTGAAATTTTGGATTGAAAACTTTTGAAATTGAGATAATCTGTGTTTCTATTATATACGGGTTTTTATAGCGAGAAATCATATTTGATATTTTAAATGAGCGACTAGGAGAAATTATATAACAAAATTTTACTCTTGAATCTTCATTTTCTTGAACTGACATATACATTTTTCTTTGTGGTTTTATGATTAGTGAAATTTTGGATTGAAAACTTTTGAAATTGAGATAATCTGTGTTTCTATTATATACGGGTTTTTATAGCGAGAAATCATATTTGATAATTTAAATGAGCGACTAGGAGAAATTATATAACAAAATTTTACTCTTGAATCTTCATTTTCTTGAACTGACATATACATTTTTCTTTGTGGTTTTATGATTAGTGAAATTTTGGATTGAAAACTTTTGAAATTGAGATAATCTGTGTTTCTATTATATACGGGTTTTTATAGCGAGAAATCATATTTGATACTTTAAATGAGCGACTAGGAGAAATTATATAACAAAATTTTACTCTTGAATCTTCATTTTCTTGAACTGACATATACATTTTTCTTTGTGGTTTAATGATTAGTGAAATTTTGGATTGAAAACCTTTGACATTGAGATAATCTGTGTTTCTATTATATACGGGTTTTTATAGCGAGAAATCATATTTGATAATTTAAATGAGCGACTAGGAGAAATTATATAACAAAATTTTACTCTTGAATCTTCATTTTCTTGAACTGACATATACATTTTTCTTTGTGGTTTTATGATTAGTGAAATTTTGGATTGAAAACTTTTGAAATTGAGATAATCTGTGTTTCTATTATATACGGGTTTTTATAGCGAGAAATCATATTTGATAATTTAAATGAGCGACTAGGAGAAATTATATAACAAAATTTTACTCTTGAATCTTCATTTTCTTGAACTGACATATACATTTTTCTTTGTGGTTTTATGATTAGTGAAATTTTGGATTGAAAACTTTTGAAATTGAGATAATCTGTGTTTCTATTATATACGGGTTTTTATAGCGAGAAATCATATTTGATATTTTAAATGAGCGACTAGGAGAAATTATATAACAAAATTTTACTCTTGAATCTTCATTTTCTTGAACTGACACATACATTTTTCTTTGTGGTTTTATGATTAGTGAAATTTTGGATTGAAAACTTTTGACATTGAGATAATCTGTGTTTCTATTATATACGGGTTTTTATAGCGAGAAATCATATTTGATAATTTAAATGAGCGACTAGGAGAAATTATATAACAAAATTTTACTCTTGAATCTTCAATTTCTTGAACTGACATATACATTTTTCTTTGTGGTTTTATGATTAGTGAAATTTTGGATTGAAAACTTTTGAAATTGAGATAATCTGTGTTTCTATTATATACGGGTTTTTATAGCGAGAAATCATATTTGATACTTTAAATGAGTGACTAGGAGAAATTATATAACAAAATTTTACTCTTGAATCTTCATTTTCTTGAAGTGACATATACATTTTTCTTTGTGGTTTTATGATTAGTGAAATTTTGGATTGAAAACCTTTGACATTGAGATAATCTGTGTTTCTATTATATACGGGTTTTTATAGCGAGAAATCATATTTGATAATTTAAATGAGCGACTAGGAGAAATTATATAACAAAATTTTACTCTTGAATCTTCATTTTCTTGAACTGACATATACATTTTTCTTTGTGGTTTTATGATTAGTGAAATTTTGGATTGAAAACTTTTGAAATTGAGATAATCTGTGTTTCTATTATATACGGGTTTTTATAGCGAGAAATCATATTTGATAATTTAAATGAGCGACTAGGAGAAATTATATAACAAAATTTTACTCTTGAATCTTCATTTTCTTGAACTGACATATACATTTTTCTTTGTGGTTTTATGATTAGTGAAATTTTGGATTGAAAACTTTTGAAATTGAGATAATCTGTGTTTCTATTATATACGGGTTTTTATAGCGAGAAATCATATTTGATATTTTAAATGAGCGACTAGGAGAAATTATATAACAAAATTTTACTCTTGAATCTTCATTTTCTTGAACTGACACATACATTTTTCTTTGTGGTTTTATGATTAGTGAAATTTTGGATTGAAAA
This sequence comes from Sisyra nigra, assembly GCA_958496155.1. Taxonomy (NCBI): domain Eukaryota; kingdom Metazoa; phylum Arthropoda; class Insecta; order Neuroptera; family Sisyridae; genus Sisyra; species Sisyra nigra. Next base: position 17,397,496 of record OY292319.1, on the reverse strand, counting down.
CCTTTGACATTGAGATAATCTGTGTTTCTATTATATACGGGTTTTTATAGCGAGAAATCATATTTGATAATTTAAATGAGCGACTAGGAGAAATTATATAACAAAATTTTACTCTTGAATCTTCAATTTCTTGAACTGACATATACATTTTTCTTTGTGGTTTTATGATTAGTGAAATTTTGGATTGAAAACTTTTGAAATTGAGATAATCTGTGTTTCTATTATATACGGGTTTTTATAGCGAGAAATCATATTTGATATTTTAAATGAGAGACTAGGAGAAATTATATAACAAAATTTTACTCTTGAATCTTCATTTTCTTGAACTGACATATACATTTTTCTTTGTGGTTTTATGATTAGTGAAATTTTGGATTGAAAACCTTTGACATTGAGATAATCTGTGTTTCTATTATATACGGGTTTTTATAGCGAGAAATCATATTTGATAATTTAAATGAGCGACTAGGAGAAATTATATAACAAAATTTTACTCTTGAATCTTCATTTTCTTGAACTGACATATACATTTTTCTTTGTGGTTTTATGATTAGTGAAATTTTGGATTGAAAACTTTTGAAATTGAGATAATCTGTGTTTCTATTATATACGGGTTTTTATAGCGAGAAATCATATTTGATATTTTAAATGAGCGACTAGGAGAAATTATATAACAAAATTTTACTCTTGAATCTTCATTTTCTTGAACTGACATATACATTTTTCTTTGTGGTTTTATGATTAGTGAAATTTTGGATTGAAAACCTTTGACATTGAGATAATCTGTGTTTCTATTATATACGGGTTTTTATAGCGAGAAATCATATTTGATAATTTAAATGAGCGACTAGGAGAAATTATATAACAAAATTTTACTCTTGAATCTTCATTTTCTTGAACTGACATATACATTTTTCTTTGTGGTTTTATGATTAGTGAAATTTTGGATTGAAAACCTTTGACATTGAGATAATCTGTGTTTCTATTATATACGGGTTTTTATAGCGAGAAATCATATTTGATAATTTAAATGAGCGACTAGGAGAAATTATATAACAAAATTTTACTCTTGAATCTTCATTTTCTTGAACTGACATATACATTTTTCTTTGTGGTTTTATGGTTAGTGAAATTTTGGATTGAAAACCTTTGACATTGAGATAATCTGTGTTTCTATTATATACGGGTTTTTATAGCGAGAAATCATATTTGATAATTTAAATGAGCGACTAGGAGAAATTATATAACCAAATTTTACTCTTGAATCTTCATTTTCTTGAACTGACATATACATTTTTCTTTGTGGTTTTATGATTAGTGAAATTTTGGATTGAAAACTTTTGAAATTGAGATAATCTGTGTTTCTATTATATACGGGTTTTTATAGCGAGAAATCATATTTGATATTTTAAATGAGCGACTAGGAGAAATTATATAACAAAATTTTACTCTTGAATCTTCATTTTCTTGAACTGACATATACATTTTTCTTTGTGGTTTTATGATTAGTGAAATTTTGGATTGAAAACCTTTGACATTGAGATAATCTGTGTTTCTATTATATACGGGTTTTTATAGCGAGAAATCATATTTGATAATTTAAATGAGCGACTAGGAGAAATTATATAACAAAATTTTACTCTTGAATCTTCATTTTCTTGAACTGACATATACATTTTTCTTTGTGGTTTTATGATTAGTGAAATTTTGGATTGAAAACCTTTGACATTGAGATAATCTGTGTTTCTATTATATACGGGTTTTTATAGCGAGAAATCATATTTGATAATTTAAATGAGCGACTAGGAGAAATTATATAACAAAATTTTACTCTTGAATCTTCATTTTCTTGAACTGACATATACATTTTTCTTTGTGGTTTTATGATTAGTGAAATTTTGGATTGAAAACTTTTGAAATTGAGATAATCTGTGTTTCTATTATATACGGGTTTTTATAGCGAGAAATCATATTTGATATTTTAAATGAGCGACTAGGAGAAATTATATAACAAAATTTTACTCTTGAATCTTCATTTTCTTGAACTGACATATACATTTTTCTTTGTGGTTTTATGATTAGTGAAATTTTGGATTGAAAACTTTTGAAATTGAGATAATCTGATTTTCTATTATATACGGGTTTTTATAGCGAGAAATCATATTTGATACTTTAAATGAGCGACTAGGAGAAATTATATAACAAAATTTTACTCTTGAATCTTCATTGACTTGAACTGACATATACATTTTTCTTTGTGGTTTTATGATTAGTGAAATTTTGGATTGAAAACTTTTGAAATTGAGATAATCTGTGTTTCTATTATATACGGGTTTTTATAGCGAGAAATCATATTTGATACTTTAAATGAGCGACTAGGAGAAATTATATAACAAAATTTTACTCTTGAATCTTCATTTTCTTGAAGTGACATATACATTTTTCTTTGTGGTTTTATGATTAGTGAAATTTTGGATTGAAAACCTTTGACATTGAGATAATCTGTGTTTCTATTATATACGGGTTTTTATAGCGAGAAATCATATTTGATCATTTAAATGAGCGACTAGGAGAAATTATATAACAAAATTTTACTCTTGAATCTTCATTTTCTTGAACTGACATATACATTTTTCTTTGTGGTTTTATGATTAGTGAAATTTTGGATTGAAAACTTTTGAAATTGAGATAATCTGTGTTTCTATTATATACGGGTTTTTATAGCGAGAAATCATATTTGATACTTTAAATGAGCGACTAGGAGAAATTATATAACAAAATTTTACTCTTGAATCTTCATTTTCTTGAACTGACATATACATTTTTCTTTGTGGTTTTATGATTAGTGAAATTTTGGATTGAAAACTTTTGAAATTGAGATAATCTGTGTTTCTATTATATACGGGTTTTTATAGCGAGAAATCATATTTGATATTTTAAATGAGCGACTAGGAGAAATTATATAACAAAATTTTACTCTTGAATCTTCATTTTCTTGAACTAACATATACATTTTTCTTTGTGGTTTTATGATTAGTGAAATTTTGGATTGAAAACCTTTGACATTGAGATAATCTGTGTTTCTATTATATACGGGTTTTTATAGCGAGAAATCATATTTGATAATTTAAATGAGCGACTAGGAGAAATTATATAACAAAATTTTACTCTTGAATCTTCATTTTCTTTAACTGACATATACATTTTTCTTTGTGGTTTTATGATTAGTGAAATTTTGGATTGAAAACTTTTGAAATTGAGATAATCTGTGTTTCTATTATATACGGGTTTTTATAGCGAGAAATCATATTTGATAATTTAAATGAGCGACTAGGAGAAATTATATAACAAAATTTTACTCTTGAATCTTCATTTTCTTGAACTGACATATACATTTTTCTTTGTGGTTTTATGATTAGTGAAATTTTGGATTGAAAACTTTTGAAATTGAGATAATCTGTGTTTCTATTATATACGGGTTTTTATAGCGAGAAATCATATTTGATATTTTAAATGAGCGACTAGGAGAAATTATATAACAAAATTTTACTCTTGAATCTTCATTTTCTTGAACTGACACATACATTTTTCTTTGTGGTTTTATGATAAGTGAAATTTTGGATTGAAAACCTTTGACATTGAGATAATCTGTGTTTCTATTATATACGGGTTTTTATAGCGAGAAATCATATTTGATAATTTAAATGAGCGACTAGGAGAAATTATTTAACAAAATTTTACTCTTCAATCTTCAATTTCTTGAACTGACATATACATTTTTCTTTGTGGTTTTAAGATTAGTGAAATTTTGGATTGAAAACCTTTGACATTGAGATAATCTGTGTTTCTATTATATACGGGTTTTTATAGCGAGAAATCATATTTGATAATTTAAATGAGCGACTAGGAGAAATTATATAACAAAATTTTACTCTTGAATCTTCATTTTCTTGAACTGACATATACATTTTTCTTTGTGGTTTTATGATTAGTGAAATTTTGGATTGAAAACTTTTGAAATTGAGATAATCTGTGTTTCTATTATATACGGGTTTTTATAGCGAGAAATCATATTTGATACTTTAAATGAGCGACTAGGAGAAATTATATAACAAAATTTTACTCTTGAATCTTCATTTTCTTGAACTGACATATACATTTTTCTTTGTGGTTTTATGATTAGTGAAATTTTGGATTGAAAACTTTTGAAATTGAGATAATCTGTGTTTCTATTATATACGGGTTTTTATAGCGAGAAATCATATTTGATATTTTAAATGAGCGACTAGGAGAAATTATATAACAAAATTTTACTCTTGAATCTTCATTTTCTTGAACTGACATATACATTTTTCTTTGTGGTTTTATGATTAGTGAAATTTTGGATTGAAAACCTTTGACATTGAGATAATCTGTGTTTCTATTATATACGGGTTTTTATAGCGAGAAATCATATTTGATACTTTAAATGAGCGACTAGGAGAAATTATATAACAAAATTTTACTCTTGAATCTTCATTTTCTTGAACTAACATATACATTTTTCTTTGTGGTTTTATGATTAGTGAAATTTTGGATTGAAAACTTTTGAAATTGAGATAATCTGTGTTTCTATTATATACGGGTTTTTATAGCGAGAAATCATATTTGATACTTTAAATGAGCGACTAGGAGAAATTATATAACAAAATTTTACTCTTGAATCTTCATTTTCTTGAACTAACATATACATTTTTCTTTGTGGTTTTATGATTAGTGAAATTTTGGATTGAAAACCTTTGACATTGAGATAATCTGTGTTTCTATTATATACGGGTTTTTATAGCGAGAAATCATATTTGATAATTTAAATGAGCGACTAGGAGAAATTATATAACAAAATTTTACTCTTGAATCTTCATTTTCTTTAACTGACATATACATTTTTCTTTGTGGTTTTATGATTAGTGAAATTTTGGATTGAAAACTTTTGAAATTGAGATAATCTGTGTTTCTATTATATACGGGTTTTTATAGCGAGAAATCATATTTGATAATTTAAATGAGCGACTAGGAGAAATTATATAACAAAATTTTACTCTTGAATCTTCATTTTCTTGAACTGACATATACATTTTTCTTTGTGGTTTTATGATTAGTGAAATTTTGGATTGAAAACTTTTGAAATTGAGATAATCTGTGTTTCTATTATATACGGGTTTTTATAGCGAGAAATCATATTTGATATTTTAAATGAGCGACTAGGAGAAATTATATAACAAAATTTTACTCTTGAATCTTCATTTTCTTGAACTGACACATACATTTTTCTTTGTGGTTTTATGATAAGTGAAATTTTGGATTGAAAACCTTTGACATTGAGATAATCTGTGTTTCTATTATATACGGGTTTTTATAGCGAGAAATCATATTTGATAATTTAAATGAGTGACTAGGAGAAATTATATAACAAAATTTTACTCTTCAATCTTCAATTTCTTGAACTGACATATACATTTTTCTTTGTGGTTTTATGATTAGTGAAATTTTGGATTGAAAACTTTTGAAATTGAGATAATCTGTGTTTCTATTATATACGGGTTTTTATAGCGAGAAATCATATTTGATACTTTAAATGAGCGACTAGGAGAAATTATATAACAAAATTTTACTCTTGAATCTTCATTTTCTTGAACTGACATATACATTATTCTTTGTGGTTTTATGATTAGTGAAATTTTGGATTGAAAAGCTTTGACATTGAGATAATCTGTGTTTCTATTATATACGGGTTTTTATAGCGAGAAATCATATTTGATAATTTAAATGAGCGACTAGGAGAAATTATATAACAAAATTTTACTCTTGAATCTTCATTTTCTTGAACTGACATATACATTTTTCTTTGTAATTTTATGATTAGTGAAATTTTGGATTGAAAACTTTTGAAATTGAGATAATCTGTGTTTCTATTATATACGGGTTTTTATAGCGAGAAATCATATTTGATATTTTAAATGAGAGACTAGGAGAAATTATATAACAAAATTTTACTCTTGAATCTTCATTTTCTTGAACTGACATATACATTTTTCTTTGTGGTTTTATGATTAGTGAAATTTTGGATTGAAAACCTTTGACATTGAGATAATCTGTGTTTTTATTATATACGGGTTTTTATAGCGAGAAATCATATTTGATAATTTAAATGAGCGACTAGGAGAAATTATATAACAAAATTTTACTCTTGAATCTTCATTTTCTTGAACTGACATATACATTTTTCTTTGTGGTTTTATGATTAGTGAAAATTTGGATTGAAAACTTTTGAAATTGAGATAATCTGTGTTTCTATTATATACGGGTTTTTATAGCGAGAAATCATATTTGATACTTTAAATGAGCGACTAGGAGAAATTATATAACAAAATTTTACTCTTGAATCTTCATTTTCTTGAACTGACATATACATTTTTCTTTGTGGTTTTATGATTAGTGAAATTTTGGATTGAAAAGCTTTGACATTGAGATAATCTGTGTTTCTATTATATACGGGTTTTTATAGCGAGAAATCATATTTGATACTTTAAATGAGCGACTAGGAGAAATTATATAACAAAATTTTACTCTTGAATCTTCATTTTCTTGAACTGACATATACATTTTTCTTTGTGGTTTTATGATTAGTGAAATTTTGGATTGAAAACTTTTGAAATTGAGATAATCTGTGTTTCTATTATATACGGGTTTTTATAGCGAGAAATCATATTTGATACTTTAAATGAGCGACTAGGAGAAATTATATAACAAAATTTTACTCTTTATTCTTCATTTTCTTGAACTGACATATACATTTTTCTTTGTGGTTTTATGATTAGTGAAATTTTGGATTGAAAAGCTTTGACATTGAGATAATCTGTGTTTCTATTATATACGGGTTTTTATAGCGAGAAATCATATTTGATAATTTAAATGAGCGACTAGGAGAAATTATATAACAAAATTTTACTCTTGAATCTTCATTTTCTTGAACTGACATATACATTTTTCTTTGTGGTTTTATGATTAGTGAAATTTTGGATTGAAAACCTTTGACATTGAGATAATCTGTGTTTCTATTATATACGGGTTTTTATAGCGAGAAATCATATTTGATAATTTAAATGAGCGACTAGGAGAAATTATATAACAAAATTTTACTCTTGAATCTTCATTTTCTTGAACTGACATATACATTTTTCTTTGTGGTTTTATGATTAGTGAAATTTTGGATTGAAAACTTTTGAAATTGAGATAATCTGTGTTTCTATTATAAACGGGTTTTTATAGCGAGAAATCATATTTGATAATTTAAATGAGCGACTAGGAGAAATTATATAACAAAATTTTACTCTTGAATCTTCATTTTCTTGAACTGACATATACATTTTTCTTTGTGGTTTTATGATTAGTGAAATTTTGGATTGAAAACTTTTGAAATTGAGATAATCTGTGTTTCTATTATATACGGGTTTTTATAGCGAGAAATCATATTTGATATTTTAAATGAGCGACTAGGAGAAATTATATAACAACATTTTACTCTTGAATCTTCATTTTCTTGAACTGACATATACATTTTTCTTTGTGGTTTTATGATTAGTGAAATTTTGGATTGAAAACTTTTGAAATTGAGATAATCTGTGTTTCTATTATATACGGGTTTTTATAGCGAGAAATCATATTTGATACTTTAAATGAGCGACTAGGAGAAATTATATAACAAAATTTTACTCTTGAATCTTCATTTTCTTGAAGTGACATATACATTTTTCTTTGTGGTTTTATGATTAGTGAAATTTTGGATTGAAAACCTTTGACATTGAGATAATCTGTGTTTCTATTATATACGGGTTTTTATAGCGAGAAATCATATTTGATAATTTAAATGAGCGACTAGGAGAAATTATATAACAAAATTTTACTCTTGAATCTTCATTTTCTTGAACTGACATATACATTTTTCTTTGTGGTTTTATGATTAGTGAAATTTTGGATTGAAAACTTTTGAAATTGAGATAATCTGTGTTTCTATTATATACGGGTTTTTATAGCGAGAAATCATATTTGATACTTTAAATGAGCGACTAGGAGAAATTATATAACAAAATTTTACTCTTGAATCTTCATTTTCTTGAACTGACATATACATTTTTCTTTGTGGTTTTATGATTAGTGAAATTTTGGATTGAAAACTTTTGAAATTGAGATAATCTGTGTTTCTATTATATACGGGTTTTTTTAACGAGAAATCATATTTGATAATTTAAATGAGCGACTAGGAGAAATTATATAACAAAATTTTACTCTTGAATCTTCATTTTCTTGAACTGACATATACATTTTTCTTTGTGGTTTTATGATTAGTGAAATTTTGGATTGAAAACTTTTGAAATTGAGATAATCTGTGTTTCTATTATATACGGGTTTTTATAGCGAGAAATCATATTTGATATTTTAAATGAGCGACTAGGAGAAATTATATAACAAAATTTTACTCTTGAATCTTCATTTTCTTGAACTGACATATACATTTTTCTTTGTGGTTTTATGATTAGTGAAATTTTGGATTGAAAACTTTTGAAATTGAGATAATCTGTGTTTCTATTATATACGGGTTTTTATAGCGAGAAATCATATTTGATACTTTAAATGAGCGACTAGGAGAAATTATATAACAAAATTTTACTCTTGAATCTTCATTTTCTTGAACTGACATATACATTTTTCTTTGTGGTTTTATGATTAGTGAAATTTTGGATTGAAAACCTTTGACATTGAGATAATCTGTGTTTCTATTATATACGGGTTTTTATAGCGAGAAATCATATTTGATAATTTAAATGAGCGACTAGGAGAAATTATATAACAAAATTTTACTCTTGAATCTTCATTTTCTTGAACTGACATATACATTTTTCTTTGTGGTTTTATGATTAGTGAAATTTTGGATTGAAAACTTTTGAAATTGAGATAATCTGTGTTTCTATTATAAACGGGTTTTTATAGCGAGAAATCATATTTGATATTTTAAATGAGCGACTAGGAGAAATTATATAACAAAATTTTACTCTTGAATCTTCATTTTCTTGAACTGACATATACATTTTTCTTTGTGGTTTTATGATTAGTGAAATTTTGGATTGAAAACCTTTGACATTGAGATAATCTGTGTTTCTATTATATACGGGTTTTTATAGCGAGAAATCATATTTGATACTTTAAATGAGCGACTAGGAGAAATTATATAACAAAATTTTACTCTTGAATCTTCATTTTCTTGAACTGACATATACATTTTTCTTTGTGGTTTTATGATTAGTGAAATTTTGGATTGAAAACCTTTGACATTGAGATAATCTGTGTTTCTATTATATACGGGTTTTTATAGCGAGAAATCATATTTGATACTTTAAATGAGCGACTAGGAGAAATTATATAACAAAATTTTACTCTTGAATCTTCATTTTCTTGAACTGACATATACATTTTTCTTTGTGGTTTTATGATTAGTGAAATTTTGGATTGAAAACTTTTGAAATTGAGATAATCTGTGTTTCTATTATATACGGGTTTTTATAGCGAGAAATCATATTTGATACTTTAAATGAGCGACTAGGAGAAATTATATAACAAAATTTTACTCTTGAATCTTCATTTTCTTGAACTGACATATACATTTTTCTTTGTGGTTTTATGATTAGTGAAATTTTGGATTGAAAACTTTTGAAATTGAGATAATCTGTGTTTCTATTATATACGGGTTTTTATAGCGAGAAATCATATTTGATACTTTAAATGAGCGACTAGGAGAAATTATATAACAAAATTTTACTCTTAAATCTTCATTTTCTTGAACTGACATATACATTTTTCTTTGTGGTTTTATGATTAGTGAAATTTTGGATTGAAAACTTTTGAAATTGAGATAATCTGTGTTTCTATTATATACGGGTTTTTATAGCGAGAAATCATATTTGATACTTTAAATGAGCGACTAGGGGAAATTATATAACAAAATTTTACTCTTGAATCTTCATTTTCTTGAACTGACATATACATTTTTCTTTGTGGTTTTATGATTAGTGAAATTTTGGATTGAAAACTTTTGAAATTGAGATAATCTGTGTTTCTATTATATACGGGTTTTTATAGCGAGAAATCATATTTGATAATTTAAATGAGCGATTAGGAGAAATTATATAACAAAATTTTACTCTTGAATCTTCATTTTCTTGAACTGACATATACATTTTTCTTTGTGGTTTTATGATTAGTGAAATTTTGGATTGAAAACTTTTGAAATTGAGATAATCTGTGTTTCTATTATATACGGGTTTTTATAGCGAGAAATCATATTTGATACTTTAAATGAGCGACTAGGAGAAATTATATAACAAAATTTTACTCTTGAATCTTCATTTTCTTGAACTGACATATACATTTTTCTTTGTGGTTTTATGATTAGTGAAATTTTGGATTGAAAACCTTTGACATTGAGATAATCTGTGTTTCTATTATATACGGGTTTTTATAGCGAGAAATCATATTTGATAATTTAAATGAGCGACTAGGAGAAATTATATAACAAAATTTTACTCTTGAATCTTCATTTTCTTGAACTGACATATACATTTTTCTTTGTGGTTTTATGATTAGTGAAATTTTGGATTGAAAACTTTTGAAATGGAGATAATCTGTGTTTCTATTATATACGGGTTTTTATAGCGAGAAATCATATTTGATACTTTAAATGAGCGACTAGGAGAAATTATATAACAAAATTTTACTCTTGAATCTTCATTTTCTTGAACTGACATATACATTTTTCTTTGTGGTTTTATGATTAGTGAAATTTTGGATTGAAAACTTTTGAAATTGAGATAATCTGTGTTTCTATTATATACGGGTTTTTATAGCGAGAAATCATATTTGATACTTTAAATGAGCGACTAGGAGAAATTATATAACAAAATTTTACTCTTGAATCTTCATTTTCTTGAACTGACATATACATTTTTCTTTGTGGTTTTATGATTAGTGAAATTTTGAATTGAAAACCTTTGACATTGAGATAATCTGTGTTTCTATTATATACGGGTTTTTATAGCGAGAAATCATATTTGATAATTTAAATGAGCGACTAGGAGAAATTATATAACAAAATTTTACTCTTGAATCTTCATTTTCTTGAACTGACATATACATTTTTCTTTGTGGTTTTATGATTAGTGAAATTTTGGATTGAAAACTTTTGAAATTGAGATAATCTGTGTTTCTATTATATACGGGTTTTTATAGCGAGAAATCATATTTGATACTTTAAATGAGCGACTAGGAGAAATTATATAACAAAATTTTACTCTTGAATCTTCATTTTCTTGAACTGACATATACATTTTTCTTTGTGGTTTTATGATTAGTGAAATTTTGGATTGAAAACTTTTGAAATTGAGATAATCTGTGTTTCTATTATATACGGGTTTTTATAGCGAGAAATCATATTTGATACTTTAAATGAGCGACTAGGAGAAATTATATAACAAAATTTTACTCTTGAATCTTCATTTTCTTGAACTGACATATACATTTTTCTTTGTGGTTTTATGATTAGTGAAATTTTGGATTGAAAACTTTTGAAATTGAGATAATCTGTGTTTCTATTATATACGGGTTTTTATAGCGAGAAATCATATTTGATAATTTAAATGAGCGACTAGGAGAAATTATATAACAAAATTTTACTCTTGAATCTTCATTTTCTTGAACTGACATATACATTTTTCTTTGTGGTTTTATGATTAGTGAAATTTTGGATTGAAAACTTTTGAAATTGAGATAATCTGTGTTTCTATTATCTACGGGTTTTTATAGCGAGAAATCATATTTGATAATTTAAATGAGCGACTAGGAGAAATTATATAACAAAATTTTACTCTTGAATCTTCATTTTCTTGAACTGACATATACATTTTTCTTTGTGGTTTTATGATTAGTGAAATTTTGGATTGAAAACTTTTGAAATTGAGATAATCTGTGTTTCTATTATATACGGGTTTTTATAGCGAGAAATCATATTTGATACTTTAAATGAGCGACTAGGAGAAATTATATAACAAAATTTTACTCTTGAATCTTCATTTTCTTAAACTGACATATACATTTTTCTTTGTGGTTTTATGATTAGTGAAATTTTGGATTGAAAACTTTTGAAATTGAGATAATCTGTGTTTCTATTATATACGGGTTTTTATAGCGAGAAATCATATTTGATAATTTAAATGAGCGACTAGGAGAAATTATATAACAAAATTTTACTCTTAAATCTTCATTTTCTTGAACTGACATATACATTTTTCTTTGTGGTTTTATGATTAGTGAAATTTTGGATTGAAAACTTTTGAAATTGAGATAATCTGTGTTTCTATTATATACGGGTTTTTATAGCGAGAAATCATATTTGATACTTTAAATGAGCGACTAGGAGAAATTATATAATAAAAATTTTACTCTTGAATCTTCATTTTCTTGAACTGACATATACATTTTTCTTTGTGGTTTTATGATTAGTGAAATTTTGGATTGAAAACTTTTGAAATTGAAATAATCTGTGTTTCTATTATATACGGGTTTTTATAGCGAGAAATAATATTTGATACTTTAAATGAGCGACTAGGAGAAATTATATAACAAAATTTTACTCTTGAATCTTCATTTTCTTGAACTGACATATACATTTTTCTTTGTGGTTTTATGATTAGTGAAATTTTGGATTGAAAACTTTTGAAATTGAGATAATCTGTGTTTCTATTATATACGGGTTTTTATAGCGAGAAATCATATTTGATAATTTAAATGAGCGACTAGGAGAAATTATATAACAAAATTTTACTCTTGAATCTTCATTTTCTTGAACTGACATATACATTTTTCTTTGTGGTTTTATGATTAGTGAAATTTTGGATTGAAAACTTTTGACATTGAGATAATCTGTGTTTCTATTATATACGGGTTTTTATAGCGAGAAATCATATTTGATAATTTAAATGAGCGACTAGGAGAAATTATATAACAAAATTTTACTCTTGAATCTTCATTATCTTGAACTGACATATACATTTTTCTTTGTGGTTTTATGATTAGTGAAATTTTGGATTGAAAACTTTTGAAATTGAGATAATCTGTGTTTCTATTATATACGGGTTTTTATAGCGAGAAATCATATTTGATAATTTAAATGAGCGACTAGGAGGAATTATATAACAAAGTTTTACTCTTGAATCTTCATTTTCTTGAACTGACATATACATTTTTCTTTGTGGTTTTATGATTAGTGAAATTTTGGATTGAAAACTTTTGAAATTGAGATAATCTGTGTTTCTATTATATACGGGTTTTTATAGCGAGAAATCATATTTGATAATTTAAATGAGCGACTAGGAGAAATTATATAACAAAATTTTACTCTTGAATCTTCATTTTCTTGAACTGACATATACATTTTTCTTTGTGGTTTTATGATTAGTGAAATTTTGGATTGAAAACTTTTGAAATTGAGATAATCTGTGTTTCTATTATATACGGGTTTTTATAGCGAGAAATCATATTTGATACTTTAAATGAGCGACTAGGAGAAATTATATAACAAAATTTTACTCTTGAATCTTCATTTTCTTGAACTGACATATACATTTTTCTTTGTGGTTTTATGATTAGTGAAATTTTGGATTGAAAACTTTTGAAATTGGGATAATCTGTGTTTCTATTATATACGGGTTTTTATAGCGAGAAATCATATTTGATAATTTAAATGAGCGACTAGGAGAAATTATATAACAAAATTTTACTCTTGAATCTTCATTGACTTGAACTGACATATACATTTTTCTTTGTGGTTTTATGATTAGTGAAATTTTGGATTGAAAACTTTTGAAATTGAGATAATCTGTGTTTCTATTATATACGGGTTTTTATAGCGAGAAATCATATTTGATAATTTAAATGAGCGACTAGGAGAAATTATATAACAAAATTTTACTCTTGAATCTTCATTTTCTTGAACTGACATATACATTTTTCTTTGTGGTTTTATGATTAGTGAAATTTTGGATTGAAAACTTTTGAAATTGAGATAATCTGTGTTTCTATTATATACGGGTTTTTATAGCGAGAAATAATATTTGATATTTTAAATGAGCGACTAGGAGAAATTATATAACAAAATTTTACTCTTGAATCTTCATTTTCTTGAACTGACATATACATTTTTCTTTGTGGTTTTATGATTAGTGAAATTTTGGATTGAAAACTTTTGAAATTGAGATAATCTGTGTTTCTATTATATACGGGTTTTTATAGCGAGAAATCATATTTGATACTTTAAATGAGCGACTAGGAGAAAATATATAACAAAATTTTACTCTTGAATCTTCATTTTCTTGAACTGACATATACATTTTTCTTTGTGGTTTTATGATTAGTGAAATTTTGGATTGAAAACCTTTGACATTGAGATAATCTGTGTTTCTATTATATACGGGTTTTTATAGCGAGAAATCATATTTGATAATTTAAATGAGCGACTAGGAGAAATTATATAACAAAATTTTACTCTTGAATCTTCATTTTCTTGAACTGACATATACATTTTTCTTTGTGGTTTTATGATTAGTGAAATTTTGGATTGAAAACTTTTGAAATTGAGATAATCTGTGTTTCTATTATATACGGGTTTTTATAGCGAGAAATCATATTTGATACTTTAAATGAGCGACTAGGAGAAATTATATAACAAAATTTTACTCTTGAATCTTCATTTTCTTGAAGTGACATATACATTTTTCTTTGTGGTTTTATGATTAGTGAAATTTTGGATTGAAAACTTTTGAAATTGAGATAATCTGTGTTTCTATTATATACGGGTTTTTATAGCGAGAAATCATATTTGATAATTTAAATGAGCGACTAGGAGAAATTATATAACAAAATTTTACTCTTGAATCTTCATTATCTTGAACTGACATATACATTTTTCTTTGTGGTTTTATGATTAGTGAAATTTTGGATTGAAAACTTTTGAAATTGAGATAATCTGTGTTTCTATTATATACGGGTTTTTATAGCGAGAAATCATATTTGATAATTTAAATGAGCGACTAGGAGGAATTATATAACAAAGTTTTACTCTTGAATCTTCATTTTCTTGAACTGACATATACATTTTTCTTTGTGGTTTTATGATTAGTGAAATTTTGGATTGAAAACTTTTGAAATTGAGATAATCTGTGTTTCTATTATATACGGGTTTTTATAGCGAGAAATCATATTTGATAATTTAAATGAGCGACTAGGAGAAATTATATAACAAAATTTTACTCTTGAATCTTCATTTTCTTGAACTGACATATACATTTTTCTTTGTGGTTTTATGATTAGTGAAATTTTGGATTGAAAACTTTTGAAATTGAGATAATCTGTGTTTCTATTATATACGGGTTTTTATAGCGAGAAATCATATTTGATACTTTAAATGAGCGACTAGGAAAAATTATATAACAAAATTTTACTCTTGAATCTTCATTTTCTTGAACTGACATATACATTTTTCTTTGTGGTTTTATGATTAGTGAAATTTTGGATTGAAAACTTTTGAAATTTGGATAATCTGTGTTTCTATTATATACGGGTTTTTATAGCGAGAAATCATATTTGATAATTTAAATGAGCGACTAGGAGAAATTATATAACAAAATTTTACTCTTGAATCTTCATTTTCTTGAACTGACATATACATTTTTCTTTGTGGTTTTATGATTAGTGAAATTTTGGATTGAAAACTTTTGAAATTGAGATAATCTGTGTTTCTATTATATACGGGTTTTTATAGCGAGAAATCATATTTGATAATTTAAATGAGCGACTAGGAGAAATTATATAACAAAATTTTACTCTTGAATCTTCATTTTCTTGAACTGACATATACATTTTTCTTTGTGGTTTTATGATTAGTGAAATTTTGGATTGAAAACTTTTGAAATTGAGATAATCTGTGTTTCTATTATATACGGGTTTTTATAGCGAGAAATCATATTTGATATTTTAAATGAGCGACTAGGAGAAATTATATAACAAAATTTTACTCTTGAATCTTCATTTTCTTGAACTGACATATACATTTTTCTTTGTGGTTTAATGATTAGTGAAATTTTGGATTGAAAACTTTTGAAATTGAGATAATCTGTGTTTCTATTATATACGGGTTTTTATAGCGAGAAATCATATTTGATACTTTAAATGAGCGACTAGGAGAAATTATATAACAAAATTTTACTCTTGAATCTTCATTTTCTTGAACTGACATATACATTTTTCTTTGTGGTTTTATGATTAGTGAAATTTTGGATTGAAAACTTTTGAAATTGAGATAATCTGTGTTTCTATTATATACGGGTTTTTATAGCGAGAAATCATATTTGATACTTTAAATGAGCGACTAGGAGAAATTATATAACACAATTTTACTCTTGAATCTTCATTTTCTTGAACTGACATATACATTTTTCTTTGTGGTTTTATGATTAGTGAAATTTTGGATTGAAAACTTTTGAAATTGAGATAATCTGTGTTTCTATTATATACGGGTTTTTATAGCGAGAAATCATATTTGATACTTTAAATGAGCGACTAGGAGAAAATATATAACAAAATTTTACTCTTGAATCTTCATTTTCTTGAACTGACATATACATTTTTCTTTGTGGTTTTATGATTAGTGAAATTTTGGATTGAAAACCTTTGACATTGAGATAATCTGTGTTTCTATTATATACGGGTTTTTATAGCGAGAAATCATATTTGATAATTTAAATGAGCGACTAGGAGAAATTATATAACAAAATTTTACTCTTGAATCTTCATTTTCTTGAACTGACATATACATTTTTCTTTGTGGTTTTATGATTAGTGAAATTTTGGATTGAAAACTTTTGAAATTGAGATAATCTGTGTTTCTATTATATACGGGTTTTTATAGCGAGAAATCATATTTGATACTTTAAATGAGCGACTAGGAGAAATTATATAACAAAATTTTACTCTTGAATCTTCATTTTCTTGAAGTGACATATACATTTTTCTTTGTGGTTTTATGATTAGTGAAATTTTGGATTGAAAACTTTTGAAATTGAGATAATCTGTGTTTCTATTATATACGGGTTTTTATAGCGAGAAATCATATTTGATAATTTAAATGAGCGACTAGGAGAAATTATATAACAAAATTTTACTCTTGAATCTTCATTATCTTGAACTGACATATACATTTTTCTTTGTGGTTTTATGATTAGTGAAATTTTGGATTGAAAACTTTTGAAATTGAGATAATCTGTGTTTCTATTATATACGGGTTTTTATAGCGAGAAATCATATTTGATAATTTAAATGAGCGACTAGGAGGAATTATATAACAAAGTTTTACTCTTGAATCTTCATTTTCTTGAACTGACATATACATTTTTCTTTGTGGTTTTATGATTAGTGAAATTTTGGATTGAAAACTTTTGAAATTGAGATAATCTGTGTTTCTATTATATACGGGTTTTTATAGCGAGAAATCATATTTGATAATTTAAATGAGCGACTAGGAGAAATTATATAACAAAATTTTACTCTTGAATCTTCATTTTCTTGAACTGACATATACATTTTTCTTTGTGGTTTTATGATTAGTGAAATTTTGGATTGAAAACTTTTGAAATTGAGATAATCTGTGTTTCTATTATATACGGGTTTTTATAGCGAGAAATCATATTTGATACTTTAAATGAGCGACTAGGAAAAATTATATAACAAAATTTTACTCTTGAATCTTCATTTTCTTGAACTGACATATACATTTTTCTTTGTGGTTTTATGATTAGTGAAATTTTGGATTGAAAACTTTTGAAATTTGGATAATCTGTGTTTCTATTATATACGGGTTTTTATAGCGAGAAATCATATTTGATAATTTAAATGAGCGACTAGGAGAAATTATATAACAAAATTTTACTCTTGAATCTTCATTTTCTTGAACTGACATATACATTTTTCTTTGTGGTTTTATGATTAGTGAAATTTTGGATTGAAAACTTTTGAAATTGAGATAATCTGTGTTTCTATTATATACGGGTTTTTATAGCGAGAAATCATATTTGATAATTTAAATGAGCGACTAGGAGAAATTATATAACAAAATTTTACTCTTGAATCTTCATTTTCTTGAACTGACATATACATTTTTCTTTGTGGTTTTATGATTAGTGAAATTTTGGATTGAAAACTTTTGAAATTGAGATAATCTGTGTTTCTATTATATACGGGTTTTTATAGCGAGAAATCATATTTGATATTTTAAATGAGCGACTAGGAGAAATTATATAACAAAATTTTACTCTTGAATCTTCATTTTCTTGAACTGACATATACATTTTTCTTTGTGGTTTAATGATTAGTGAAATTTTGGATTGAAAACTTTTGAAATTGAGATAATCTGTGTTTCTATTATATACGGGTTTTTATAGCGAGAAATCATATTTGATACTTTAAATGAGCGACTAGGAGAAATTATATAACAAAATTTTACTCTTGAATCTTCATTTTCTTGAACTGACATATACATTTTTCTTTGTGGTTTTATGATTAGTGAAATTTTGGATTGAAAACTTTTGAAATTGAGATAATCTGTGTTTCTATTATATACGGGTTTTTATAGCGAGAAATCATATTTGATACTTTAAATGAGCGACTAGGAGAAATTATATAACACAATTTTACTCTTGAATCTTCATTTTCTTGAACTGACATATACATTTTTCTTTGTGGTTTTATGATTAGTGAAATTTTGGATTGAAAACTTTTGAAATTGAGATAATCTGTGTTTCTATTATATACGGGTTTTTATAGCGAGAAATCATATTTGATACTTTAAATGAGCGACTAGGAGAAATTATATAACAAAATTTTACTCTTGAATCTTCATTTTCTTGAACTGATATATACATTTTTCTTTGTGGTTTTATGATTAGTGAAATTTTGGATTGAAAACTTTTGAAATTGAGATAATCTGTGTTTCTATTATATACGGGTTTTTATAGCGAGAAATCATATTTGATATTTTAAATGAGCGACTAGGAGAAATTATATAACAAAATTTTACTCTTGAATCTTCATTTTCTTGAACTGACATATACATTTTTCTTTGTAGTTTTATGATTAGTGAAATTTTGGATTGAAAACTTTTGAAATTGAGATAATCTGTGTTTCTATTATATACGGGTTTATATAGCGAGAAATCATATTTGATATTTTAAATGAGCGACTAGGAGAAATTATATAACAAAATTTTACTCTTGAATCTTCATTTTCTTGAACTGACATATACATTTTTCTTTGTGGTTTTATGATTAGTGAAATTTTGGATTGAAAACTTTTGAAATTGAGATAATCTGTGTTTCTATTATATACGGGTTTTTATAGCGAGAAATCATATTTGATAATTTAAATGAGCGACTAGGAGAAATTATATAACAAAATTTTACTCTTGAATCTTCATTTTCTTGAACTGACATATACATTTTTCTTTGTGGTTTTATGATTAGTGAAATTTTGGATTGAAAACTTTTGAAATTGAGATAATCTGTGTTTCTATTATATACGGGTTTTTATAGCGAGAAATCATATTTGATAATTTAAATGAGCGACTAGGAGAAATTATATAACAAAATTTTACTCTTGAATCTTCATTTTCTTGAACTGACATATACATTTTTCTTTGTGGTTTTATGATTAGTGAAATTTTGGATTGAAAACTTTTGAAATTGAGATAATCTGTGTTTCTATTATATACGGGTTTTTGTAACGAGAAATCATATTTGATAATTTAAATGAGCGACTAGGAGAAATTATATAACAAAATTTTACTCTTGAATCTTCATTTTCTTGAACTGACATATACATTTTTCTTTGTGGTTTTATGATTAGTGAAATTTTGGATTGAAAACTTTTGAAATTGAGATAATCTGTGTTTCTATTATATACGGGTTTTTATAGCGAGAAATCATATTTGATATTTTAAATGAGCGACTAGGAGAAATTATATAACAAAATTTTACTCTTGAATCTTCATTTTCTTGAACTGACATATACATTTTTCTTTGTGGTTTTATGATTAGTGAAATTTTGGATTGAAAACTTTTGAAATTGAGATAATCTGTGTTTCTATTATATACGGGTTTTTATAGCGAGAAATCATATTTGATACTTTAAATGAGCGACTAGGAGAAATTATATAACAAAATTTTACTCTTGAATCTTCATTTTCTTGAACTGACATATACATTTTTCTTTGTGGTTTTATGATTAGTGAAATTTTGGATTGAAAACCTTTGACATTGAGATAATCTGTGTTTCTATTATATACGGGTTTTTATAGCGAGAAATCATATTTGATAATTTAAATGAGCGACTAGGAGAAATTATATAACAAAATTTTACTCTTGAATCTTCATTTTCTTGAACTGACATATACATTTTTCTTTGTGGTTTTATGATTAGTGAAATTTTGGATTGAAAACTTTTGAAATTGAGATAATCTGTGTTTCTATTATATACGGGTTTTTATAGCGAGAAATCATATTTGATATTTTAAATGAGCGACTAGGAGAAATTATATAACAAAATTTTACTCTTGAATCTTCATTTTCTTGAACTGACATATACATTTTTCTTTGTGGTTTTATGATTAGTGAAATTTTGGATTGAAAACCTTTGACATTGAGATAATCTGTGTTTCTATTATATACGGGTTTTTATAGCGAGAAATCATATTTGATACTTTAAATGAGCGACTAGGAGAAATTATATAACAAAATTTTACTCTTGAATCTTCATTTTCTTGAACTGACATATACATTTTTCTTTGTGGTTTTATGATTAGTGATATTTTGGATTGAAAACCTTTGACATTGAGATAATCTGTGTTTCTATTATATACGGGTTTTTATAGCGAGAAATCATATTTGATACTTTAAATGAGCGACTAGGAGAAATTATATAACAAAATTTTACTCTTGAATCTTCATTTTCTTGAACTGACATATACATTTTTCTTTGTGGTTTTATGATTAGTGAAATTTTGGATTGAAAACTTTTGAAATTGAGATAATCTGTGTTTCTATTATATACGGGTTTTTATAGCGAGAAATCATATTTGATACTTTAAATGAGCGACTAGGAGAAATTATATAACAAAATTTTACTCTTGAATCTTCATTTTCTTGAACTGACATATACATTTTTCTTTGTGGTTTTATGATTAGTGAAATTTTGGATTGAAAACTTTTGAAATTGAGATAATCTGTGTTTCTATTATATACGGGTTTTTATAGCGAGAAATCATATTTGATACTTTAAATGAGCGACTAGGAGAAATTATATAACAAAATTTTACTCTTGAATCTTCATTTTCTTGAACTGACATATACATTTTTCTTTGTGGTTTTATGATTAGTGAAATTTTGGATTGAAAACCTTTGACATTGAGATAATCTGTGTTTCTATTATATACGGGTTTTTATAGCGAGAAATCATATTTGATAATTTAAATGAGCGACTAGGAGAAATTATATAACAAAATTTTACTCTTGAATCTTCATTTTCTTGAACTGACATATACATTTTTCTTTGTGGTTTTATGATTAGTGAAATTTTGGATTGAAAACTTTTGAAATTGAGATAATCTGTGTTTCTATTATATACGGGTTTTTATAGCGAGAAATCATATTTGATATTTTAAATGAGCGACTAGGAGAAATTATATAACAAAATTTTACTCTTGAATCTTCATTTTCTTGAACTGACATATACATTTTTCTTTGTGGTTTTATGATTAGTGAAATTTTGGATTGAAAACCTTTGACATTGAGATAATCTGTGTTTCTATTATATACGGGTTTTTATAGCGAGAAATCATATTTGATACTTTAAATGAGCGACTAGGAGAAATTATATAACAAAATTTTACTCTTGAATCTTCATTTTCTTGAACTGACATATACATTTTTCTTTGTGGTTTTATGATTAGTGAAATTTTGGATTGAAAACCTTTGACATTGAGATAATCTGTGTTTCTATTATATACGGGTTTTTATAGCGAGAAATCATATTTGATACTTTAAATGAGCGACTAGGAGAAATTATATAACAAAATTTTACTCTTGAATCTTCATTTTCTTGAACTGACATATACATTTTTCTTTGTGGTTTTATGATTAGTGAAATTTTGGATTGAAAACTTTTGAAATTGAGATAATCTGTGTTTCTATTATATTCGGGTTTTTATAGCGAGAAATCATATTTGATACTTTAAATGAGCGACTAGGAGAAATTATATAACAAAATTTTACTCTTGAATCTTCATTTTCTTGAACTGACATATACATTTTTCTTTGTGGTTTTATGATTAGTGAAATTTTGGATTGAAAACTTTTGAAATTGAGATAATCTGTGTTTCTATTATATACGGGTTTTTATAGCGAGAAATCATATTTGATACTTTAAATGAGCGACTAGGAGAAATTATATAACAAAATTTTACTCTTGAATCTTCATTTTCTTGAACTGACATATACATTTTTCTTTGTGGTTTTATGATTAGTGAAATTTTGGATTGAAAACTTTTGAAATTGAGATAATCTGTGTTTCTATTATATACGGGTTTTTATAGCGAGAAATCATATTTGATACTTTAAATGAGCGACTAGGAGAAATTATATAACAAAATTTTACTCTTAAATCTTCATTTTCTTGAACTGACATATACATTTTTCTTTGTGGTTTTATGATTAGTGAAATTTTGGATTGAAAACTTTTGAAATTGAGATAATCTGTGTTTCTATTATATACGGGTTTTTATAGCGAGAAATCATATTTGATACTTTAAATGAGCGACTAGGGGAAATTATATAACAAAATTTTACTCTTGAATCTTCATTTTCTTGAACTGACATATACATTTTTCTTTGTGGTTTTATGATTAGTGAAATTTTGGATTGAAAACTTTTGAAATTGAGATAATCTGTGTTTCTATTATATACGGGTTTTTATAGCGAGAAATCATATTTGATAATTTAAATGAGCGATTAGGAGAAATTATATAACAAAATTTTACTCTTGAATCTTCATTTTCTTGAACTGACATATACATTTTTCTTTGTGGTTTTATGATTAGTGAAATTTTGGATTGAAAACTTTTGAAATTGAGATAATCTGTGTTTCTATTATATACGGGTTTTTATAGCGAGAAATCATATTTGATACTTTAAATGAGCGACTAGGAGAAATTATATAACAAAATTTTACTCTTGAATCTTCATTTTCTTGAACTGACATATACATTTTTCTTTGTGGTTTTATGATTAGTGAAATTTTGGATTGAAAACCTTTGACATTGAGATAATCTATGTTTCTATTATATACGGGTTTTTATAGCGAGAAATCATATTTGATAATTTAAATGAGCGACTAGGAGAAATTATATAACAAAATTTTACTCTTGAATCTTCATTTTCTTGAACTGACATATACATTTTTCTTTGTGGTTTTATGATTAGTGAAATTTTGGATTGAAAACTTTTGAAATTGAGATAATCTGTGTTTCTATTATATACGGGTTTTTATAGCGAGAAATCATAATTGATACTTTAAATGAGCGACTAGGAGAAATTATATAACAAAATTTTACTCTTGAATCTTCATTTTCTTGAACTGACATATACATTTTTCTTTGTGGTTTTATGATTAGTGAAATTTTGGATTGAAAACTTTTGAAATTGAGATAATCTGTGTTTCTATTATATACGGGTTTTTATAGCGAGAAATCATATTTGATACTTTAAATGAGCGACTAGGAGAAATTATATAACAAAATTTTACTCTTGAATCTTCATTTTCTTGAACTGACATATACATTTTTCTTTGTGGTTTTATGATTAGTGAAATTTTGGATTGAAAACCTTTGACATTGAGATAATCTGTGTTTCTATTATATACGGGTTTTTATAGCGAGAAATCATATTTGATAATTTAAATGAGCGACTAGGAGAAATTATATAACAAAATTTTACTCTTTAATCTTCATTTTCTTGAACTGACATATACATTTTTCTTTGTGGTTTTATGATTAGTGAAATTTTGGATTGAAAACTTTTGAAATTGAGATAATCTGTGTTTCTATTATATACGGGTTTTTATAGCGAGAAATCATATTTGATATTTTAAATGAGCGACTAGGAGAAATTATATAACAAAATTTTACTCTTGAATCTTCATTTTCTTGAACTGACATATACATTTTTCTTTGTGGTTTTATGATTAGTGAAATTTTGGATTGAAAACCTTTGACATTGAGATAATCTGTGTTTCTATTATATACGGGTTTTTATAGCGAGAAATCATATTTGATACTTTAAATGAGCGACTAGGAGAAATTATATAACAAAATTTTACTCTTGAATCTTCATTTTCTTGAACTGACATATACATTTTTCTTTGTGGTTTTATGATTAGTGAAATTTTGGATTGAAAACCTTTGACATTGAGATAATCTGTGTTTCTATTATATACGGGTTTTTATAGCGAGAAATCATATTTGATACTTTAAATGAGCGACTAGGAGAAATTATATAACAAAATTTTACTCTTGAATCTTCATTTTCTTGAACTGACATATACATTTTTCTTTGTGGTTTTATGATTAGTGAAATTTTGGATTGAAAACTTTTGAAATTGAGATAATCTGTGTTTCTATTATATACGGGTTTTTATAGCGAGAAATCATATTTGATACTTTAAATGAGCGACTAGGAGAAATTATATAACAAAATTTTACTCTTGAATCTTCATTTTCTTGAACTGACATATACAGTTTTCTTTGTGGTTTTATGATTAGTGAAATTTTGGATTGAAAACTTTTGAAATTGAGATAATCTGTGTTTCTATTATATACGGGTTTTTATAGCGAGAAATCATATTTGATACTTTAAATGAGCGACTAGGAGAAATTATATAACAAAATTTTACTCTTGAATCTTCATTTTCTTGAACTGACATATACATTTTTCTTTGTGGTTTTATGATTAGTGAAATTTTGGATTGAAAACTTTTGAAATTGAGATAATCTGTGTTTCTATTATATACGGGTTTTTATAGCGAGAAATCATATTTGATACTTTAAATGAGCGACTAGGAGAAATTATATAACAAAATTTTACTCTTAAATCTTCATTTTCTTGAACTGACATATACATTTTTCTTTGTGGTGTTATGATTAGTGAAATTTTGGATTGAAAACTTTTGAAATTGAGATAATCTGTGTTTCTATTATATACGGGTTTTTATAGCGAGAAATCATATTTGATACTTTAAATGAGCGACTAGGAGAAATTATATAACAAAATTTTACTCTTGAATCTTCATTTTCTTGAACTGACATATACATTTTTCTTTGTGGTTTTATGATTAGTGAAATTTTGGATTGAAAACTTTTGAAATTGAGATAATCTGTGTTTCTATTATATACGGGTTTTTATAGCGAGAAATCATATTTGATAATTTAAATGAGCGATTAGGAGAAATTATATAACAAAATTTTACTCTTGAATCTTCATTTTCTTGAACTGACATATACATTTTTCTTTGTGGTTTTATGATTAGTGAAATTTTGGATTGAAAACTTTTGAAATTGAGATAATCTGTGTTTCTATTATATACGGGTTTTTATAGCGAGAAATCATATTTGATACTTTAAATGAGCGACTAGGAGAAATTATATAACAAAATTTTACTCTTGAATCTTCATTTTCTTGAACTGACATATACATTTTTCTTTGTGGTTTTATGATTAGTGAAATTTTGGATTGAAAACCTTTGACATTGAGATAATCTATGTTTCTATTATATACGGGTTTTTATAGCGAGAAATCATATTTGATAATTTAAATGAGCGACTAGGAGAAATTATATAACAAAATTTTACTCTTGAATCTTCATTTTCTTGAACTGACATATACATTTTTCTTTGTGGTTTTATGATTAGTGAAATTTTGGATTGAAAACTTTTGAAATTGAGATAATCTGTGTTTCTATTATATACGGGTTTTTATAGCGAGAAATCATAATTGATACTTTAAATGAGCGACTAGGAGAAATTATATAACAAAATTTTACTCTTGAATCTTCATTTTCTTGAACTGACATATACATTTTTCTTTGTGGTTTTATGATTAGTGAAATTTTGGATTGAAAACTTTTGAAATTGAGATAATCTGTGTTTCTATTATATACGGGTTTTTATAGCGAGAAATCATATTTGATACTTTAAATGAGCGACTAGGAGAAATTATATAACAAAATTTTACTCTTGAATCTTCATTTTCTTGAACTGACATATACATTTTTCTTTGTGGTTTTATGATTAGTGAAATTTTGAATTGAAAACCTTTGACATTGAGATAATCTGTGTTTCTATTATATACGGGTTTTTATAGCGAGAAATCATATTTGATACTTTAAATGAGCGACTAGGAGAAATTATATAACAAAATTTTACTCTTGAATCTTCATTTTCTTGAACTGACATATACATTTTTCTTTGTGGTTTTATGATTAGTGAAATTTTGGATTGAAAACTTTTGAAATTGAGATAATCTGTGTTTCTATTATATACGGGTTTTTATAGCGAGAAATCATATTTGATAATTTAAATGAGCGACTAGGAGAAATTATATAACAAAATTTTACTCTTGAATCTTCATTTTCTTGAACTGACATATACATTTTTCTTTGTGGTTTTATGATTAGTGAAATTTTGGATTGAAAACTTTTGAAATTGAGATAATCTGTGTTTCTATTATCTACGGGTTTTTATAGCGAGAAATCATATTTGATAATTTAAATGAGCGACTAGGAGAAATTATATAACAAAATTTTACTCTTGAATCTTCATTTTCTTGAACTGACATATACATTTTTCTTTGTGGTTTTATGATTAGTGAAATTTTGGATTGAAAACTTTTGAAATTGAGATAATCTGTGTTTCTATTATATACGGGTTTTTATAGCGAGAAATCATATTTGATACTTTAAATGAGCGACTAGGAGAAATTATATAACAAAATTTTACTCTTGAATCTTCATTTTCTTAAACTGACATATACATTTTTCTTTGTGGTTTTATGATTAGTGAAATTTTGGATTGAAAACTTTTGAAATTGAGATAATCTGTGTTTCTATTATATACGGGTTTTTATAGCGAGAAATCATATTTGATAATTTAAATGAGCGACTAGGAGAAATTATATAACAAAATTTTACTCTTTAATCTTCATTTTCTTGAACTGACATATACATTTTTCTTTGTGGTTTTATGATTAGTGAAATTTTGGATTGAAAACTTTTGAAATTGAGATAATCTGTGTTTCTATTATATACGGGTTTTTATAGCGAGAAATCATATTTGATACTTTAAATGAGCGACTAGGAGAAATTATATAACAAAATTTTACTCTTGAATCTTCATTTTCTTGAACTGACATATACATTTTTCTTTGTGGTTTTATGATTAGTGAAATTTTGGATTGAAAACTTTTGAAATTGAAATAATCTGTGTTTCTATTATATACGGGTTTTTATAGCGAGAAATAATATTTGATACTTTAAATGAGCGACTAGGAGAAATTATATAACAAAATTTTACTCTTGAATCTTCATTTTCTTGAACTGACATATACATTTTTCTTTGTGGTTTTATGATTAGTGAAATTTTGGATTGAAAACTTTTGAAATTGAGATAATCTGTGTTTCTATTATATACGGGTTTTTATAGCGAGAAATCATATTTGATAATTTAAATGAGCGACTAGGAGAAATTATATAACAAAATTTTACTCTTGAATCTTCATTTTCTTGAACTGACATATACATTTTTCTTTGTGGTTTTATGATTAGTGAAATTTTGGATTGAAAACTTTTGAAATTGAGATAATCTGTGTTTCTATTATATACGGGTTTTTATAGCGAGAAATCATATTTGATAATTTAAATGAGCGACTAGGAGAAATTATATAACAAAATTTTACTCTTGAATCTTCATTTTCTTGAACTGACATATACATTTTTCTTTGTGGTTTTATGATTAGTGAAATTTTGGATTGAAAACTTTTGAAATTGAGATAATCTGTGTTTCTATTATATACGGGTTTTTATAGCGAGAAATCATATTTGATACTTTAAATGAGCGACTAGGAGAAATTATATAACAAAATTTTACTCTTGAATCTTCATTTTCTTGAACTGACATATACATTTTTCTTTGTGGTTTTATGATTAGTGAAATTTTGGATTGAAAACCTTTGACATTGAGATAATCTGTGTTTCTATTATATACGGGTTTTTATAGCGAGAAATCATATTTGATAATTTAAATGAGCGACTAGGAGAAATTATATAACAAAATTTTACTCTTGAATCTTCATTTTCTTGAACTGACATATACATTTTTCTTTGTGGTTTTATGATTAGTGAAATTTTGGATTGAAAACTTTTGAAATTGAGATAATCTGTGTTTCTATTATATACGGGTTTTTATAGCGAGAAATCATATTTGATACTTTAAATGAGCGACTAGGAGAAATTATATAACAAAATTTTACTCTTGAATCTTCATTTTCTTGAAGTGACATATACATTTTTCTTTGTGGTTTTATGATTAGTGAAATTTTGGATTGAAAACTTTTGAAATTGAGATAATCTGTGTTTCTATTATATACGGGTTTTTATAGCGAGAAATCATATTTGATAATTTAAATGAGCGACTAGGAGAAATTATATAACAAAATTTTACTCTTGAATCTTCATTATCTTGAACTGACATATACATTTTTCTTTGTGGTTTTATGATTAGTGAAATTTTGGATTGAAAACTTTTGAAATTGAGATAATCTGTGTTTCTATTATATACGGGTTTTTATAGCGAGAAATCATATTTGATAATTTAAATGAGCGACTAGGAGGAATTATATAACAAAGTTTTACTCTTTATTCTTCATTTTCTTGAACTGACATATACATTTTTCTTTGTGGTTTTATGATTAGTGAAATTTTGGATTGAAAACTTTTGAAATTGAGATAATCTGTGTTTCTATTATATACGGGTTTTTATAGCGAGAAATCATATTTGATAATTTAAATGAGCGACTAGGAGAAATTATATAACAAAATTTTACTCTTAAATCTTCATTTTCTTGAACTGACATATACATTTTTCTTTGTGGTTTTATGATTAGTGAAATTTTGGATTGAAAACTTTTGAAATTGAGATAATCTGTGTTTCTATTATATACGGGTTTTTATAGCGAGAAATCATATTTGATACTTTAAATGAGCGACTAGGAGAAATTATATAACAAAATTTTACTCTTGAATCTTCATTTTCTTGAACTGACATATACATTTTTCTTTGTGGTTTTATGATTAGTGAAATTTTGGATTGAAAACTTTTGAAATTGAAATAATCTGTGTTTCTATTATATACGGGTTTTTATAGCGAGAAATAATATTTGATACTTTAAATGAGCGACTAGGAGAAATTATATAACAAAATTTTACTCTTGAATCTTCATTTTCTTGAACTGACATATACATTTTTCTTTGTGGTTTTATGATTAGTGAAATTTTGGATTGAAAACTTTTGAAATTGAGATAATATGTGTTTCCATTATATACGGGTTTTTATAGCGAGAAATCATATTTGATACTTTAAATGAGCGACTAGGAGAAATTATATAACAAAATTTTACTCTTGAATCTTCATTTTCTTGAACTGACATATACATTTTTCTTTGTGGTTTTATGATTAGTGAAATTTTGGATTGAAAACTTTTGAAATTGAGATAATCTGTGTTTCTATTATATACGGGTTTTTATAGCGAGAAATCATATTTGATAATTTAAATGAGCGACTAGGAGAAATTATATAACAAAATTTTACTCTTGAATCTTCATTTTCTTGAACTGACATATACATTTTTCTTTGTGGTTTTATGATTAGTGAAATTTTGGATTGAAAACTTTTGAAATTGAGATAATCTGTGTTTCTATTATATACGGGTTTTTATAGCGAGAAATCATATTTGATACTTTAAATGAGCGACTAGGAGAAATTATATAACAAAATTTTACTCTTGAATCTTCATTTTCTTGAACTGACATATACATTTTTCTTTGTGGTTTTATGATTAGTGAAATTTTGGATTGAAAACCTTTGACATTGAGATAATCTGTGTTTCTATTATATACGGGTTTTTATAGCGAGAAATCATATTTGATAATTTAAATGAGCGACTAGGAGAAATTATATAACAAAATTTTACTCTTGAATCTTCATTTTCTTGAACTGACATATACATTTTTCTTTGTGGTTTTATGATTAGTGAAATTTTGGATTGAAAACTTTTGAAATTGAGATAATCTGTGTTTCTATTATATACGGGTTTTTATAGCGAGAAATCATATTTGATACTTTAAATGAGCGACTAGGAGAAATTATATAACAAAATTTTACTCTTGAATCTTCATTTTCTTGAACTGACATATACATTTTTCTTTGTGGTTTTATGATTAGTGAAATTTTGGATTGAAAACTTTTGAAATTGAGATAATCTGTGTTTCTATTATATACGGGTTTTTATAGCGAGAAATCATATTTGATAATTTAAATGAGCGACTAGGAGAAATTATATAACAAAATTTTACTCTTGAATCTTCATTATCTTGAACTGACATATACATTTTTCTTTGTGGTTTTATGATTAGTGAAATTTTGGATTGAAAACTTTTGAAATTGAGATAATCTGTGTTTCTATTATATACGGGTTTTTATAGCGAGAAATCATATTTGATAATTTAAATGAGCGACTAGGAGGAATTATATAACAAAGTTTTACTCTTGAATCTTCATTTTCTTGAACTGACATATACATTTTTCTTTGTGGTTTTATGATTAGTGAAATTTTGGATTGAAAACTTTTGAAATTGAGATAATCTGTGTTTCTATTATATACGGGTTTTTATAGCGAGAAATCATATTTGATAATTTAAATGAGCGACTAGGAGAAATTATATAACAAAATTTTACTCTTGAATCTTCATTTTCTTGAACTGACATATACATTTTTCTTTGTGGTTTTATGATTAGTGAAATTTTGGAGTGAAAACTTTTGAAATTGAGATAATCTGTGTTTCTATTATATACGGGTTTTTATAGCGAGAAATCATATTTGATACTTTAAATGAGCGACTAGGAGAAATTATATAACAAAATTTTACTCTTGAATCTTCATTTTCTTGAACTGACATATACATTTTTCTTTGTGGTTTTATGATTAGTGAAATTTCGGATTGAAAACTTTTGAAATTGGGATAATCTGTGTTTCTATTATATACGGGTTTTTATAGCGAGAAATCATATTTGATAATTTAAATGAGCGACTAGGAGAAATTATATAACAAAATTTTACTCTTGAATCTTCATTTTCTTGAACTGACATATACATTTTTCTTTGTGGTTTTATGATTAGTGAAATTTTGGATTGAAAACTTTTGAAATTGAGATAATCTGTGTTTCTATTATATACGGGTTTTTATAGCGAGAAATCATATTTGATATTTTAAATGAGCGACTAGGAGAAATTATATAACAAAATTTTACTCTTGAATCTTCATTTTCTTGAACTGACATATACATTTTTCTTTGTGGTTTTATGATTAGTGAAATTTTGGATTGAAAACTTTTGAAATTGAGATAATCTGTGTTTCTATTATATACGGGTTTTTATAGCGAGAAATCATATTTGATATTTTAAATGAGCGACTAGGAGAAATTATATAACAAAATTTTACTCTTGAATCTTCATTTTCTTGAACTGACATATACATTTTTCTTTGTGGTTTTATGATTAGTGAAATTTTGGATTGAAAACTTTTGAAATTGAGATAATCTGTGTTTCTATTATATACGGGTTTTTATAGCGAGAAATCATATTTGATACTTTAAATGAGCGACTAGGAGAAATTATATAACAAAATTTTACTCTTGAATCTTCATTTTCTTGAAATGACATATACATTTTTCTTTGTGGTTTTATGATTAGTGAAATTTTGGATTGAAAACCTTTGACATTGAGATAATCTGTGTTTCTATTATATACGGGTTTTTATAGCGAGAAATCATATTTGATAATTTAAATGAGCGACTAGGAGAAATTATATAACAAAATTTTACTCTTGAATCTTCATTTTCTTGAACTGACATATACATTTTTCTTTGTGGTTTTATGATTAGTGAAATTTTGGATTGAAAACTTTTGAAATTGAGATAATCTGTGTTTCTATTATATACGGGTTTTTATAGCGAGAAATCATATTTGATACTTTAAATGAGCGACTAGGAGAAATTATATAACAAAATTTTACTCTTGAATCTTCATTTTCTTGAAGTGACATATACATTTTTCTTTGTGGTTTTATGATTAGTGAAATTTTGGATTGAAAACTTTTGAAATTGAGATAATCTGTGTTTCTATTATATACGGGTTTTTATAGCGAGAAATCATATTTGATAATTTAAATGAGCGACTAGGAGAAATTATATAACAAAATTTTACTCTTGAATCTTCATTATTTTGAACTGATATATACATTTTTCTTTGTGGTTTTATGATTAGTGAAATTTTGGATTGAAAACTTTTGAAATTGAGATAATCTGTGTTTCTATTATATACGGGTTTTTATAGCGAGAAATCATATTTGATAATTTAAATGAGCGACTAGGAGGAATTATATAACAAAGTTTTACTCTTGAATCTTCATTTTCTTGAACTGACATATACATTTTTCTTTGTGGTTTTATGATTAGTGAAATTTTGGATTGAAAACTTTTGAAATTGAGATAATCTGTGTTTCTATTATATACGGGTTTTTATAGCGAGAAATCATATTTGATAATTTAAATGAGCGACTAGGAGAAATTATATAACAAAATTTTACTCTTGAATCTTCATTTTCTTGAACTGACATATACATTTTTCTTTGTGGTTTTATGATTAGTGAAATTTTGGATTGAAAACTTTTGAAATTGAGATAATCTGTGTTTCTATTATATACGGGTTTTTATAGCGAGAAATCATATTTGATACTTTAAATGAGCGACTAGGAGAAATTATATAACAAAATTTTACTCTTGAATCTTCATTTTCTTGAACTGACATATACATTTTTCTTTGTGGTTTTATGATTAGTGAAATTTTGGATTGAAAACTTTTGAAATTGGGATAATCTGTGTTTCTATTATATACGGGTTTTTATAGCGAGAAATCATATTTGATAATTTAAATGAGCGACTAGGAGAAATTATATAACAAAATTTTACTCTTGAATCTTCATTTTCTTGAACTGACATATACATTTTTCTTTGTGGTTTTATGATTAGTGAAATTTTGGATTGAAAACTTTTGAAATTGAGATAATCTGTGTTTCTATTATATACGGGTTTTTATAGCGAGAAATCATATTTGATAATTTAAATGAGCGACTAGGAGAAATTATATAACAAAATTTTACTCTTGAATCTTCATTTTCTTGAACTGACATATACATTTTTCTTTGTGGTTTTATGATTAGTGAAATTTTGGATTGAAAACTTTTGAAATTGAGATAATCTGTGTTTCTATTATATACGGGTTTTTATAGCGAGAAATCATATTTGATATTTTAAATGAGCGACTAGGAGAAATTATATAACAAAATTTTACTCTTGAATCTTCATTTTCTTGAACTGACATATACATTTTTCTTTGTGGTTTTATGATTAGTGAAATTTTGGATTGAAAACTTTTGAAATTGAGATAATCTGTGTTTCTATTATATACGGGTTTTTATAGCGAGAAATCATATTTGATACTTTAAATGAGCGACTAGGAGAAATTATATAACAAAATTTTACTCTTGAATCTTCATTTTCTTGAACTGACATATACATTTTTCTTTGTGGTTTTATGATTAGTGAAATTTTGGATTGAAAACTTTTGAAATTGAGATAATCTGTGTTTCTATTATATACGGGTTTTTATAGCGAGAAATCATATTTGATACTTTAAATGAGCGACTAGGAGAAATTATATAACAAAATTTTACTCTTGAATCTTTATTTTCTTGAACTGACATATACATTTTTCTTTGTGGTTTTATGATTAGTGAAATTTTGGATTGAAAACTTTTGAAATTGAGATAATCTGTGTTTCTATTATATACGGGTTTTTATAGCGAGAAATCATATTTGATACTTTAAATGAGCGACTAGGAGAAATTATATAACAAAATTTTACTCTTGAATCTTCATTTTCTTGAACTGATATATACATTTTTCTTTGTGGTTTTATGATTAGTGAAATTTTGGATTGAAAACTTTTGAAATTGAGATAATCTGTGTTTCTATTATATACGGGTTTTTATAGCGAGAAATCATATTTGATATTTTAAATGAGCGACTAGGAGAAATTATATAACAAAATTTTACTCTTGAATCTTCATTTTCTTGAACTGACATATACATTTTTCTTTGTAGTTTTATGATTAGTGAAATTTTGGATTGAAAACTTTTGAAATTGAGATAATCTGTGTTTCTATTATATACGGGTTTTTATAGCGAGAAATCATATTTGATATTTTAAATGAGCGACTAGGAGAAATTATATAACAAAATTTTACTCTTGAATCTTCATTTTCTTGAACTGACATATACATTTTTCTTTGTGGTTTTATGATTAGTGAAATTTTGGATTGAAAACTTTTGAAATTGAGATAATCTGTGTTTCTATTATATACGGGTTTTTATAGCGAGAAATCATATTTGATACTTTAAATGAGCGACTAGGAGAAATTATATAACAAAATTTTACTCTTGAATCTTCATTTTCTTGAACTGACATATACATTTTTCTTTGCGGTTTTATGATTAGTGAAATTTTGGATTGAAAACTTTTGAAATTAAGATAATCTGTGTTTCTATTATATACGGGTTTTTATAGCGAGAAATCATATTTGATACTTTAAATGAGCGACTAGGAGAAATTATATTACAAAATTTTACTCTTGAATCTTCATTTTCTTGAACTGACATATACATTTTTCTTTGTGGTTTTATGATTAGTGAAATTTTGGATTGAAAACTTTTGAAATTGAGATAATCTGTGTTTCTATTATATACGGGTTTTTATAGCGAGAAATCATATTTGATACTTTAAATGAGCGACTAGGAGAAATTATATAACAAAATTTTACTCTTGAATCTTATTTTTCTTGAACTGACATATACATTTTTCTTTGTGGTTTTATGATTAGTGAAATTTTGGATTGAAAACTTTTGAAATTGAGATAATCTGTGTTTCTATTATATACGGGTTTTTATAGCGAGAAATCATATTTGATATTTTAAATGAGCGACTAGGAGAAATTATATAACAAAATTTTACTCTTTAATCTTCATTTTCTTGAACTGACATATACATTTTTCTTTGTGGTTTTATGATTAGTGAAATTTTGGATTGAAAACTTTTGAAATTGAGATAATCTGTGTTTCTATTATATACGGGTTTTTATAGCGAGAAATCATATTTGATATTTTAAATGAGCGACTAGGAGAAATTATATAACAAAATTTTACTCTTGAATCTTCATTTTCTTGAACTGACATATACATTTTTCTTTGTGGTTTTATGATTAGTGAAATTTTGGATTGAAAACTTTTGAAATTGAGATAATCTGTGTTTCTATTATATACGGGTTTTTATAGCGAGAAATCATATTTGATACTTTAAATGAGCAACTAGGAGAAATTATATAACAAAATTTTACTCTTGAATCTTCATTTTCTTGAACTAAAATATACATTTTTCTTTGTGGTTTTATGATTAGTGAAATTTTGGATTGAAAACTTTTGAAATTGAGATAATCTGTGTTTCTATTATATACGGGTTTTTATAGCGAGAAATCATATTTGATACTTTAAATGAGCGACTAGGAGAAATTATATAACAAAATTTTACTCTTGAATCTTCATTTTCTTGAACTGACATATACATTTTTCTTTGTGGTTTTATGATTAGTGAAATTTTGGATTGAAAACTTTTGAAATTGAGATAATCTGTGTTTCTATTATATACGGGTTTTTATAGCGAGAAATCATATTTGATATTTTAAATGAGCGACTAGGAGAAATTATATAACAAAATTTTACTCTTGAATCTTCATTTTCTTGAACTGACATATACATTTTTCTTTGTGGTTTTATGATTAGTGAAATTTTGGATTGAAAACTTTTGAAATTGAGATAATCTGTGTTTCTATTATATACGGGTTTTTATAGCGAGAAATCATATTTGATACTTTAAATGAGCGACTAGGAGAAATTATATAACAAAATTTTACTCTTGAATCTTTATTTTCTTGAACTGACATATACATTTTTCTTTGTGGTTTTATGATTAGTGAAATTTTGGATTGAAAACTTTTGAAATTGAGATAATCTGTGTTTCTATTATATACGGGTTTTTATAGCGAGAAATCATATTTGATACTTTAAATGAGCGACTAGGAGAAATTATATAACAAAATTTTACTCTTGAATCTTCATTTTCTTGAACTGACATATACATTTTTCTTTGTGGTTTTATGATTAGTGAAATTTTGGATTGAAAACTTTTGAAATTGAGATAATCTGTGTTTCTATTATATACGGGTTTTTATAGCGAGAAATCATATTTGATACTTTAAATGAGCGACTAGGAGAAATTATATAACAAAATTTTACTCTTGAATCTTCATTTTCTTGAACTGACATATACATTTTTCTTTGTGGTTTTATGATTAGTGAAATTTTGGATTGAAAACTTTTGAAATTGAGATAATCTGTGTTTCTATTATATACGGGTTTTTATAGCGAGAAATCATATTTGATACTTTAAATGAGCGACTAGGAGAAATTATATAACAAAATTTTACTCTTGAATCTTCATTTTCTTGAACTAACATATACATTTTTCTTTGTGGTTTTATGATTAGTGAAATTTTGGATTGAAAACTTTTGAAATTGAGATAATCTGTGTTTCTATTATATACGGGTTTTTATAGCGAGAAATCATATTTGATATTTTAAATGAGCGACTAGGAGAAATTATATAACAAAATTTTACTCTTGAATCTTCATTTTCTTGAACTGACATATACATTTTTCTTTGTGGTTTTATGATTAGTGAAATTTTGGATTGAAAACTTTTGAAATTGAGATAATCTGTGTTTCTATTATATACGGGTTTTTATAGCGAGAAATCATATTTGATACTTTAAATGAGCGACTAGGAGAAATTATATAACAAAATTTTAATTTTGAATCTTCATTTTCTTGAACTGACATATACATTTTTCTTTGTGGTTTTATGATTAGTGAAATTTTGGATTGAAAACTTTTGAAATTGAGATAATCTGTGTTTCTATTATATACGGGTTTTTATAGCGAGAAATCATATTTGATACTTTAAATGAGCGACTAGGAGAAATTATATAACAAAATTTTACTCTTGAATCTTCATTTTCTTGAACTGACATATACATTTTTCTTTGTGGTTTTATGATTAGTGAAATTTTGGATTGAAAACTTTTGAAATTGAGATAATCTGTGTTTCTATTATATACGGGTTTTTATAGCGAGAAATCATATTTGATATTTTAAATGAGCGACTAGGAGAAATTATATAACAAAATTTTACTCTTGAATCTTCATTTTCTTGAACTGACATATACATTTTTCTTTGTGGTTTTATGATTAGTGAAATTTTGGATTGAAAACTTTTGAAATTGAGATAATCTGTGTTTCTATTATATACGGGTTTTTATAGCGAGAAATCATATTTGATATTTTAAATGAGCGACTAGGAGAAATTATATAACAAAATTTTACTTTTGAATCTTCATTTTCTTGAACTGACATATACATTTTTCTTTGTGGTTTTATGATTAGTGAAATTTTGGATTGAAAACTTTTGAAATTGAGATAATCTGTGTTTCTATTATATACGGGTTTTTATAGCGAGAAATCATATTTGATACTTTAAATGAGCGACTAGGAGAAATTATATAACAAAATTTTACTCTTGAATCTTCATTTTCTTGAACTGACATATACATTTTTCTTTGTGGTTTTATGATTAGTGAAATTTTGGATTGAAAACTTTTGAAATTGAGATAATCTGTGTTTCTATTATATACGGGTTTTTATAGCGAGAAATCATATTTGATACTTTAAATGAGCGACTAGGAGAAATTATATAACAAAATTTTACTCTTGAATCTTCATTTTCTTGAACTGACATATACATTTTTCTTTGTGGTTTTATGATTAGTGAAATTTTGGATTGAAAACTTTTGAAATTGAGATAATCTGTGTTTCTATTATATACGGGTTTTTATAGCGAGAAATCATATTTGATACTTTAAATGAGCGACTAGGAGAAATTATATAACAAAATTTTACTCTTGAATCTTCATTTTCTTGAACTGACATATACATTTTTCTTTGTGGTTTTATGATTAGTGAAATTTTGGATTGAAAACTTTTGAAATTGAGATAATCTGTGTTTCTATTATATACGGGTTTTTATAGCGAGAAATCATATTTGATATTTTAAATGAGCGACTAGGAGAAATTATATAACAAAATTTTACTCTTGAATCTTCATTTTCTTGAACTGACATATACATTTTTCTTTGTGGTTTTATGATTAGTGAAATTTTGGATTGAAAACTTTTGAAATTGAGATAATCTGTGTTTCTATTATATACGGGTTTTTATAGCGAGAAATCATATTTG
>OY292319.1:17247358-17358265 GCA_958496155.1 Sisyra nigra | reverse complement strand
CACAAAGAAAAATCTATCTTACAATTCGAGAGAATGAAGATTCAAGAGTAAAATTTTGTTATATAATTTCTCCTAGTCGCTCATTTAAAGTATCAAATATGATTTCTCGCTATAAAAACCCATATATAATAGAAACACAGATTATCTCAATATCAAAAGTTTTCAATCCAAAATTTCACTTATCACAAAACCACAAAGAAAAATCCATCTTACAATTCGAGAGAATGAAGATTCAAGAGTAAAATTTTGTTATATAATTTCTCCTAGTCGCTCATTTAAAGTATCAAATATGATTTCTCGCTATAAAAACCCATATATAATAGAAACACAGATTATCTCAATATCAAAAGTTTTCAATCCAAAATTTCACTTATCACAAAACCACAAAGAAAAATCTATCTTACAATTCGAGAGAATGAAGATTCAAGAGTAAAATTTTGTTATATAATTTCTCCTAGTCGCTCATTTAAAGTATCAAATATGATTTCTCGCTATAAAAACCCATATATAATAGAAACACAGATTATCTCAATATCAAAAGTTTTCAATCCAAAATTTCACTAATCACAAAACCACAAAGAAAAATCTATCTTACAATTCGAGAGAATGAAGATTCAAGAGTAAAATTTTGTTATATAATTTCTCCTAGTCGCTCATTTAAAGTATCAAATATGATTTCTCGCTATAAAAACCCATATATAATAGAAACACAGATTATCTCAATATCAAAAGTTTTCAATCCAAAATTTCACTTATCACAAAACCACAAAGAAAAATCTATCTATCAATTCGAGAGAATGAAGATTCAAGAGTAAAATTTTGTTATATAATTTCTCCTAGTTGCTCATTTTAAGTATCAAATATGATTTCTCGCTATAAAAACCCATATATAATAGAAACACGGATTATCTCAATATCAAAAGTTTTCAATCCAAAATTTCACTAATCACAAAACCACAAAGAAAAATCTATCTTACAATTCGAGAGAATGAAGATTCAAAAGTAAAATTTTGTTATATAATTTCTCCTAGTCGCTCATTTAAAGTATCAAATATGAATTCTCGCTATAAAAACCCATATATAATAGAAACACAGATTATCTCAATATCAAAAGTTTTCAATCCAAAATTTCACTTATCACAAAACCACAAAGAAAAATCTATCTTACAATTCGAGAGAATGAATAATCAA
Source organism: Sisyra nigra (assembly GCA_958496155.1). Taxonomy (NCBI): domain Eukaryota; kingdom Metazoa; phylum Arthropoda; class Insecta; order Neuroptera; family Sisyridae; genus Sisyra; species Sisyra nigra. The sequence goes on along the minus strand of OY292319.1, from coordinate 17,357,074 downwards.
GAGTAAAATTTTGTTATATAATTTCTCCTAGTCGCTCATTTAAAGTATCAAATATGATTTCTCGCTATAAAAACCCATATATAATAGAAACACAGATTATCTCAATATCAAAAGTTTTCAATCCAAAATTTCACTTATCACAAAACCACAAAGAAAAATCTATCTTACAATTCGAGAGAATGAAGATTCAAGAGTAAAATTTTGTTATATAATTTCTCCTAGTCGCTCATTTAAAGTATCAAATATGATTTCTCGCTATAAAAACCCATATATAATAGAAACACAGATTATCTCAATATCAAAAGTTTTCAATCCAAAATTTCACTTATCACAAAACCACAAAGAAAAATCTATCTATCAATTCGAGAGAATGAAGATTCAAGAGTAAAATTTTGTTATATAATTTCTCCTAGTCGCTCATTTAAAGTATCAAATATGATTTCTCGCTATAAAAACCCATATATAATAGAAACACAGATTATCTCAATATCAAAAGTTTTCAATCCAAAATTTCACTTATCACAAAACCACAAAGAAAAATCCATCTTACAATTCGAGAGAATGAAGATTCAAGAGTAAAATTTTGTTATATAATTTCTCCTAGTCGCTCATTTAAAGTATCAAATATGATTTCTCGCTATAAAAACCCATATATAATAGAAACACAGATTATCTCAATATCAAAAGTTTTCAATCCAAAATTTCACTTATCACAAAACCACAAAGAAAAATCTATCTTACAATTCGAGAGAATGAAGATTCAAGAGTAAAATTTTGTTATATAATTTCTCCTAGTCGCTCATTTAAAGTATCAAATATGATTTCTCGCTATAAAAACCCATATATAATAGAAACACAGATTATCTCAATATCAAAAGTTTTCAATCCAAAATTTCACTTATCACAAAACCACAAAGAAAAATCTATCTTACAATTCGAGAGAATGAAGATTCAAGAGTAAAATTTTGTTATATAATTTCTCCTAGTCGCTCATTTAAAGTATCAAATATGATTTCTCGCTATAAAAACCCATATATAATAGAAACACAGATTATCTCAATATCAAAAGTTTTCAATCCAAAATTTCACTTATCACAAAACCACAAAGAAAAATCTATCTTACAATTCGAGAGAATGAAGATTCAAGAGTAAAATTTTGTTATATAATTTCTCCTAGTCGCTCATTTAAAGTATCAAATATGATTTCTCGCTATAAAAACCCATATATAATAGAAACACAGATTATCTCAATATCAAAAGTTTTCAATCCAAAATTTCACTAATCACAAAACCACAAAGAAAAATCTATCTTACAATTCGAGAGAATGAAGATTCAAGAGTAAAATTTTGTTATATAATTTCTCCTAGTCGCTCATTTAAAGTATCAAATATGATTTCTCGCTATAAAAACCCATATATAATAGAAACACAGATTATCTCAATATCAAAAGTTTTCAATCCAAAATTTCACTTATCACAAAACCACAAAGAAAAATCCATCTTACAATTCGAGAGAATGAAGATTCAAGAGTAAAATTTTGTTATATAATTTCTCCTAGTCGCTCATTTAAAGTATCAAATATGATTTCTCGCTATAAAAACCCATATATAATAGAAACACAGATTATCTCAATATCAAAAGTTTTCAATCCAAAATTTCACTTATCACAAAACCACAAAGAAAAATCTATCTTACAATTCGAGAGAATGAAGATTCAAGAGTAAAATTTTGTTATATAATTTCTCCTAGTCGCTCATTTAAAGTATCAAATATGATTTCTCGCTATAAAAACCCATATATAATAGAAACACAGATTATCTCAATATCAAAAGTTTTCAATCCAAAATTTCACTTATCACAAAACCACAAAGAAAAATCTATCTTACAATTCGAGAAAATGAAGATTCAAGAGTAAAATTTTGTTATATAATTTCTCCTAGTCGCTCATTTAAAGTATCAATTATGATTTCTCGCTATAAAAAACCCATATATAATAGAAACACAGATTATCTCAATATCAAAAGTTTTCAATCCAAAATTTCACTTATCACAAAACCACAAAGAAAAATCTATCTTACAATTCGAGAGAATGAAGATTCAAGAGTAAAATTTTGTTATATAATTTCTCCTAGTCGCTCATTTAAAGTATCAAATATGATTTCTCGCTATAAAAACCCATATATAATAGAAACACAGATTATCTCAATATCAAAAGTTTTCAATCCAAAATTTCACTTATCACAAAACCACAAAGAAAAATCTATCTTACAATTCGAGAGAATGAAGATTCAAGAGTAAAATTTTGTTATATAATTTCTCCTAGTCGCTCATTTAAAGTATCAAATATGATTTCTCGCTATAAAAACCCATATATAATAGAAACACAGATTATCTCAATATCAAAAGTTTTCAATCCAAAATTTCACTAATCACAAAACCACAAAGAAAAATCTATCTTACAATTCGAGAGAATGAAGATTCAAGAGTAAAATTTTGTTATATAATTTCTCCTAGTCGCTCATTTAAAGTATCAAATATGATTTCTCGCTATAAAAACCCATATATAATAGAAACACAGATTATCTCAATATCAAAAGTTTTCAATCCAAAATTTCACTAATCACAAAACCACAAAGAAAAATCTATCTTACAATTCGAGAGAATGAAGATTCAAGAGTAAAATTTTGTTATATAATTTCTCCTAGTCGCTCATTTAAAGTATCAAATATGATTTCTCGCTATAAAAACCCATATATAATAGAAACACAGATTATCTCAATATCAAAAATTTTCAATCCAAAATTTCACTAATCATAAAACCACAAAGAAAAATCTATCTATCAATTCGAGAGAATGAAGATTCAAGAGTAAAATTTTGTTATATAATTTCTCCTAGTCGCTCATTTAAAGTATCAAATATGATTTCTCGCTATAAAAACCCATATATAATAGAAACACAGATTATCTCAATATCAAAAGTTTTCAATCCAAAATTTCACTAAGCATAAAACCACAAAGAAAAATCCATCTTACAATTCGAGAGAATGAAGATTCAAGAGTAAAATTTTGTTATATAATTTCTCCTAGTCGCTCATTTAAAGTATCAAATATGATTTCTCGCTATAAAAACCCATATATAATAGAAACACAGATTATCTCAATATCAAAAGTTTTCAATCCAAAATTTCACTTATCACAAAACCACAAAGAAAAATCTATCTTACAATTCGAGAGAATGAAGATTCAAGAGTAAAATTTTGTTATATAATTTCTCCTAGTCGCTCATTTAAAGTATCAAATATGATTTCTCGCTATAAAAACCCATATATAATAGAAACACAGATTATCTCAATATCAAAAGTTTTCATACAAAATTTCACTTATCACAAAACCACAAAGAAAAATCTATCTTACAATTCGAGAGAATGAAGATTCAAGAGTAAAATTTTGTTATATAATTTCTCCTAGTCGCTCATATAAAGTATCAAATATGATTTCTCGCTATAAAAACCCATATATAATAGAAACACAGATTATCTCAATATCAAAAGTTTTCAATCCAAAATTTCACTTATCACAAAACCACAAAGAAAAATCTATCTTACAATTCGAGAGAATGAAGATTCAAGAGTAAAATTTTGTTATATAATTTCTCCTAGTCGCTCATTTAAAGTATCAAATATGATTTCTCGCTATAAAAACCCATATATAATAGAAACACAGATTATCTCAATATCAAAAGTTTTCAATCCAAAATTTCACTTATCACAAAACCACAAAGAAAAATCTATCTATCAATTCGAGAGAATGAAGATTCAAGAGTAAAATTTTGTTATATAATTTCTCCTAGTCGCTCATTTAAAGTATCAAATATGATTTCTCGCTATAAAAACCCATATATAATAGAAACACAGATTATCTCAATATCAAAAGTTTTCAATCCAAAATTTCACTAAGCATAAAACCACAAAGAAAAATCCATCTTACAATTCGAGAGAATGAAGATTCAAGAGTAAAATTTTGTTATATAATTTCTCCTAGTCGCTCATTTAAAGTATCAAATATGATTTCTCGCTATAAAAACCCATATATAATAGAAACACAGATTATCTCAATATCAAAAGTTTTCAATCCAAAATTTCACTTATCACAAAACCACAAAGAAAAATCTATCTTACAATTCGAGAGAATGAAGATTCAAGAAAAAATTTTGTTATATAATTTCTCCTAGTCGCTCATTTAAAGTATCAAATATGATTTCTCGCTATAAAAACCCATATATAATAGAAACACAGATTATCTCAATATCAAAAGTTTTCAATCCAAAATTTCACTTATCACAAAACCACAAAGAAAAATCTATCTTACAATTCGAGAGAATGAAGATTCAAGAGTAAAATTTTGTTATATAATTTCTCCTAGTCGCTCATTTAAAGTATCAAATATGATTTCTCGCTATAAAAACCCATATATAATAGAAACACAGATTATCTCAATATCAAAAGTTTTCAATCCAAAATTTCACTTATCACAAAACCACAAAGAAAAATCTATCTTACAATTCGAGAGAATGAAGATTCAGGAGTAAAATTTTGTTATATAATTTCTCCTAGTCGCTCATTTAAAGTATCAAATATGATTTCTCGCTATAAAAACCCATATATAATAGAAACACAGATTATCTCAATATCAAAAGTTTTCAATCCAAAATTTCACTTATCACAAAACCACAAAGAAAAATCCATCTTACAATTCGAGAGAATGAAGATTCAAGAGTAAAATTTTGTTATATAATTTCTCCTAGTCGCTCATTTAAAGTATCAAATATGATTTCTCGCTATAAAAACCCATATATAATAGAAACACAGATTATCTCAATATCAAAAGTTTTCAATCCAAAATTTCACTTATCACAAAACCACAAAGAAAAATCTATCTTACAATTCGAGAGAATGAAGATTCAAGAGTAAAATTTTGTTATATAATTTCTCCTAGTCGCTCATTTAAAGTATCAAATATGATTTCTCGCTATAAAAACCCATATATAATAGAAACACAGATTATCTCAATATCAAAAGTTTTCAATCCAAAATTTCACTTATCACAAAACCACAAAGAAAAATCTATCTTACAATTCGAGAGAATGAAGATTCAAGAGTAAAATTTTGTTATATAATTTCTCCTAGTCGCTCATTTAAAGTATCAAATATGATTTCTCGCTATAAAAACCCATATATAATAGAAACACAGATTATCTCAATATCAAAAGTTTTCAATCCAAAATTTCACTTATCACAAAACCACAAAGAAAAATCTATCTTACAATTCGAGAGAATGAAGATTCAAGAGTAAAATTTTGTTATATAATTTCTCCTAGTCGCTCATTTAAAGTATCAAATATGATTTCTCGCTATAAAAACCCATATATAATAGAAACACAGATTATCTCAATATCAAAAGTTTTCAATCCAAAATTTCACTTATCACAAAACCACAAAGAAAAATCTATCTTACAATTCGAGAGAATGAAGATTCAAGAGTAAAATTTTGTTATATAATTTCTCCTAGTCGCTCATTTAAAGTATCAAATATGATTTCTCGCTATAAAAACCCATATATAATAGAAACACAGATTATCTCAATATCAAAAGTTTTCAATCCAAAATTTCACTTATCACAAAACCACAAAGAAAAATCTATCTTACAATTCGAGAGAATGAAGATTCAAGAGTAAAATTTTGTTATATAATTTCTCCTAGTCGCTCATTTAAAGTATCAAATATGATTTCTCGCTATAAAAACCCATATATAATAGAAACACAGATTATCTCAATATCAAAAGTTTTCAATCCAAAATTTCACTAATCACAAAACCACAAAGAAAAATCTATCTTACAATTCGAGAGAATGAAGATTCAAGAGTAAAATTTTGTTATATAATTTCTCCTAGTCGCTCATTTAAAGTATCAAATATGATTTCTCGCTATAAAAACCCATATATAATAGAAACACAGATTATCTCAATATCAAAAGTTTTCAATCCAAAATTTCACTAATCACAAAACCACAAAGAAAACTCTATCTTACAATTCGAGAGAATGAAGATTCAAGAGTAAAATTTTGTTATATAATTTCTCCTAGTCGCTCATTTAAAGTATCAAATATGATTTCTCGCTATAAAAACCCATATATAATAGAAACACAGATTATCTCAATATCAAAAATTTTCAATCCAAAATTTCACTAATCATAAAACCACAAAGAAAAATCTATCTATCAATTCGAGAGAATGAAGATTCAAGAGTAAAATTTTGTTATACAATTTCTCCTAGTCGCTCATTTAAAGTATCAAATATGATTTCTCGCTATAAAAACCCATATATAATAGAAACACAGATTATCTCAATATCAAAAGTTTTCAATCCAAAATTTCACTAAGCATAAAACCACAAAGAAAAATCCATCTTACAATTCGAGAGAATGAAGATTCAAGAGTAAAATTTTGTTATATAATTTCTCCTAGTCGCTCATTTAAAGTATCAAATATGATTTCTCGCTATAAAAACCCATATATAATAGAAACACAGATTATCTCAATATCAAAAGTTTTCAATCCAAAATTTCACTTATCACAAAACCACAAAGAAAAATCTATCTTACAATTCGAGAGAATGAAGATTCAAGAGTAAAATTTTGTTATATAATTTCTCCTAGTCGCTAATTTAAAGTATCAAATATGATTTCTCGCTATAAAAACCCATATATAATAGAAACACAGATTATCTCAATATCAAAAGTTTTCATACAAAATTTCACTTATCACAAAACCACAAAGAAAAATCTATCTTACAATTCGAGAGAATGAAGATTCAAGAGTAAAATTTTGTTATATAATTTCTCCTAGTCGCTCATATAAAGTATCAAATATGATTTCTCGCTATAAAAACCCATATATAATAGAAACACAGATTATCTCAATATCAAAAGTTTTCAATCCAAAATTTCACTTATCACAAAACCACAAAGAAAAATCTATCTTACAATTCGAGAGAATGAAGATTCAAGAGTAAAATTTTGTTATATAATTTCTCCTAGTCGCTCATTTAAAGTATCAAATATGATTTCTCGCTATAAAAACCCATATATAATAGAAACACAGATTATCTCAATATCAAAAGTTTTCAATCCAAAATTTCACTTATCACAAAACCACAAAGAAAAATCTATCTATCAATTCGAGAGAATGAAGATTCAAGAGTAAAATTTTGTTATATAATTTCTCCTAGTCGCTCATTTAAAGTATCAAATATGATTTCTCGCTATAAAAACCCATATATAATAGAAACACAGATTATCTCAATATCAAAAGTTTTCAATCCAAAATTTCACTAAGCATAAAACCACAAAGAAAAATCCATCTTACAATTCGAGAGAATGAAGATTCAAGAGTAAAATTTTGTTATATAATTTCTCCTAGTCGCTCATTTAAAGTATCAAATATGATTTCTCGCTATAAAAACCCATATATAATAGAAACACAGATTATCTCAATATCAAAAGTTTTCAATCCAAAATTTCACTTATCACAAAACCACAAAGAAAAATCTATCTTACAATTCGAGAGAATGAAGATTCAAGAGTAAAATTTTGTTATATAATTTCTCCTAGTCGCTCATTTAAAGTATCAAATATGATTTCTCGCTATAAAAACCCATATATAATAGAAACACAGATTATCTCAATATCAAAAGTTTTCAATCCAAAATTTCACTTATCACAAAACCACAAAGAAAAATCTATCTTACAATTCGAGAGAATGAAGATTCAGGAGTAAAATTTTGTTATATAATTTCTCCTAGTCGCTCATTTAAAGTATCAAATATGATTTCTCGCTATAAAAACCCATATATAATAGAAACACAGATTATCTCAATATCAAAAGTTTTCAATCCAAAATTTCACTTATCACAAAACCACAAAGAAAAATCTATCTATCAATTCGAGAGAATGAAGATTCAAGAGTAAAATTTTGTTATATAATTTCTCCTAGTCGCTCATTTAAAGTATCAAATATGATTTCTCGCTATAAAAACCCATATATAATAGAAACACAGATTATCTCAATATCAAAAGTTTTCAATCCAAAATTTCACTTATCACAAAACCACAAAGAAAAATCTATCTATCAATTCGAGAGAATGAAGATTCAAGAGTAAAATTTTGTTATATAATTTCTCCTAGTCGCTCATTTAAAGTATCAAATATGATTTCTCGCTATAAAAACCCATATATAATAGAAACACAGATTATCTCAATATCAAAAGTTTTCAATCCAAAATTTCACTAAGCATAAAACCACAAAGAAAAATCCATCTTACAATTCGAGAGAATGAAGATTCAAGAGTAAAATTTTGTTATATAATTTCTCCTAGTCGCTCATTTAAAGTATCAAATATGATTTCTCGCTATAAAAACCCATATATAATAGAAACACAGATTATCTCAATATCAAAAGTTTTCAATCCAAAATTTCACTTATCACAAAACCACAAAGAAAAATCTATCTTACAATTCGAGAGAATGAAGATTCAAGAGTAAAATTTTGTTATATAATTTCTCCTAGTCGCTCATATAAAGTATCAAATATGATTTCTCGCTATAAAAACCCATATATAATAGAAACACAGATTATCTCAATATCAAAAATTTTCAATCCAAAATTTCACTAATCATAAAACCACAAAGAAAAATCTATCTATCAATTCGAGAGAATGAAGATTCAAGAGTAAAATTTTGTTATATAATTTCTCCTAGTCGCTCATTTAAAGTATCAAATATGATTTCTCGCTATAAAAACCCATATATAATAGAAACACAGATTATCTCAATATCAAAAGTTTTCAATCCAAAATTTCACTAAGCATAAAACCACAAAGAAAAATCCATCTTACAATTCGAGAGAATGAAGATTCAAGAGTAAAATTTTGTTATATAATTTCTCCTAGTCGCTCATTTAAAGTATCAAATATGATTTCTCGCTATAAAAACCCATATATAATAGAAACACAGATTATCTCAATATCAAAAGTTTTCAATCCAAAATTTCACTTATCACAAAACAACAAAGAAAAATCTATCTTACAATTCGAGAGAATGAAGATTCAAGAGTAAAATTTTGTTATATAATTTCTCCTAGTCGCTCATTTAAAGTATCAAATATGATTTCTCGCTATAAAAACCCATATATAATAGAAACACAGATTATCTCAATATCAAAAGTTTTCAATCCAAAATTTCACTTATCACAAAACCACAAAGAAAAATCTATCTTACAATTCGAGAGAATGAAGATTCAAGAGTAAAATTTTGTTATATAATTTCTCCTAGTCGCTCATATAAAGTATCAAATATGATTTCTCGCTATAAAAACCCATATATAATAGAAACACAGATTATCTCAATATCAAAAGTTTTCAATCCAAAATTTCACTTATCACAAAACCACAAAGAAAAATCTATCTTACAATTCGAGAGAATGAAGATTCAAGAGTAAAATTTTGTTATATAATTTCTCCTAGTCGCTCATATAAAGTATCAAATATGATTTCTCGCTATAAAAACCCATATATAATAGAAACACAGATTATCTCAATATCAAAAATTTTCAATCCAAAATTTCACTTATCACAAAACCACAAAGAAAAATCTATCTATCAATTCGAGAGAATGAAGATTCAAGAGTAAAATTTTGTTATATAATTTCTCCTAGTCGCTCATTTAAAGTATCAAATATGATTTCTCGCTATAAAAACCCATATATAATAGAAACACAGATTATCTCAATATCAAAAGTTTTCAATCCAAAATTTCACTTATCACAAAACCACAAAGAAAAATCTATCTTACAATTCGAGAGAATGAAGATTCAAGAGTAAAATTTTGTTATATAATTTCTCCTAGTCGCTCATATAAAGTATCAAATATGATTTCTCGCTATAAAAACCCATATATAATAGAAACACAGATTATCTCAATATCAAAAATTTTCAATCCAAAATTTCACTAATCATAAAACCACAAAGAAAAATCTATCTATCAATTCGAGAGAATGAAGATTCAAGAGTAAAATTTTGTTATATAATTTCTCCTAGTCGCTCATTTAAAGTATCAAATATGATTTCTCGCTATAAAAACCCATATATAATAGAAACACAGATTATCTCAATATCAAAAGTTTTCAATCCAAAATTTCACTTATCACAAAACCACAAAGAAAAATCTATCTTACAATTCGAGAGAATGAAGATTCAAGAGTAAAATTTTGTTATATAATTTCTCCTAGTCGCTCATTTAAAGTATCAAATATGATTTCTCGCTATAAAAACCCATATATAATAGAAACACAGATTATCTCAATATCAAAAGTTTTCAATCCAAAATTTCACTTATCACAAAACCACAAAGAAAAATCTATCTTACAATTCGAGAGAATGAAGATTCAAGAGTAAAATTTTGTTATATAATTTCTCCTAGTCGCTCATTTAAAGTATCAAATATGATTTCTCGCTATAAAAACCCATATATAATAGAAACACAGATTATCTCAATATCAAAAGTTTTCAATCCAAAATTTCACTTATCACAAAACCACAAAGAAAAATCTATCTTACAATTCGAGAGAATGAAGATTCAAGAGTAAAATTTTGTTATATAATTTCTCCTAGTCGCTCATATAAAGTATCAAATATGATTTCTCGCTATAAAAACCCATATATAATAGAAACACAGATTATCTCAATATCAAAAGTTTTCAATCCAAAATTTCACTTATCACAAAACCACAAAGAAAAATCTATCTTACAATTCGAGAGAATGAAGATTCAAGAGTAAAATTTTGTTATATAATTTCTCCTAGTCGCTCATTTAAAGTATCAAATATGATTTCTCGCTATAAAAACCCATATATAATAGAAACACAGATTATCTCAATATCAAAAGTTTTCAATCCAAAATTTCACTTATCACAAAACCACAAAGAAAAATCTATCTATCAATTCGAGAGAATGAAGATTCAAGAGTAAAATTTTGTTATATAATTTCTCCTAGTCGCTCATTTAAAGTATCAAATATGATTTCTCGCTATAAAAACCCATATATAATAGAAACACAGATTATCTCAATATCAAAAGTTTTCAATCCAAAATTTCACTAAGCATAAAACCACAAAGAAAAATCCATCTTAAAATTCGAGAGAATGAAGATTCAAGAGTAAAATTTTGTTATATAATTTCTCCTAGTCGCTCATTTAAAGTATCAAATATGATTTCTCGCTATAAAAACCCATATATAATAGAAACACAGATTATCTCAATATCAAAAGTTTTCAATCCAAAATTTCACTTATCACAAAACCACAAAGAAAAATCTATCTTACAATTCGAGAGAATGAAGATTCAAGAGTAAAATTTTGTTATATAATTTCTCCTAGTCGCTCATTTAAAGTATCAAATATGATTTCTCGCTATAAAAACCCATATATAATAGAAACACAGATTATCTCAATATCAAAAGTTTTCAATCCAAAATTTCACTTATCACAAAACCACAAAGAAAAATCTATCTATCAATTCGAGAGAATGAAGATTCAAGAGTAAAATTTTGTTATATAATTTCTCCTAGTCGCTCATTTAAAGTATCAAATATGATTTCTCGCTATAAAAACCCATATATAATAGAAACACAGATTATCTTAATATCAAAAGTTTTCAATCCAAATTTCACTTATCACAAAACCACAAAGAAAAATCTATCTTACAATTCGAGAGAATAAAGATTCAAGTGTAAAATTTTGTTATATAATTTCTCCTAGTCGCTCCTTTAAAGTATCAAATATGATTTCTCGCTATAAAAACCCATATATAATAGAAACACAGATTATCTTAATATCAAAAGTTTTCAATCCAAAATTTCACTTATCACAAAACCACAAAGAAAAATCTATCTTACAATTCGAGAGAATGAAGATTCAAGAGTAAAATTTTGTTATATAATTTCTCCTAGTCGCTCATTTAAAGTATCAAATATGATTTCTCGCTATAAAAACCCATATATAATAGAAACACAGATTATCTCAATATCAAAAGTTTTCAATCCAAAATTTCACTTATCACAAAACCACAAAGAAAAATCCATCTTACAATTCGAGAGAATGAAGATTCAAGAGTAAAATTTTGTTATATAATTTCTCCTAGTCGCTCATTTAAAGTATCAAATATGATTTCTCGCTATAAAAACCCATATATAATAGAAACACAGATTATCTCAATATCAAAAGTTTTCAATCCAAAATTTCACTTATCACAAAACCACAAAGAAAAATCTATCTTACAATTCGAGAGAATTAAGATTCAAGAGTAAAATTTTGTTATATAATTTCTCCTAGTCGCTCATTTAAAGTATCAAATATGATTTCTCGCTATAAAAACCCGTATATAATAGAAACACAGATTATCTCAATTTCAAAAGTTTTCAATCCAAAATTTCACTAATCATAAAACCACAAAGAAAAATGTATATGTCAGTTCAAGAAAATGAAGATTCAAGAGTAAAATTTTGTTATATAATTTCTCCTAGTCGCTCATTTAAAGTATCAAATATGATTTCTCGCTATAAAAACCCGTATATAATAGAAACACAGATTATCTCAATTTCAAAAGTTTTCAATCCAAAATTTCACTAATCATAAAACCACAAAGAAAAATGTATATGTCAGTTCAAGAAAATGAAGATTAAAGAGTAAAATTTTGTTATATAATTTCTCCTAGTCGCTCATTTAAAGTATCAAATATGATTTCTCGCTATAAAAACCCGTATATAATAGAAACACAGATTATCTCAATTTCAAAAGTTTTCAATCCAAAATTTCACTAATCATAAAACCACAAAGAAAAATGTATATGTCAGTTCAAGAAAATGAAGATTCAAGAGTAAAATTTTGTTATAAAATTACTCCTAGTCGCTCATTTAAAGTATCAAATATGATTTCTCGCTATAAAAACCCGTATATAATAGAAACACAGATTATCTCAATTTCAAAAGTTTTCAATCCAAAATTTCACTAATCATAAAACCACAAAGAAAAATGTATATGTCAGTTCAAGAAAATGAAGATTCAAGAGTAAAATTTTGTTATATAATTACTCCTAGTCGCTCATTTAAAGTATCAAATATGATTTCTCGCTATAAAAACCCATATATAATAGAAACACAGATTATCTCAATATCAAAAGTTTTCAATCCAAAATTTCACTAATCACAAAACCACAAAGAAAAATCTATCTTACAATTCGAGAGAATGAAGATTCAAGAGTAAAATTTTGTTATATAATTTCTCCTAGTCGCTCATTTAAAGTATCAAATATGATTTCTCGCTATAAAAACCCATATATAATAGAAACACAGATTATCTCAATATCAAAAGTTTTCAATCCAAAATTTCACTTATCACAAAACCACAAAGAAAAATCTATCTTACAATTCGAGAGAATGAAGATTCAAGAGTAAAATTTGGTTATATAATTTCTCCTAGTCGCTCATTTAAAGTATCAAATATGATTTCTCGCTATAAAAACCCATATATAATAGAAACACAGATTATCTCAATATCAAAAGTTTTCAATCCAAAATTTCACTAATCACAAAACCACAAAGAAAAATCTATCTTACAATTCGAGAGAATGAAGATTCAAGAGTAAAATTTTGTTATATAATTTCTCCTAGTCGCTCATTTAAAGTATCAAATATGATTTCTCGCTATAAAAATCCATATATAATAGAAACACAGATTATCTCAGTATCAAAAGTTTTCAATCCAAAATTTCACTTATCACAAAACCACAAAGAAAAATCTATCTTACAATTCGAGAGAATGAAGATTCAAGAGTAAAATTTTGTTATATAATTTCTCCTAGTCGCTCATTTAAAGTATCAAATATGATTTCTCGCTATAAAAACCCATATATAATAGAAACACAGATTATCTCAATATCAAAAGTTTTCAATCCAAAATTTCACTTATCACAAAACCACAAAGAAAAATCTATCTTACAATTCGAGAGAATGAAGATTCAAGAGTAAAATTTTGTTATATAATTTCTCCTAGTCGCTCATTTAAAGTATCAAATATGATTTCTCGCTATAAAAACCCATATATAATAGAAACACAGATTATCTCAATATCAAAAGTTTTCAATCCAAAATTTCACTAATCACAAAACCACAAAGAAAAATCTATCTTACAATTCGAGAGAATGAAGATTCAAGAGTAAAATTTTGTTATATAATTTCTCCTAGTCGCTCATTTAAAGTATCAAATATGATTTCTCGCTATAAAAACCCATATATAATAGAAACACAGATTATCTCAATATCAAAAGTTTTCAATCCAAAATTTCACTAATCACAAAACCACAAAGAAAAATCTATCTTACAATTCGAGAGAATGAAGATTCAAGAGTAAAATTTTGTTATATAATTTCTCCTAGTCGCTCATTTAAAGTATCAAATATGATTTCCCGCTATAAAAACCCGTATATAATAGAAACACAGATTATCTCAATTTCAAAAGTTTTCAATCCAAAATTTCACTAATCATAAAACCACAAAGAAAAATGTATATGTCAGTTCAAGAAAATGAAGATTCAAGAGTAAAATTTTGTTATATAATTTCTCCTAGTCGCTCATTTAAAGTATCAAATATGATTTCCCGCTATAAAAACCCGTATATAATAGAAACACAGATTATCTCAATTTCAAAAGTTTTCAATCCAAAATTTCACTAATCATAAAACCACAAAGAAAAATGTATATGTCAGTTCAAGAAAATGAAGATTAAAGAGTAAAATTTTGTTATATAATTTCTCCTAGTCGCTCATTTAAAGTATCAAATATGATTTCTCGCTATAAAAACCCGTATATAATAGAAACACAGATTATCTCAATTTCAAAAGTTTTCAATCCAAAATTTCACTAATCATAAAACCACAAAGAAAAATGTATATGTCAGTTCAAGAAAATGAAGATTCAAGAGTAAAATTTTGTTATATAATTACTCCTAGTCGCTCATTTAAAGTATCAAATATGATTTCTCGCTATAAAAACCCGTATATAATAGAAACACAGATTATCTCAATTTCAAAAGTTTTCAATCCAAAATTTCACTAATCATAAAACCACAAAGAAAAATGTATATGTCAGTTCAAGAAAATGAAGATTAAAGAGTAAAATTTTGTTATATAATTTCTCCTAGTCGCTCATTTAAAGTATCAAATATGATTTCTCGCTATAAAAACCCGTATATAATAGAAACACAGATTATCTCAATTTCAAAAGTTTTCAATCCAAAATTTCACTAATCATAAAACCACAAAGAAAAATGTATATGTCAGTTCAAGAAAATGAAGATTCAAGAGTAAAATTTTGTTATATAATTACTCCTAGTCGCTCATTTAAAGTATCAAATATGATTTCTCGCTATAAAAACCCGTATATAATAGAAACACAGATTATCTCAATTTCAAAAGTTTTCAATCCAAAATTTCACTAATCATAAAACCACAAAGAAAAATGTATATGTCAGTTCAAGAAAATGAAGATTCAAGAGTAAAATTTTGTTATATAATTTCTCCTAGTCGCTCATTTAAAGTATCAAATATGATTTCCCGCTATAAAAACCCGTATATAATAGAAACACAGATTATCTCAATTTCAAAAGTTTTCAATCCAAAATTTCACTAATCATAAAACCACAAAGAAAAATGTATATGTCAGTTCAAGAAAATGAAGATTAAAGAGTAAAATTTTGTTATATAATTTCTCCTAGTCGCTCATTTAAAGTATCAAATATGATTTCTCGCTATAAAAACCCGTATATAATAGAAACACAGATTATCTCAATTTCAAAAGTTTTCAATCCAAAATTTCACTAATCATAAAACCACAAAGAAAAATGTATATGTCAGTTCAAGAAAATGAAGATTCAAGAGTAAAATTTTGTTATATAATTTCTCCTAGTCGCTCATTTAAAGTATCAAATATGATTTCTCGCTATAAAAACCCGTATATAATAGAAACACAGATTATCTCAATGTCAAAGGTTTTCAATCCAAAATTTCACTAATCATAAAACCACAAAGAAAAATGTATATGTCAGTTCAAGTAAATGAAGATTCAAGAGTAAAATTTTGTTATATAATTTCTCCTAGTCGCTCATTTAAAGTATCAAATATGATTTCTCGCTATAAAAACCCGTATATAATAGAAACACAGATTATCTCAATGTCAAAGGTTTTCAATCCAAAATTTCACTAATCATAAAACCACAAAGAAAAATGTATATGTCAGTTCAAGTAAATGAAGATTCAAGAGTAAAATTTTGTTATATAATTTCTCCTAGTCGCTCATTTAAAGTATCAAATATGATTTCTCGCTATAAAAACCCGTATATAATAGAAACACAGATTATCTCAATATCAAAAGTTTTCAATCCAAAATTTCACTTATCACAAAACCACAAAGAAAAATCTATCTTACAATTCGAGAGAATGAAGATTCAAGAGTAAAATTTTGTTATATAATTTCTCCTAGTCGCTCATTTAAAGTATCAAATATGATTTCTCGCTATAAAAACCCGTATATAATAGAAACACAGATTATCTCAATTTCAAAAGTTTTCAATCCAAAATTTCACTAATCATAAAACCACAAAGAAAAATGTATATGTCAGTTCAAGAAAATGAAGATTCAAGAGTAAAATTTTGTTATATAATTTCTCCTAGTCGCTCATTTAAAGTATCAAATATGATTTCTCGCTATAAAAACCCGTATATAATAGAAACACAGATTATCTCAATTTCAAAAGTTTTCAATCCAAAATTTCACTAATCATAAAACCACAAAGAAAAATGTATATGTCAGTTCAAGAAAATGAAGATTCAAGAGTAAAATTTTGTTATATAATTTCTCCTAGTCGCTCATTTAAAGTATCAAATATGATTTCTCGCTATAAAAACCCGTATATAATAGAAACACAGATTATCTCAATTTCAAAAGTTTTCAATCCAAAATTTCACTAATCATAAAACCACAAAGAAAAATGTATATGTCAGTTCAAGAAAATGAAGATTCAAGAGTAAAATTTTGTTATATTTTTTCTCCTAGTCGCTCATTTAAAATATCAAATATGATTTCTCGCTATAAAAACCCATATATAATAGAAACACAGATTATCTCAATATCAAAAGTTTTCAATCCAAAATTTCACTTATCACAAAACCACAAAGAAAAATCTATCTTACAATTCGAGAGAATGAAGATTCAAGAGTAAAATTTTGTTATATAATTTCTCCTAGTCGCTCATTTAAAGTATCAAATATGATTTCTCGCTATAAAAACCCATATATAATAGAAACACAGATTATCTCAATATCAAAAGTTTTCAATCCAAAATTTCACTTATCACAAAACCACAAAGAAAAATCTATCTTACAATTCGAGAGAATGAAGATTCAAGAGTAAAATTTTGTTATATAATTTCTCCTAGTCGCTCATTTAAAGTATCAAATATGATTTCTCGCTATAAAAACCCATATATAATAGAAACACAGATTATCTCAATTTCAAAAGTTTTCAATCCAAAATTTCACTAATCATAAAACCACAAAGAAAAATGTATATGTCAGTTCAAGAAAATGAAGATTCAAGAGTAAAATTTTGTTATATAATTTCTCCTAGTCGCTCATTTAAAATATCAAATATGATTTCTCGCTATAAAAACCCGTATATAATAGAAACACAGATTATCTCAATTTCAAAAGTTTTCAATCCAAAATTTCACTAATCATAAAACCACAAAGAAAAATGTATATGTCAGTTCAAGATAATGAAGATTCAAGAGTAAAATTTTGTTATATAATTTCTCCTAGTCGCTCATTTAAAATATCAAATATGATTTCTCGCTATAAAAACCCGTATATAATAGAAACACAGATTATCTCAATTTCAAAAGTTTTCAATCCAAAATTTCACTAATCATAAAACCACAAAGAAAAATGTATATGTCAGTTCAAGATAATGAAGATTCAAGAGTAAAATTTTGTTATATAATTTCTCCTAGTCGCTCATTTAAAATATCAAATATGATTTCTCGCTTTAAAAACCCGTATATAATAGAAACACAGATTATCTCAATTTCAAAAGTTTTCAATCCAAAATTTCACTAATCATAAAACCACAAAGAAAAATGTATATGTCAGTTCAAGAAAATGAAGATTCAAGAGTAAAATTTTGTTATATAATTTCTCCTAGTCGCTCATTTAAAGTATCAAATATGATTTCTCGCTATAAAAACCCGTATATAATAGAAACACAGATTATCTCAATATCAAAAGTTTTCAATCCAAAATTTCACTTATCACAAAACCACAAAGAAAAATCTATCTTACAATTCGAGAGAATGAAGATTCAAGAGTAAAATTTTGTTATATAATTTCTCCTAGTCGCTCATTTAAAGTATCAAATATGATTTCTCGCTATAAAAACCCATATATAATAGAAACACAGATTATCTCAATATCAAAAGTTTTCAATCCAAAATTTCACTTATCACAAAACCACAAAGAAAAATCTATCTTACAATTCGAGAGAATGAAGATTCAAGAGTAAAATTTTGTTATATAATTTCTCCTAGTCGCTCATTTAAAGTATCAAATATGATTTCTCGCTATAAAAACCCGTATATAATAGAAACACAGATTATCTCAATTTCAAAAGTTTTCAATCCAAAATTTCACTAATCATAAAACCACAAAGAAAAATGTATATGTCAGTTCAAGAAAATGAAGATTCAAGAGTAAAATTTTGTTATATAATTTCTCCTAGTCGCTCATTTAAAATATCAAATATGATTTCTCGCTATAAAAACCCGTATATAATAGAAACACAGATTATCTCAATTTCAAAAGTTTTCAATCCAAAATTTCACTAATCATAAAACCACAAAGAAAAATGTATATGTCAGTTCAAGATAATGAAGATTCAAGAGTAAAATTTTGTTATATAATTTCTCCTAGTCGCTCATTTAAAATATCAAATATGATTTCTCGCTATAAAAACCCGTATATAATAGAAACACAGATTATCTCAATTTCAAAAGTTTTCAATCCAAAATTTCACTAATCATAAAACCACAAAGAAAAATGTATATGTCAGTTCAAGATAATGAAGATTCAAGAGTAAAATTTTGTTATATAATTTCTCCTAGTCGCTCATTTAAAATATCAAATATGATTTCTCGCTTTAAAAACCCGTATATAATAGAAACACAGATTATCTCAATTTCAAAAGTTTTCAATCCAAAATTTCACTAATCATAAAACCACAAAGAAAAATGTATATGTCAGTTCAAGAAAATGAAGATTCAAGAGTAAAATTTTGTTATATAATTTCTCCTAGTCGCTCATTTAAAGTATCAAATATGATTTCTCGCTATAAAAACCCGTATATAATAGAAACACAGATTATCTCAATATCAAAAGTTTTCAATCCAAAATTTCACTTATCACAAAACCACAAAGAAAAATCTATCTTACAATTCGAGAGAATGAAGATTCAAGAGTAAAATTTTGTTATATAATTTCTCCTAGTCGCTCATTTAAAGTATCAAATATGATTTCTCGCTATAAAAACCCATATATAATAGAAACACA
This sequence comes from Sisyra nigra, assembly GCA_958496155.1. NCBI lineage: Eukaryota > Metazoa > Arthropoda > Insecta > Neuroptera > Sisyridae > Sisyra > Sisyra nigra. The sequence continues at coordinate 17,337,310 of OY292319.1, read as the reverse complement.
GATTATCTCAATATCAAAAGTTTTCAATCCAAAATTTCACTTATCACAAAACCACAAAGAAAAATCTATCTTACAATTCGAGAGAATGAAGATTCAAGAGTAAAATTTTGTTATATAATTTCTCCTAGTCGCTCATTTAAAGTATCAAATATGATTTCTCGCTAAAAACCCATATATAATAGAAACACAGATTATCTCAATTTCAAAAGTTTTCAATCCAAAATTTCACTAATCATAAAACCACAAAGAAAAATGTATATGTCAGTTCAAGTAAATGAAGATTCAAGAGTATTATTTTGTTATATAATTTCTCCTAGTCGCTCATTTAAAGTATCAAATATGATTTCTCGCTATAAAAACCCGTATATAATAGAAACACAGATTATCTCAATATCAAAAGTTTTCAATCCAAAATTTCACTTATCACAAAACCACAAAGAAAAATCTATCTTACAATTCGAGAGAATGAAGATTCAAGAGTAAAATTTTGTTATATAATTTCTCCTAGTCGCTCATATAAAGTATCAAATATGATTTCTCGCTATAAAAACCCATATATAATAGAAACACAGATTATCTCAATATCAAAAGTTTTCAATCCAAAATTTCACTTATCACAAAACCACAAAGAAAAATCTATCTTACAATTCGAGAGAATGAAGATTCAAGAGTAAAATTTTGTTATATAATTTCTCCTAGTCGCTCATATAAAGTATCAAATATGATTTCTCGCTATAAAAACCCATATATAATAGAAACACAGATTATCTCAATATCAAAAGTTTTCAATCCAAAATTTCACTTATCACAAAACCACAAAGAAAAATCTATCTTACAATTCGAGAGAATGAAGATTCAAGAGTAAAATTTTGTTATATAATTTCTCCTAGTCGCTCATTTAAAGTATCAAATATGATTTCTCGCTATAAAAACCCATATATAATAGAAACACAGATTATCTCAATATCAAAATTTTCAATCCAAAATTTCACTAATCACAAAACCACAAAGAAAAATCTATCTTACAATTCGAGAGAATGAAGATTCAAGAGTAAAATTTTGTTATATAATTTCTCCTAGTCGCTCATTTAAAATATCAAATATGATTTCTCGCTATAAAAACCCGTATATAATAGAAACACAGATTATCTCAATTTCAAAAGTTTTCAATCCAAAATTTCACTAATCATAAAACCACAAAGAAAAATGTATATGTCAGTTCAAGATAATGAAGATTCAAGAGTAAAATTTTGTTATATAATTTCTCCTAGTCGCTCATTTAAAATATCAAATATGATTTCTCGCTATAAAAACCCGTATATAATAGAAACACAGATTATCTCAATTTCAAAAGTTTTCAATCCAAAATTTCACTAATCATAAAACCACAAAGAAAAATGTATATGTCAGTTCAAGATAATGAAGATTCAAGAGTAAAATTTTGTTATATAATTTCTCCTAGTCGCTCATTTAAAATATCAAATATGATTTCTCGCTTTAAAAACCCGTATATAATAGAAACACAGATTATCTCAATTTCAAAAGTTTTCAATCCAAAATTTCACTAATCATAAAACCACAAAGAAAAATGTATATGTCAGTTCAAGAAAATGAAGATTCAAGAGTAAAATTTTGTTATATAATTTCTCCTAGTCGCTCATTTAAAGTATCAAATATGATTTCTCGCTATAAAAACCCGTATATAATAGAAACACAGATTATCTCAATATCAAAAGTTTTCAATCCAAAATTTCACTTATCACAAAACCACAAAGAAAAATCTATCTTACAATTCGAGAGAATGAAGATTCAAGAGTAAAATTTTGTTATATAATTTCTCCTAGTCGCTCATTTAAAGTATCAAATATGATTTCTCGCTATAAAAACCCATATATAATAGAAACACAGATTATCTCAATATCAAAAGTTTTCAATCCAAAATTTCACTTATCACAAAACCACAAAGAAAAATCTATCTTACAATTCGAGAGAATGAAGATTCAAGAGTAAAATTTTGTTATATAATTTCTCCTAGTCGCTCATTTAAAGTATCAAATATGATTTCTCGCTAAAAACCCATATATAATAGAAACACAGATTATCTCAATTTCAAAAGTTTTCAATCCAAAATTTCACTAATCATAAAACCACAAAGAAAAATGTATATGTCAGTTCAAGTAAATGAAGATTCAAGAGTAAAATTTTGTTATATAATTTCTCCTAGTCGCTCATTTAAAGTATCAAATATGATTTCTCGCTATAAAAACCCGTATATAATAGAAACACAGATTATCTCAATATCAAAAGTTTTCAATCCAAAATTTCACTTATCACAAAACCACAAAGAAAAATCTATCTTACAATTCGAGAGAATGAAGATTCAAGAGTAAAATTTTGTTATATAATTTCTCCTAGTCGCTCATATAAAGTATCAAATATGATTTCTCGCTATAAAAACCCATATATAATAGAAACACAGATTATCTCAATATCAAAAGTTTTCAATCCAAAATTTCACTTATCACAAAACCACAAAGAAAAATCTATCTTACAATTCGAGAGAATGAAGATTCAAGAGTAAAATTTTGTTATATAATTTCTCCTAGTCGCTCATATAAAGTATCAAATATGATTTCTCGCTATAAAAACCCATATATAATAGAAACACAGACTATCTCACTATCAAAAATTTTCAATCCAAAATTTCACTTATCACAAAACCACAAAGAAAAATCTATCTATCAATTCGAGAGAATGAAGATTCAAGAGTAAAATTTTGTTATATAATTTCTCCTAGTCGCTCATTTAAAGTATCAAATATGATTTCTCGCTATAAAAACCCATATATAATAGAAACACAGATTATCTCAATATCAAAAGTTTTCAATCCAAAATTTCACTTATCACAAAACCACAAAGAAAAATCTATCTTACAATTCGAGAGAATGAAGATTCAAGAGTAAAATTTTGTTATATAATTTCTCCTAGTCGCTCATATAAAGTATCAAATATGATTTCTCGCTATAAAAACCCATATATAATAGAAACACAGATTATCTCAATATCAAAAATTTTCAATCCAAAATTTCACTAATCATAAAACCACAAAGAAAAATCTATCTATCAATTCGAGAGAATGAAGATTCAAGAGTAAAATTTTGTTATATAATTTCTCCTAGTCGCTCATTTAAAGTATCAAATATGATTTCTCGCTATAAAAACCCATATATAATAGAAACACAGATTATCTCAATATCAAAAGTTTTCAATCCAAAATTTCACTTATCACAAAACCACAAAGAAAAATCTATCTTACAATTCGAGAGAATGAAGATTCAAGAGTAAAATTTTGTTATATAATTTCTCCTAGTCGCTCATTTAAAGTATCAAATATGATTTCTCGCTATAAAAACCCATATATAATAGAAACACAGATTATCTCAATATCAAAAGTTTTCAATCCAAAATTTCACTTATCACAAAACCACAAAGAAAAATCTATCTTACAATTCGAGAGAATGAAGATTCAAGAGTAAAATTTTGTTATATAATTTCTCCTAGTCGCTCATTTAAAGTATCAAATATGATTTCTCGCTATAAAAACCCATATATAATAGAAACACAGATTATCTCAATATCAAAAGTTTTCAATCCAAAATTTCACTTATCACAAAACCACAAAGAAAAATCTATCTTACAATTCGAGAGAATGAAGATTCAAGAGTAAAATTTTGTTATATAATTTCTCCTAGTCGCTCATTTAAAGTATCAAATATGATTTCTCGCTATAAAAACCCGTATATAATAGAAACACAGATTATCTCAATTTCAAAAGTTTTCAATCCAAAATTTCACTAATCATAAAACCACAAAGAAAAATGTATATGTCAGTTCAAGAAAATAAAGATTCAAGAGTAAAATTTTGTTATATAATTTCTCCTAGTCGCTCATTTAAAGTATCAAATATGATTTCTCGCTATAAAAACCCGTATATAATAGAAACACAGATTATCTCAATTTCAAAAGTTTTCAATCCAAAATTTCACTAATCATAAAACCACAAAGAAAAATGTATATGTCAGTTCAAGAAAATGAAGCTTAAAGAGTAAAATTTTGTTATATAATTTCTCCTAGTCGCTCATTTAAAGTATCAAATATGATTTCTCGCTATAAAAACCCGTATATAATAGAAACACAGATTATCTCAATTTCAAAAGTTTTCAATCCAAAATTTCACTAATCATAAAACCACAAAGAAAAATGTATATGTCAGTTCAAGAAAATGAAGATTCAAGAGTAAAATTTTGTTATATAATTACTCCTAGTCGCTCATTTAAAGTATCAAATATGATTTCTCGCTATAAAAACCCGTATATAATAGAAACACAGATTATCTCAATTTCAAAAGTTTTCAATCCAAAATTTCACTAATCATAAAACCACAAAGAAAAATGTATATATCAGTTCAAGAAAATGAAGATTCAAGAGTAAAATTTTGTTATATAATTTCTCCTAGTCGCTCATTTAAAGTATCAAATATGATTTCCCGCTATAAAAACCCGTATATAATAGAAACACAGATTATCTCAATTTCAAAAGTTTTCAATCCAAAATTTCACTAATCATAAAACCACAAAGAAAAATGTATATGTCAGTTCAAGAAAATGAAGATTAAAGAGTAAAATTTTGTTATATAATTTCTCCTAGTCGCTCATTTAAAGTATCAAATATGATTTCTCGCTATAAAAACCCGTATATAATAGAAACACAGATTATCTCAATTTCAAAAGTTTTCAATCCAAAATTTCACTAATCATAAAACCACAAAGAAAAATGTATATGTCAGTTCAAGAAAATGAAGATTCAAGAGTAAAATTTTGTTATATAATTTCTCCTAGTCGCTCATTTAAAGTATCAAATATGATTTCTCGCTATAAAAACCCGTATATAATAGAAACACAGATTATCTCAATGTCAAAGGTTTTCAATCCAAAATTTCACTAATCATAAAACCACAAAGAAAAATGTATATGTCAGTTCAAGTAAATGAAGATTCAAGAGTAAAATTTTGTTATATAATTTCTCCTAGTCGCTCATTTAAAGTATCAAATATGATTTCTCGCTATAAAAACCCGTATATAATAGAAACACAGATTATCTCAATGTCAAAGGTTTTCAATCCAAAATTTCACTAATCATAAAACCACAAAGAAAAATGTATATGTCAGTTCAAGTAAATGAAGATTCAAGAGTAAAATTTTGTTATATAATTTCTCCTAGTCGCTCATTTAAAGTATCAAATATGATTTCTCGCTATAAAAACCCGTATATAATAGAAACACAGATTATCTCAATATCAAAAGTTTTCAATCCAAAATTTCACTTATCACAAAACCACAAAGAAAAATCTATCTTACAATTCGAGAGAATGAAGATTCAAGAGTAAAATTTTGTTATATAATTTCTCCTAGTCGCTCATTTAAAGTATCAAATATGATTTCTCGCTATAAAAACCCGTATATAATAGAAACACAGATTATCTCAATTTCAAAAGTTTTCAATCCAAAATTTCACTAATCATAAAACCACAAAGAAAAATGTATATGTCAGTTCAAGAAAATGAAGATTCAAGAGTAAAATTTTGTTATATAATTTCTCCTAGTCGCTCATTTAAAGTATCAAATATGATTTCTCGCTATAAAAACCCGTATATAATAGAAACACAGATTATCTCAATTTCAAAAGTTTTCAATCCAAAATTTCACTAATCATAAAACCACAAAGAAAAATGTATATGTCAGTTCAAGAAAATGAAGATTCAAGAGTAAAATTTTGTTATATAATTTCTCCTAGTCGCTCATTTAAAGTATCAAATATGATTTCTCGCTATAAAAACCCGTATATAATAGAAACACAGATTATCTCAATTTCAAAAGTTTTCAATCCAAAATTTCACTAATCATAAAACCACAAAGAAAAATGTATATGTCAGTTCAAGATAATGAAGATTCAAGAGTAAAATTTTGTTATATAATTTCTCCTAGTCGCTCATTTAAAATATCAAATATGATTTCTCGCTATAAAAACCCGTATATAATAGAAACACAGATTATCTCAATTTCAAAAGTTTTCAATCCAAAATTTCACTAATCATAAAACCACAAAGAAAAATGTATATGTCAGTTCAAGAAAATGAAGATTCAAGAGTAAAATTTTGTTATATAATTTCTCCTAGTCGCTCATTTAAAGTATCAAATATGATTTCTCGCTATAAAAACCCGTATATAATAGAAACACAGATTATCTCAATTTCAAAAGTTTTCAATCCAAAATTTCACTAATCATAAAACCACAAAGAAAAATGTATATGTCAGTTCAAGAAAATGAAGATTCAAGAGTAAAATTTTGTTATATAATTTCTCCTAGTCGCTCATTTAAAATATCAAATATGATTTCTCGCTATAAAAACCCGTATATAATAGAAACACAGATTATCTCAATTTCAAAAGTTTTCAATCCAAAATTTCACTAATCATAAAACCACAAAGAAAAATGTATATGTCAGTTCAAGAAAATGAAGATTCAAGAGTAAAATTTTGTTATATAATTTCTGCTAGTCGCTCATTTAAAATATCAAATATGATTTCTCGCTATAAAAACCCGTATATAATAGAAACACAGATTATCTCAATTTCAAAAGTTTTCAATCCAAAATTTCACTAATCATAAAACCACAAAGAAAAATGTATATGTCAGTTCAAGAAAATGAAGATTCAAGAGTAAAATTTTGTTATATAATTTCTCCTAGTCGCTCATTTAAAGTATCAAATATGATTTCTCGCTAAAAACCCATATATAATAGAAACACAGATTATCTCAATTTCAAAAGTTTTCAATCCAAAATTTCACTAATCATAAAACCACAAAGAAAAATGTATATGTCAGTTCAAGTAAATGAAGATTCAAGAGTAAAATTTTGTTATATAATTTCTCCTAGTCGCTCATTTAAAGTATCAAATATGATTTCTCGCTATAAAAACCCGTATATAATAGAAACACAGATTATCTCAATTTCAAAAGTTTTCAATCCAAAATTTCACTAATCATAAAACCACAAAGAAAAATGTATATGTCAGTTCAAGAAAATGAAGATTCAAGAGTAAAATTTTGTTATATAATTTCTCCTAGTCGCTCATTTAAAGTATCAAATATGATTTCTCGCTATAAAAACCCGTATATAATAGAAACACAGATTATCTCAATGTCAAAGGTTTTCAATCCAAAATTTCACTAATCATAAAACCGCAAAGAAAAATGTATATGTCAGTTCAAGAAAATGAAGATTCAAGAGTAAAATTTTGTTATATAATTTCTCCTTGTCGCTCATTTAAAGTATCAAATATGATTTCTCGCTATAAAAACCCGTATATAATAGAAACACAGATTATCTCAATTTCAAAAGTTTTCAATCCAAAATTTCACTAATCATAAAACCACAAAGAAAAATGTATATGTCAGTTCAAGAAAATGAAGATTCAAGAGTAAAATTTTGTTATATAATTTCTCCTAGTCGCTCATTTAAAGTATCAAATATGATTTCTCGCTATAAAAACCCGTATATAATAGAAACACAGATTATCTCAATTTCAAAAGTTTTCAATCCAAAATTTCACTAATCATAAAACCACAAAGAAAAATGTATATGTCAGTTCAAGAAAATGAAGATTCAAGAGTAAAATTTTGTTATATAATTACTCCTAGTCGCTCATTTAAAGTATCAAATATGATTTCTCGCTATAAAAACCCGTATATAATAGAAACACAGATTATCTCAATTTCAAAAGTTTTCAATCCAAAATTTCACTAATCATAAAACCACAAAGAAAAATGTATATGTCAGTTCAAGAAAATGAAGATTCAAGAGTAAAATTTTGTTATATAATTTCTCCTAGTCGCTCATTTAAAGTATCAAATATGATTTCTCGCTATAAAAACCCGTATATAATAGAAACACAGATTATCTCAATTTCAAAAGTTTTCAATCCAAAATTTCACTAATCATAAAACCACAAAGAAAAATGTATATGTCAGTTCAAGAAAATGAAGATTAAAGAGTAAAATTTTGTTATATAATTTCTCCTAGTCGCTCATTTAAAGTATCAAATATGATTTCTCGCTATAAAAACCCGTATATAATAGAAACACAGATTATCTCAATTTCAAAAGTTTTCAATCCAAAATTTCACTAATCATAAAACCACAAAGAAAAATGTATATGTCAGTTCAAGAAAATGAAGATTCAAGAGTAAAATTTTGTTATATAATTACTCCTAGTCGCTCATTTAAAGTATCAAATATGATTTCTCGCTATAAAAACCCGTATATAATAGAAACACAGATTATCTCAATTTCAAAAGTTTTCAATCCAAAATTTCACTAATCATAAAACCACAAAGAAAAATGTATATGTCAGTTCAAGAAAATGAAGATTCAAGAGTAAAATTTTGTTATATAATTTCTCCTAGTCGCTCATTTAAAGTATCAAATATGATTTCCCGCTATAAAAACCCGTATATAATAGAAACACAGATTATCTCAATTTCAAAAGTTTTCAATCCAAAATTTCACTAATCATAAAACCACAAAGAAAAATGTATATGTCAGTTCAAGAAAATGAAGATTCAAGAGTAAAATTTTGTTATATAATTTCTCCTAGTCGCTCATTTAAAGTATCAAATATGATTTCCCGCTATAAAAACCCGTATATAATAGAAACACAGATTATCTCAATTTCAAAAGTTTTCAATCCAAAATTTCACTAATCATAAAACCACAAAGAAAAATGTATATGTCAGTTCAAGAAAATGAAGATTCAAGAGTAAAATTTTGTTATATAATTTCTCCTAGTCGCTCATTTAAAGTATCAAATATGATTTCTCGCTATAAAAACCCGTATATAATAGAAACACAGATTATCTCAATTTCAAAAGTTTTCAATCCAAAATTTCACTAATCATAAAACCACAAAGAAAAATGTATATGTCAGTTCAAGAAAATGAAGATTCAAGAGTAAAATTTTGTTATATAATTACTCCTAGTCGCTCATTTAAAGTATCAAATATGATTTCTCGCTATAAAAACCCGTATATAATAGAAACACAGATTATCTCAATTTCAAAAGTTTTCAATCCAAAATTTCACTAATCATAAAACCACAAAGAAAAATGTATATGTCAGTTCAAGAAAATGAAGATTCAAGAGTAAAATTTTGTTATATAATTTCTCCTAGTCGCTCATTTAAAGTATCAAATATGATTTCTCGCTATAAAAACCCGTATATAATAGAAACACAGATTATCTCAATTTCAAAAGTTTTCAATCCAAAATTTCACTAATCATAAAACCACAAAGAAAAATGTATATGTCAGTTCAAGAAAATGAAGATTAAAGAGTAAAATTTTGTTATATAATTTCTCCTAGTCGCTCATTTAAAGTATCAAATATGATTTCTCGCTATAAAAACCCGTATATAATAGAAACACAGATTATCTCAATTTCAAAAGTTTTCAATCCAAAATTTCACTAATCATAAAACCACAAAGAAAAATGTATATGTCAGTTCAAGAAAATGAAGATTCAAGAGTAAAATTTTGTTATATAATTACTCCTAGTCGCTCATTTAAAGTATCAAATATGATTTCTCGCTATAAAAACCCGTATATAATAGAAACACAGATTATCTCAATTTCAAAAGTTTTCAATCCAAAATTTCACTAATCATAAAACCACAAAGAAAAATGTATATGTCAGTTCAAGAAAATGAAGATTCAAGAGTAAAATTTTGTTATATAATTTCTCCTAGTCGCTCATTTAAAGTATCAAATATGATTTCCCGCTATAAAAACCCGTATATAATAGAAACACAGATTATCTCAATTTCAAAAGTTTTCAATCCAAAATTTCACTAATCATAAAACCACAAAGAAAAATGTATATGTCAGTTCAAGAAAATGAAGATTCAAGAGTAAAATTTTGTTATATAATTTCTCCTAGTCGCTCATTTAAAGTATCAAATATGATTTCTCGCTATAAAAACCCGTATATAATAGAAACACAGATTATCTCATTTTCAAAAGTTTTCAATCCAAAATTTCACTAATCATAAAACCACAAAGAAAAATTTATGTGTCAGTTCAAGAAAATGAAGATTCAAGAGTAAAATTTTGTTATATAATTTCTCCTAGTCGCTCATTTAAAATATCAAATATGATTTCTCGCTATAAAAACCCGTATATAATAGAAACACAGATTATCTCAATTTCAAAAGTTTTCAATCCAAAATTTCACTAATCATAAAACCACAAAGAAAAATGTATATGTCAGTTCAAGATAATGAAGATTCAAGAGTAAAATTTTGTTATATAATTTCTCCTAGTCGCTCATTTAAAATATCAAATATGATTTCTCGCTATAAAAACCCGTATATAATAGAAACACAGATTATCTCAATTTCAAAAGTTTTCAATCCAAAATTTCACTAATCATAAAACCACAAAGAAAAATGTATATGTCAGTTCAAGAAAATGAAGATTCAAGAGTAAAATTTTGTTATATAATTTCTCCTAGTCGCTCATTTAAAGTATCAAATATGATTTCCCGCTATAAAAACCCGTATATAATAGAAACACAGATTATCTCAATTTCAAAAGTTTTCAATCCAAAATTTCACTAATCATAAAACCACAAAGAAAAATGTATATGTCAGTTCAAGAAAATGAAGATTCAAGAGTAAAATTTTGTTATATAATTTCTCCTAGTCGCTCATTTAAAATATCAAATATGATTTCTCGCTATAAAAACCCGTATATAATAGAAACACAGGTTATCTCAATTTCAAAAGTTTTCAATCCAAAATTTCACTAATCATAAAACCACAAAGAAAAATGTATATGTCAGTTCAAGAAAATGAAGATTCAAGAGTAAAATTTTGTTATATAATTTCTCCTAGTCGCTCATTTAAAGTATCAAATATGATTTCCCGCTATAAAAACCCGTATATAATAGAAACACAGATTATCTCAATTTCAAAAGTTTTCAATCCAAAATTTCACTAATCATAAAACCACAAAGAAAAATGTATATGTCAGTTCAAGAAAATGAAGATTCAAGAGTAAAATTTTGTTATATAATTTCTCCTAGTCGCTCATTTAAAGTATCAAATATGATTTCCCGCTATAAAAACCCGTATATAATAGAAACACAGATTATCTCAATTTCAAAAGTTTTCAATCCAAAATTTCACTAATCATAAAACCACAAAGAAAAATGTATATGTCAGTTCAAGAAAATGAAGATTCAAGAGTAAAATTTTGTTATATAATTTCTCCTAGTCGCTCATTTAAAATATCAAATATGATTTCTCGCTATAAAAACCCGTATATAATAGAAACACAGGTTATCTCAATTTCAAAAGTTTTCAATCCAAAATTTCACTAATCATAAAACCACAAAGAAAAATGTATATGTCAGTTCAAGAAAATGAAGATTCAAGAGTAAAATTTTGTTATATAATTTCTCCTAGTCGCTCATTTAAAGTATCAAATATGATTTCCCGCTATAAAAACCCGTATATAATAGAAACACAGATTATCTCAATTTCAAAAGTTTTCAATCCAAAATTTCACTAATCATAAAACCACAAAGAAAAATGTATATGTCAGTTCAAGAAAATGAAGATTCAAGAGTAAAATTTTGTTATATAATTTCTCCTAGTCGCTCATTTAAAATATCAAATATGATTTCTCGCTATAAAAACCCGTATATAATAGAAACACAGAATAACTCAATTTCAAAAGTTTTCAATCCAAAATTTCACTAATCATAAAACCACAAAGAAAAATGTATATGTCAGTTCAAGAAAATGAAGATTCAAGAGTAAAATTTTGTTATATAATTTCTCCTAGTCGCTCATTTAAAATATCAAATATGATTTCTCGCTATAAAAACCCGTATATAATAGAAACACAGAATATCTCAATTTCAAAAGTTTTCAATCCAAAATTTCACTAATCATAAAACCACAAAGAAAAATGTATATGTCAGTTCAAGAAAATGAAGATTCAAGAGTAAAATTTTGTTATATAATTTCTCCTAGTCGCTCATTTAAAATATCAAATATGATTTCTCGCTATAAAAACCCGTATATAATAGAAACACAGAATATCTCAATTTCAAAAGTTTTCAATCCAAAATTTCACTAATCATAAAACCACAAAGAAAAATGTATATGTCAGTTCAAGAAAATGAAGATTCAAGAGTAAAATTTTGTTATATAATTTCTCCTAGTCGCTCATTTAAAGTATCAAATATGATTTCTCGCTATAAAAACCCGTATATAATAGAAACACAGATTATCTCAATTTCAAAAGTTTTCAATCCAAAATTTCACTAATCATAAAACCACAAAGAAAAATGTTTATGTCAGTTCAAGAAAATGAAGATTCAAGAGTAAAATTTTGTTATATAATTTCTCCTAGTCGCTCATTTAAAGTATCAAATATGATTTCTCGCTATAAAAACCCGTATATAATAGAAACACAGATTATCTCAATTTCAAAAGTTTTCAATCCAAAATTTCACTAATCATAAAACCACAAAGAAAAATGTATATGTCAGTTCAAGAAAATGAAGATTCAAGAGTAAAATTTTGTTATATAATTTCTCCTAGTCGCTCATTTAAAGTATCAAATATGATTTCTCGCTATAAAAACCCGTATATAATAGAAACACAGATTATCTCAATTTCAAAAGTTTTCAATCCAAAATTTCACTAATCATAAAACCACAAAGAAAAATGTATATGTCAGTTCAAGAAAATGAAGATTCAAGAGTAAAATTTTGTTATATAATTTCTCCTAGTCGCTCATTTAAAGTATCAAATATGATTTCTCGCTTTAAAAACCCGTATATAATAGAAACACAGATTATCTCAATTTCAAAAGTTTTAATCCAAAATTTCACTAATCATAAAACCACAAAGAAAAATGTATATGTCAGTTCAAGAAAATGAAGATTCAAGAGTAAAATTTTGTTATATAATTTCTCCTAGTCGCTCATTTAAAGTATCAAATATGATTTCTCGCTATAAAAACCCGTATATAATAGAAACACAGATTATCTCAATTTCAAAAGTTTTCAATCCAAAATTTCACTAATCATAAAACCACAAAGAAAAATGTATATGTCAGTTCAAGAAAATGAAGATTCAAGAGTAAAATTTTGTTATATAATTTCTCCTAGTCGCTCATTTAAAGTATCAAATATGATTTCTCGCTATAAAAACCCGTATATAATAGAAACACAGATTATCTCAATTTCAAAAGTTTTCAATCCAAAATTTCACTAATCATAAAACCACAAAGAAAAATGTATATGTCAGTTCAAGAAAATGAAGATTCAAGAGTAAAATTTTGTTATATAATTTCTCCTAGTCGCTCATTTAAAGTATCAAATATGATTTCTCGCTATAAAAACCCGTATATAATAGAAACACAGATTATCTCAATTTCAAAAGTTTTCAATCCAAAATTTCACTAATCATAAAACCACAAAGAAAAATGTATATGTCAGTTCAAGAAAATGAAGATTCAAGAGTAAAATTTTGTTATATAATTTCTCCTAGTCGCTCATTTAAAGTATCAAATATGATTTCTCGCTATAAAAACCCGTATATAATAGAAACACAGATTATCTCAATTTCAAAAGTTTTCAATCCAAAATTTCACTAATCATAAAACCACAAAGAAAAATGTATATGTCAGTTCAAGAAAATGAAGATTCAAGAGTAAAATTTTGTTATATAATTTCTCCTAGTCGCTCATTTAAAGTATCAAATATGATTTCTCGCTATAAAAACCCGTATATAATAGAAACACAGATTATCTCAATTTCAAAAGTTTTCAATCCAAAATTTCACTAATCATAAAACCACAAAGAAAAATGTATATGTCAGTTCAAGAAAATGAAGATTCAAGAGTAAAATTTTGTTATATAATTTCTCCTAGTCGCTCATTTAAAGTATCAAATATGATTTCTCGCTATAAAAACCCGTATATAATAGAAACACAGATTATCTCAATTTCAAAAGTTTTCAATCCAAAATTTCACTAATCATAAAACCACAAAGAAAAATGTATATGTCAGTTCAAGAAAATGAAGATTCAAGAGTAAAATTTTGTTATATAATTTCTCCTAGTCGCTCATTTAAAGTATCAAATATGATTTCTCGCTATAAAAACCCGTATATAATAGAAACACAGATTATCTCAATTTCAAAAGTTTTCAATCCAAAATTTCACTAATCATAAAACCACAAAGAAAAATGTATATGTCAGTTCAAGAAAATGAAGATTCAAGAGTAAAATTTTGTTATATAATTTCTCCTAGTCGCTCATTTAAAGTATCAAATATGATTTCTCGCTATAAAAACCCGTATATAATAGAAACACAGATTATCTCAATTTCAAAAGTTTTCAATCCAAAATTTCACTAATCATAAAACCACAAAGAAAAATGTATATGTCAGTTCAAGAAAATGAAGATTCAAGAGTAAAATTTTGTTATATAATTTCTCCTAGTCGCTCATTTAAAGTATCAAATATGATTTCTCGCTATAAAAACCCGTATATAATAGAAACACAGATTATCTCAATTTCAAAAGTTTTCAATCCAAAATTTCACTAATCATAAAACCACAAAGAAAAATGTATATGTCAGTTCAAGAAAATGAAGATTCAAGAGTAAAATTTTGTTATATAATTTCTCCTAGTCGCTCATTTAAAGTATCAAATATGATTTCTCGCTATAAAAACCCGTATATAATAGAAACACAGATTATCTCAATTTCAAAAGTTTTCAATCCAAAATTTCACTAATCATAAAACCACAAAGAAAAATGTATATGTCAGTTCACGAAAATGAAGATTCAAGAGTAAAATTTTGTTATATAATTTCTCCTAGTCGCTCATTTAAAGTATCAAATATGATTTCTCGCTATAAAAACCCGTATATAATAGAAACACAGATTATCTCAATTTCAAAAGTTTTCAATCCAAAATTTCACTAATCATAAAACCACAAAGAAAAATGTATATGTCAGTTCAAGAAAATGAAGATTCAAGAGTAAAATTTTGTTATATAATTTCTCCTAGTCGCTCATTTAAAGTATCAAATATGATTTCTCGCTATAAAAACCCGTATATAATAGAAACAGCAGATTATCTCAATTTCAAAAGTTTTCAATCCAAAATTTCACTAATCATAAAACCACAAAGAAAAATGTATATGTCAGTTCAAGAAAATGAAGATTCAAGAGTAAAATTTTGTTATATAATTTCTCCTAGTCGCTCATTTAAAGTATCAAATATGATTTCTCGCTATAAAAACCCGTATATAATAGAAACACAGATTATCTCAATTTCAAAAGTTTTCAATCCAAAATTTCACTAATCATAAAACCACAAAGAAAAATGTATATGTCAGTTCAAGAAAATGAAGATTCAAGAGTAAAATTTTGTTATATAATTTCTCCTAGTCGCTCATTTAAAGTATCAAATATGATTTCTCGCTATAAAAACCCGTATATAATAGAAACACAGATTATCTCAATTTCAAAAGTTTTCAATCCAAAATTTCACTAATCATAAAACCACAAAGAAAAATGTATATGTCAGTTCAAGAAAATGAAGATTCAAGAGTAAAATTTTGTTATATAATTTCTCCTAGTCGCTCATTTAAAGTATCAAATATGATTTCTCGCTATAAAAACCCGTATATAATAGAAACACAGATTATCTCAATTTCAAAAGTTTTCAATCCAAAATTTCACTAATCATAAAACCACAAAGAAAAATGTATATGTCAGTTCAAGAAAATGAAGATTCAAGAGTAAAATTTTGTTATATAATTTCTCCTAGTCGCTCATTTAAAATATCAAATATGATTTCTCGCTATAAAAACCCGTATATAATAGAAACACAGATTATCTCAATTTCAAAAGTTTTCAATCCAAAATTTCACTAATCATAAAACCACAAAGAAAAATGTATATGTCAGTTCAAGAAAATGAAGATTCAAGAGTAAAATTTTGTTATATAATTTCTCCTAGTCGCTCATTTAAAATATCAAATATGATTTCTCGCTATAAAAACCCGTATATAATAGAAACACAGATTATCTCAATTTCAAAAGTTTTCAATCCAAAATTTCACTAATCATAAAACCACAAAGAAAAATGTATATGTCAGTTCAAGAAAAAGAAGATTCAAGAGTAAAATTTTGTTATATAATTTCTCCTAGTCGCTCATTTAAAGTATCAAATATGATTTCTCGCTATAAAAACCCGTATATAATAGAAACACAGATTATCTCAATTTCAAAAGTTTTCAATCCAAAATTTCACTAATCATAAAACCACAAAGAAAAATGTATATGTCAGTTCAAGAAAATGAAGATTCAAGAGTAAAATTTTGTTATATAATTTCTCCTAGTCGCTCATTTAAAATATCAAATATGATTTCTCGCTATAAAAACCCGTATATAATAGAAACACAGATTATCTCAATTTCAAAAGTTTTCAATCCAAAATTTCACTTATCATAAAACCACAAAGAAAAATGTATATGTCAGTTCAAGAAAATGAAGATTCAAGAGTAAAATTTTGTTATATAATTTCTCCTAGTCGCTCATTTAAAATATCAAATATGATTTCTCGCTATAAAAACCCGTATATAATAGAAACACAGATTATCTCAATTTCAAAAGTTTTCAATCCAAAATTTCACTAATCATAAAACCACAAAGAAAAATGTATATGTCAGTTCAAGAAAATGTAGATTCAAGAGTAAAATTTTGTTATATAATTTCTCCTAGTCGCTCATTTAAAGTATCAAATATGATTTCTCGCTATAAAAACCCGTATATAATAGAAACACAGATTATCTCAATTTCAAAAGTTTTCAATCCAAAATTTCACTAATCATAAAACCACAAAGAAAAATGTATATGTCAGTTCAAGAAAATGAAGATTCAAGAGTAAAATTTTGTTATATAATTTCTCCTAGTCGCTCATTTAAAATATCAAATATGATTTCTCGCTATAAAAACCCGTATATAATAGAAACACAGATTATCTCAATTTCAAAAGTTTTCAATCCAAAATTTCACTAATCATAAAACCACAAAGAAAAATGTATATGTCAGTTCAAGAAAATGAAGATTCAAGAGTAAAATTTTGTTATATAATTTCTCTCAGTCGCTCATTTAAAGTATCAAATATGATTTCTCGCTATAAAAACCCGTATATAATAGAAACACAGATTATCTCAATTTCAAAAGTTTTCAATCCAAAATTTCACTAATCATAAAACCACAAAGAAAAATGTATATGTCAGTTCAAGAAAATGAAGATTCAAGAGTAAAATTTTGTTATATAATTTCTCCTAGTCGCTCATTTAAAGTATCAAATATGATTTCTCGCTATAAAAACCCGTATATAATAGAAACACAGATTATCTCAATTTCAAAAGTTTTCAATCCAAAATTTCACTAATCATAAAACCACAAAGAAAAATGTATATGTCAGTTCAAGAAAATGAAGAATAAAGAGTAAAATTTTGTTATATAATTTCTCCTAGTCGCTCATTTAAAGTATCAAATATGATTTCTCGCTATAAAAACCCGTATATAATAGAAACACAGATTATCTCAATTTCAAAAGTTTTCAATCCAAAATTTCACTAATCATAAAACCACAAAGAAAAATGTATATGTCAGTTCAAGAAAATGAAGATTCAAGAGTAAAATTTTGTTATATAATTTCTCCTAGTCGCTCATTTAAAATATCAAATATGATTTCTCGCTATAAAAACCCGTATATAAAAGAAACACAGATTATCTCAATTTCAAAAGTTTTCAATCCAAAATTTCACTAATCATAAAACCACAAAGAAAAATGTATATGTCAGTTCAAGAAAATGAAGATTCAAGAGTAAAATTTTGTTATATAATTTCTCCTAGTCGCTCATTTAAAATATCAAATATGATTTCTCGCTATAAAAACCCGTATATAATAGAAACACAGATTATCTCAATTTCAAAAGTTTTCAATCCAAAATTTCACTAATCATAAAACCACAAAGAAAAATGTATATGTCAGTTCAAGAAAATGAAGATTCAAGAGTAAAATTTTGTTATATAATTTCTCCTAGTCGCTCATTTAAAATATCAAATATGATTTCTCGCTATAAAAACCCGTATATAATAGAAACACAGATTATCTCAATTTCAAAAGTTTTCAATCCAAAATTTCACTAATCATAAAACCACAAAGAAAAATGTATATGTCAGTTCAAGAAAATGAAGATTCAAGAGTAAAATTTTGTTATATAATTTCTCCTAGTCGCTCATTTAAAGTATCAAATATGATTTCTCGCTATAAAAACCCGTATATAATAGAAACACAGATTATCTCAATTTCAAAAGTTTTCAATCCAAAATTTCACTAATCATAAAACCACAAAGAAAAATGTATATGTCAGTTCAAGAAAATGAAGATTCAAGAGTAAAATTTTGTTATATAATTTCTCCTAGTCGCTCATTTAAAGTATCAAATATGATTTCTCGCTATAAAAACCCGTATATAATAGAAACACAGATTATCTCAATTTCAAAAGTTTTCAATCCAAAATTTCACTAATCATAAAACCACAAAGAAAAATGTATATGTCAGTTCAAGAAAATGAAGATTCAAGAGTAAAATTTTGTTATATAATTTCTCCTAGTCGCTCATTTAAAATATCAAATATGATTTCTCGCTATAAAAACCCGTATATAATAGAAACACAGATTATCTCAATTTCAAAAGTTTTCAATCCAAAATTTCACTAATCATAAAACCACAAAGAAAAATGTATATGTCAGTTCAAGAAAATGAAGATTCAAGAGTAAAATTTTGTTATATAATTTCTCCTAGTCGCTCATTTAAAATATCAAATATGATTTCTCGCTATAAAAACCCGTATATAATAGAAACACAGATTATCTCAATTTCAAAAGTTTTCAATCCAAAATTTCACTAATCATAAAACCACAAAGAAAAATGTATATGTCAGTTCAAGAAAATGAAGATTCAAGAGTAAAATTTTGTTATATAATTTCTCCTAGTCGCTCATTTAAAGTATCAAATATGATTTCTCGCTATAAAAACCCGTATATAATAGAAACACAGATTATCTCAATTTCAAAAGTTTTCAATCCAAAATTTCACTAATCATAAAACCACAAAGAAAAATGTATATGTCAGTTCAAGAAAATGAAGATTCAAGAGTAAAATTTTGTTATATAATTTCTCCTAGTCGCTCATTTAAAATATCAAATATGATTTCTCGCTATAAAAACCCGTATATAATAGAAACACAGATTATCTCAATTTCAAAAGTTTTCAATCCAAAATTTCACTAATCATAAAACCACAAAGAAAAATGTATATGTCAGTTCAAGAAAATGAAGATTCAAGAGTAAAATTTTGTTATATAATTTCTCCTAGTCGCTCATTTAAAATATCAAATATGATTTCTCGCTATAAAAACCCGTAAATAATAGAAACACAGATTATCTCAATTTCAAAAGTTTTCAATCCAAAATTTCACTAATCATAAAACCACAAAGAAAAATGTATATGTCAGTTCAAGAAAATGAAGATTCAAGAGTAAAATTTTGTTATATAATTTCTCCTAGTCGCTCATTTAAAGTATCAAATATGATTTCTCGCTATAAAAACCCGTATATAATAGAAACACAGATTATCTCAATTTCAAAAGTTTTCAATCCAAAATTTCACTAATCATAAAACCACAAAGAAAAATGTATATGTCAGTTCAAGAAAATGAAGATTCAAGAGTAAAATTTTGTTATATAATTTCTCCTAGTCGCTCATTTAAAATATCAAATATGATTTCTCGCTATAAAAACCCGTATATAATAGAAACACAGATTATCTCAATTTCAAAAGTTTTCAATCCAAAATTTCACTAATCATAAAACCACAAAGAAAAATGTATATGTCAGTTCAAGAAAATGAAGATTCAAGAGTAAAATTTTGTTATATAATTTCTCCTAATCGCTCATTTAAAGTATCAAATATGATTTCTCGCTATAAAAACCCGTATATAATAGAAACACAGATTATCTCAATTTCAAAAGTTTTCAATCCAAAATTTCACTAATCATAAAACCACAAAGAAAAATGTATATGTCAGTTCAAGAAAATGAAGATTCAAGAGTAAAATTTTGTTATATAATTTCTCCTAGTCGCTCATTTAAAGTATCAAATATGATTTCTCGCTATAAAAACCCGTATATAATAGAAACACAGATTATCTCAATTTCAAAAGTTTTCAATCCAAAATTTCACTAATCATAAAACCACAAAGAAAAATGTATATGTCAGTTCAAGAAAATGAAGATTCAAGAGTAAAATTTTGTTATATAATTTCTCCTAGTCGCTCATTTAAAGTATCAAATATGATTTCTCGCTATAAAAACCCGTATATAATAGAAACACAGATTATCTCAATTTCAAAAGTTTTCAATCCAAAATTTCACTAATCATAAAACCACAAAGAAAAATGTATATGTCAGTTCAAGAAAATGAAGATTCAAGAGTAAAATTTTGTTATATAATTTCTCCTAGTCGCTCATTTAAAGTATCAAATATGATTTCTCGCTATAAAAACCCGTATATAATAGAAACACAGATTATCTCAATTTCAAAAGTTTTCAATCCAAAATTTCTCTAATCATAAAACCACAAAGAAAAATGTATATGTCAGTTCAAGAAAATAAAGATTCAAGAGTAAAATTTTGTTATATAATTTCTCCTAGTCGCTCATTTAAAGTATCAAATATGATTTCTCGCTATAAAAACCCGTTAATAATAGAAACACAGATTATCTCAATTTCAAAAGTTTTCAATCCAAAATTTCACTAATCATAAAACCACAAAGAAAAATGTATATGTCAGTTCAAGAAAATGAAGATTCAAGAGTAAAATTTTGTTATATAATTTCTCTCAGTCGCTCATTTAAAGTATCAAATATGATTTCTCGCTATAAAAACCCGTATATAATAGAAACACAGATTATCTCAATTTCAAAAGTTTTCAATCCAAAATTTCACTAATCATAAAACCACAAAGAAAAATGTATATGTCAGTTCAAGAAAATGAAGATTCAAGAGTAAAATTTTGTTATATAACTTCTCCTAGTCGCTCATTTAAAATATCAAATATGATTTCTCGCTATAAAAACCCGTATATAATAGAAACACAGATTATCTCAATTTCAAAAGTTTTCAATCCAAAATTTCACTAATCATAAAACCACAAAGAAAAATGTATATGTCAGTTCAAGAAAATGAAGATTCAAGAGTAAAATTTTGTTATATAATTTCTCCTAGTCGCTCATTTAAAATATCAAATATGATTTCTCGCTATAAAAACCCGTATATAAAAGAAACACAGATTATCTCAATTTCAAAAGTTTTCAATCCAAAATTTCACTAATCATAAAACCACAAAGAAAAATGTATATGTCAGTTCAAGAAAATGAAGATTCAAGAGTAAAATTTTGTTATATAATTTCTCCTAGTCGCTCATTTAAAATATCAAATATGATTTCTCGCTATAAAAACCCGTATATAATAGAAACACAGATTATCTCAATTTCAAAAGTTTTCAATCCAAAATTTCACTAATCATAAAACCACAAAGAAAAATGTATATGTCAGTTCAAGAAAATGAAGATTCAAGAGTAAAATTTTGTTATATAACTTCTCCTAGTCGCTCATTTAAAATATCAAATATGATTTCTCGCTATAAAAACCCGTATATAATAGAAACACAGATTATCTCAATTTCAAAAGTTTTCAATCCAAAATTTCACTAATCATAAAACCACAAAGAAAAATGTATATGTCAGTTCAAGAAAATGAAGATTCAAGAGTAAAATTTTGTTATATAATTTCTCCTAGTCGCTCATTTAAAGTATCAAATATGATTTCTCGCTATAAAAACCCGTATATAATAGAAACACAGATTATCTCAATTTCAAAAGTTTTCAATCGAAAATTTCACTAATCATAAAACCACAAAGAAAAATGTATATGTCAGTTCAAGAAAATGAAGATTCAAGAGTAAAATTTTGTTATATAATTTCTCCTAGTCGCTCATTTAAAGTATCAAATATGATTTCTCGCTATAAAAACCCGTATATAATAGAAACACAGATTATCTCAATTTCAAAAGTTTTCAATCCAAAATTTCACTAATCATAAAACCACAAAGAAAAATGTATATGTCAGTTCAAGAAAATGAAGATTCAAGAGTAAAATTTTGTTATATAATTTCTCCTAGTCGCTCATTTAAAATATCAAATATGATTTCTCGCTATAAAAACCCATATATAATAGAAACACAGATTATCTCAATTTCAAAAGTTTTCAATCCAAAATTTCACTAATCATAAAACCACAAAGAAAAATGTATATGTCAGTTCAAGAAAATGAAGATTCAAGAGTAAAATTTTGTTATATAATTTCTCCTAGTCGCTCATTTAAAGTATCAAATATGATTTCTCGCTATAAAAACCCGTATATAATAGAAACACAGATAATCTCAATTTCAAAAGTTTTCAATCCAAAATTTCACTAATCATAAAACCACAAAGAAAAATGTATATGTCAGTTCAAGAAAATGAAGATTCAAGAGTAAAATTTTGTTATATAATTTCTCCTAGTCGCTCATTTAAAATATCAAATATGATTTCTCGCTATAAAAACCCGTATATAATAGAAACACAGATTATCTCAATTTCAAAAGTTTTCAATCCAAAATTTCACTAATCATAAAACCACAAAGAAAAATGTATATGTCAGTTCAAGAAAATGAAGATTCAAGAGTAAAATTTTGTTATATAATTTCTCCTAGTCGCTCATTTAAAATATCAAATATGATTTCTCGCTATAAAAACCCGTATATAATAGAAACACAGATTATCTCAATTTCAAAAGTTTTCAATCCAAAATTTCACTAATCATAAAACCACAAAGAAAAATGTATATGTCAGTTCAAGAAAATGAAGATTCAAGAGTAAAATTTTGTTATATAATTTCTCCTAGTCGCTCATTTAAAGTATCAAATATGATTTCTCGCTATAAAAACCCGTATATAATAGAAACACAGATTATCTCAATTTCAAAAGTTTTCAATCCAAAATTTCACTAATCATAAAACCACAAAGAAAAATGTATATGTCAGTTCAAGAAAATGAAGATTCAAGAGTAAAATTTTGTTATATAATTTCTCCTAGTCGCTCATTTAAAGTATCAAATATGATTTCTCGCTATAAAAACCCGTATATAATAGAAACACAGATTATCTCAATTTCAAAAGTTTTCAATCCAAAATTTCACTAATCATAAAACCACAAAGAAAAATGTATATGTCAGTTCAAGAAAATGAAGATTCAAGAGTAAAATTTTGTTATATAATTTCTCCTAGTCGCTCATTTAAAATATCAAATATGATTTCTCGCTATAAAAACCCGTATATAATAGAAACACAGATTATCTCAATTTCAAAAGTTTTCAATCCAAAATTTCACTAATCATAAAACCACAAAGAAAAATGTATATGTCAGTTCAAGAAAATGAAGATTCAAGAGTAAAATTTTGTTATATAATTTCTCCTAGTCGCTCATTTAAAGTATCAAATATGATTTCTCGCTATAAAAACCCGTATATAATAGAAACACAGATTATCTCAATTTCAAAAGTTTTCAATCCAAAATTTCACTAATCATAAAACCACAAAGAAAAATGTATATGTCAGTTCAAGAAAATTAAGATTCAAGAGTAAAATTTTGTTATATAATTTCTCCTAGTCGCTCATTTAAAGTATCAAATATGATTTCTCGCTATAAAAACCCGTATATAATAGAAACACAGATTATCTCAATTTCAAAAGTTTTCAATCCAAAATTTCACTAATCATAAAACCACAAAGAAAAATGTATATGTCAGTTCAAGAAAATGAAGATTCAAGAGTAAAATTTTGTTATATAATTTCTCCTAGTCGCTCATTTAAAGTATCAAATATGATTTCTCGCTATAAAAACCCGTATATAATAGAAACACAGATTATCTCAATTTCAAAAGTTTTCAATCCAAAATTTCACTAATCATAAAACCACAAAGAAAAATGTATATGTCAGTTCAAGAAAATGAAGATTCAAGAGTAAAATTTTGTTATATAATTTCTCCTAGTCGCTCATTTAAAGTATCAAATATGATTTCTCGCTATAAAAACCCGTATATAATAGAAACACAGATTATCTCAATTTCAAAAGTTTTCAATCCAAAATTTCACTAATCATAAAACCACAAAGAAAAATGTATATGTCAGTTCAAGAAAATGAAGATTCAAGAGTAAAATTTTGTTATATAATTTCTCCTAGTCGCTCATTTAAAATATCAAATATGATTTCTCGCTATAAAAACCCGTATATAATAGAAACACAGATTATCTCAATTTCAAAAGTTTTCAATCCAAAATTTCACTAATCATAAAACCACAAAGAAAAATGTATATGTCAGTTCAAGAAAATGAAGATTCAAGAGTAAAATTTTGTTATATAATTTCTCCTAGTCGCTCATTTAAAGTATCAAATATGATTTCTCGCTATAAAAACCCGTATATAATAGAAACACAGATTATCTCAATTTCAAAAGTTTTCAATCCAAAATTTCACTAATCATAAAACCACAAAGAAAAATGTATATGTCAGTTCAAGAAAAAGAAGATTTAAGAGTAAAATTTTGTTATATAATTTCTCCTAGTCGCTCATTTAAAATATCAAATATGATTTCTCGCTATAAAAACCCGTATATAATAGAAACACAGATTATCTCAATTTCAAAAGTTTTCAATCCAAAATTTCACTAATCATAAAACCACAAAGAAAAATGTATATGTCAGTTCAAGAAAATGAAGATTCAAGAGTAAAATTTTGTTATATAATTTCTCCTAGTCGCTCATTTAAAGTATCAAATATGATTTCTCGCTATAAAAACCCGTATATAATAGAAACACAGATTATCTCAATTTCAAAAGTTTTCAATCCAAAATTTCACTAATCATAAAACCACAAAGAAAAATGTATATGTCAGTTCAAGAAAATTAAGATTCAAGAGTAAAATTTTGTTATATAATTTCTCCTAGTCGCTCATTTAAAGTATCAAATATGATTTCTCGCTATAAAAACCCGTATATAATAGAAACACAGATTATCTCAATTTCAAAAGTTTTCAATCCAAAATTTCACTAATCATAAAACCACAAAGAAAAATGTATATGTCAGTTCAAGAAAATGAAGATTCAAGAGTAAAATTTTGTTATATAATTTCTCCTAGTCGCTCATTTAAAATATCAAAAATGATTTCTCGCTATAAAAACCCGTATATAATAGAAACACAGATTATCTCAATTTCAAAAGTTTTCAATCCAAAATTTCACTAATCATAAAACCACAAAGAAAAATGTATATGTCAGTTCAAGAAAATGAAGATTCAAGAGTAAAATTTTGTTATATAATTTCTCCTAGTCGCTCATTTAAAGTATCAAATATGATTTCTCGCTATAAAAACCCGTATATAATAGAAACACAGATTATCTCAATTTCAAAAGTTTTCAATCCAAAATTTCACTAATCATAAAACCACAAAGAAAAATGTATATGTCAGTTCAAGAAAATGAAGATTCAAGAGTAAAATTTTGTTATATAATTTCTCCTAGTCGCTCATTTAAAGTATCAAATATGATTTCTCGCTATAAAAACCCGTATATAATAGAAACACAGATTATCTCAATTTCAAAAGTTTTCAATCCAAAATTTCACTAATCATAAAACCACAAAGAAAAATGTATATGTCAGTTCAAGAAAATGAAGATTCAAGAGTAAAATTTTGTTATATAATTTCTCCTAGTCGCTCATTTAAAGTATCAAATATGATTTCTCGCTATAAAAACCCGTATATAATAGAAACACAGATTATCTCAATTTCAAAAGTTTTCAATCCAAAATTTCACTAATCATAAAACCACAACGAAAAATGTATATGTCAGTTCAAGAAAATGAAGATTCAAGAGTAAAATTTTGTTATATAATTTCTCCTAGTCGCTCATTTAAAGTATCAAATATGATTTCTCGCTATAAAAACCCGTATATAATAGAAACACAGATTATCTCAATTTCAAAAGTTTTCAATCCAAAATTTCACTAATCATAAAACCACAACGAAAAATGTATATGTCAGTTCAAGAAAATGAAGATTCAAGAGTAAAATTTTGTTATATAATTTCTCCTAGTCGCTCATTTAAAGTATCAAATATGATTTCTCGCTATAAAAACCCGTATATAATAGAAACACAGATTATCTCAATTTCAAAAGTTTTCAATCCAAAATTTCACTAATCATAAAACCACAAAAAAAAATGTATATGTCAGTTCAAGAAAATGAAGATTCAAGAGTAAAATTTTGTTATATAATTTCTCCTAGTCGCTCATTTAAAGTATCAAATATGATTTCTCGCTATAAAAACCCGTTAATAATAGAAACACAGATTATCTCAATTTCAAAAGTTTTCAATCCAAAATTTCACTAATCATAAAACCACAAAGAAAAATGTATATGTCAGTTCAAGAAAATGAAGATTCAAGAGTAAAATTTTGTTATATAATTTCTCCTAGTCGCTCATTTAAAATATCAAATATGATTTCTCGCTATAAAAACCCGTATATAATAGAAACACAGATTATCTCAATTTCAAAAGTTTTCAATCCAAAATTTCACTAATCATAAAACCACAAAGAAAAATGTATATGTCAGTTCAAGAAAATTAAGATTCAAGAGTAAAATTTTGTTATATAATTTCTCCTAGTCGCTCATTTAAAGTATCAAATATGATTTCTCGCTATAAAAACCCGTATATAATAGAAACACAGATTATCTCAATTTCAAAAGTTTTCAATCCAAAATTTCACTAATCATAAAACCACAAAGAAAAATGTATATGTCAGTTCAAGAAAATTAAGATTCAAGAGTAAAATTTTGTTATATAATTTCTCCTAGTCGCTCATTTAAAGTATCAAATATGATTTCTCGCTATAAAAACCCGTATATAATAGAAACACAGATTATCTCAATTTCAAAAGTTTTCAATCCAAAATTTCACTAATCATAAAACCACAAAGAAAAATGTATATGTCAGTTCAAGAAAATGAAGATTCAAGAGTAAAATTTTGTTATATAATTTCTCCTAGTCGCTCATTTAAAGTATCAAATATGATTTCTCGCTATAAAAACCCGTATATAATAGAAACACAGATTATCTCAATTTCAAAAGTTTTCAATCCAAAATTTCACTAATCATAAAACCACAAAGAAAAATGTATATGTCAGTTCAAGAAAATGAAGATTCAAGAGTAAAATTTTGTTATATAATTTCTCCTAGTCGCTCATTTAAAGTATCAAATATGATTTCTCGCTATAAAAACCCGTATATAATAGAAACACAGATTATCTCAATTTCAAAAGTTTTCAATCCAAAATTTCACTAATCATAAAACCACAAAGAAAAATGTATATGTCAGTTCAAGCAAATGAAGATTCTAGAGTAAAATTTTGTTATATAATTTCTCCTAGTCGCTCATTTAAAATATCAAATATGATTTCTCGCTATAAAAACCCGTATATAATAGAAACACAGATTATCTCAATTTCAAAAGTTTTCAATCCAAAATTTCACTAATCATAAAACCACAAAGAAAAATGTATATGTCAGTTCAAGAAAATGAAGATTCAAGAGTAAAATTTTGTTATATAATTTCTCCTAGTCGCTCATTTAAAATATCAAATATGATTTCTCGCTATAAAAACCCGTATATAATAGAAACACAGATTATCTCAATTTCAAAAGTTTTCAATCCAAAATTTCACTAATCATAAAACCACAAAGAAAAATGTATATGTCAGTTCAAGAAAATGAAGATTCAAGAGTAAAATTTTGTTATATAATTTCTCCTAGTCGCTCATTTAAAGTATCAAATATGATTTCTCGCTATAAAAACCCGTATATAATAGAAACACAGATTATCTCAATTTCAAAAGTTTTCAATCCAAAATTTCACTAATCATAAAACCACAAAGAAAAATGTATATGTCAGTTCAAGAAAATGAAGATTCAAGAGTAAAATTTTGTTATATAATTTCTCCTAGTCGCTCATTTAAAGTATCAAATATGATTTCTCGCTATAAAAACCCGTATATAATAGAAACACAGATTATCTCAATTTCAAAAGTTTTCAATCCAAAATTTCACTAATCATAAAACCACAAAGAAAAATGTATATGTCAGTTCAAGAAAATGAAGATTCAAGAGTAAAATTTTGTTATATAATTTCTCCTAGTCGCTCATTTAAAGTATCAAATATGATTTCTCGCTATAAAAACCCGTATATAATAGAAACACAGATTATCTCAATTTCAAAAGTTTTCAATCCAAAATTTCACTAATCGTAAAACCACAAAGAAAAATGTATATGTCAGTTCAAGAAAATGAAGATTCAAGAGTAAAATTTTGTTATATAATTTCTCCTAGTCGCTCATTTAAAGTATCAAATATGATTTCTCGCTATAAAAACCCGTTAATAATAGAAACACAGATTATCTCAATTTCAAAAGTTTTCAATCCAAAATTTCACTAATCATAAAACCACAAAGAAAAATGTATATGTCAGTTCAAGAAAATGAAGATTCAAGAGTAAAATTTTGTTATATAATTTCTCCTAGTCGCTCATTTAAAATATCAAATATGATTTCTCGCTATAAAAACCCGTATATAATAGAAACACAGATTATCTCAATTTCAAAAGTTTTCAATCCAAAATTTCACTAATCATAAAACCACAAAGAAAAATGTATATGTCAGTTCAAGAAAATGAAGATTCAAGAGTAAAATTTTGTTATATAACTTCTCCTAGTCGCTCATTTAAAATATCAAATATGATTTCTCGCTATAAAAACCCGTATATAATAGAAACACAGATTATCTCAATTTCAAAAGTTTTCAATCCAAAATTTCACTAATCATAAAACCACAAAGAAAAATGTATATGTCAGTTCAAGAAAATGAAGATTCAAGAGTAAAATTTTGTTATATAATTTCTCCTAGTCGCTCATTTAAAGTATCAAATATGATTTCTCGCTATAAAAACCCGTATATAATAGAAACACAGATTATCTCAATTTCAAAAGTTTTCAATCCAAAATTTCATTAATCATAAAACCACAAAGAAAAATGTATATGTCAGTTCAAGAAAATGAAGATTCAAGAGTAAAATTTTGTTATATAATTTCTCCTAGTCGCTCATTTAAAGTATCAAATATGATTTCTCGCTATAAAAACCCGTATATAATAGAAACACAGATTATCTCAATTTCAAAAGTTTTCAATCCAAAATTTCACTAATCATAAAACCACAAAGAAAAATGTATATGTCAGTTCAAGAAAATGAAGATTCAAGAGTAAAATTTTGTTATATAATTTCTCCTAGTCGCTCATTTAAAGTATCAAATATGATTTCTCGCTATAAAAACCCGTATATAATAGAAACACAGATTATCTCAATTTCAAAAGTTTTCAATCCAAAATTTCACTAATCATAAAACCACAAAGAAAAATGTATATGTCAGTTCAAGAAAATGAAGATTCAAGAGTAAAATTTTGTTATATAATTTCTCCTAGTCGCTCATTTAAAATATCAAATATGATTTCTCGCTATAAAAACCCGTATATAATAGAAACACAGATTATCTCAATTTCAAAAGTTTTCAATCCAAAATTTCACTAATCATAAAACCACAAAGAAAAATGTATATGTCAGTTCAAGAAAATGAAGATTCAAGAGTAAAATTTTGTTATATAATTTCTCCTAGTCGCTCATTTAAAATATCAAATATGATTTCTCGCTATAAAAACCCGTATATAATAGAAACACAGATTATCTCAATTTCAAAAGTTTTCAATCCAAAATTTCACTAATCATAAAACCACAAAGAAAAATGTATATGTCAGTTCAAGAAAATGAAGATTCAAGAGTAAAATTTTGTTATATAATTTCTCCTAGTCGCTCATTTAAAGTATCAAATATGATTTCTCGCTATAAAAACCCGTATATAATAGAAACACAGATTATCTCAATTTCAAAAGTTTTCAATCCAAAATTTCACTAATCATAAAACCACAAAAAAAAATGTATATGTCAGTTCAAGAAAATGAAGATTCAAGAGTAAAATTTTGTTATATAATTTCTCCTAGTCGCTCATTTAAAGTATCAAATATGATTTCTCGCTATAAAAACCCGTATATAATAGAAGCACAGATTATCTCAATTTCAAAAGTTTTCAATCCAAAATTTCACTAATCATAAAACCACAAAGAAAAATGTATATCTCAGTTCAAGAAAATGAAGATTCACGAGTAAAATTTTGTTATATAATTTCTCCTAGTCGCTCATTTAAAGTATCAAATATGATTTCTCGCTATAAAAACCCGTATATAATAGAAACACAGATTATCTCAATTTCAAAAGTTTTCAATCCAAAATTTCACTAATCATAAAACCACAAAGAAAAATGTATATGTCAGTTCAAGAAAATTAAGATTCAAGAGTAAAATTTTGTTATATAATTTCTCCTAGTCGCTCATTTAAAGTATCAAATATGATTTCTCGCTATAAAAACCCGTATATAATAGAAACACAGATTATCTCAATTTCAAAAGTTTTCAATCCAAAATTTCACTAATCATAAAACCACAAAGAAAAATGTATATGTCAGTTCAAGAAAATGAAGATTCAAGAGTAAAATTTTGTTATATAATTTCTCCTAGTCGCTCATTTAAAATATCAAATATGATTTCTCGCTATAAAAACCCGTATATAATAGAAACACAGATTATCTCAATTTCAAAAGTTTTCAATCCAAAATTTCACTAATCATAAAACCACAAAGAAAAATGTATATGTCAGTTCAAGAAAATGAAGATTCAAGAGTAAAATTTTGTTATATAATTTCTCCTAGTCGCTCATTTAAAGTATCAAATATGATTTCTCGCTATAAAAACCCGTATATAATAGAAACACAGATTATCTCAATTTCAAAAGTTTTCAATCCAAAATTTCACTAATCATAAAACCACAAAGAAAAATGTATATGTCAGTTCAAGAAAATGAAGATTCAAGAGTAAAATTTTGTTATATAATTTCTCCTAGTCGCTCATTTAAAATATCAAATATGTTTTCTCGCTATAAAAACCCGTATATAATAGAAACACAGATTATCTCAATTTCAAAAGTTTTCAATCCAAAATTTCACTAATCATAAAACCACAAAGAAAAATGTATATGTCAGTTCAAGAAAATGAAGATTCAAGAGTAAAATTTTGTTATATAATTTCTCCTAGTCGCTCATTTAAAGTATCAAATATGATTTCTCGCTATAAAAACCCGTATATAATAGAAACACAGATTATCTCAATTTCAAAAGTTTTCAATCCAAAATTTCACTAATCATAAAACCACAAAGAAAAATGTATATGTCAGTTCAAGAAAATGAAGATTCAAGAGTAAAATTTTGTTATATAATTTCTCCTAGTCGCTCATTTAAAGTATCAAATATGATTTCTCGCTATAAAAACCCGTATATAATAGAAACACAGATTATCTCAATTTCAAAAGTTTTCAATCCAAAATTTCACTAATCATAAAACCACAAAGAAAAATGTATATGTCAGTTCAAGAAAATGAAGATTCAAGAGTAAAATTTTGTTATATAATTTCTCCTAGTCGCTCATTTAAAGTATCAAATATGATTTCTCGCTATAAAAACCCGTATATAATAGAAACACAGATTATCTCAATTTCAAAAGTTTTCAATCCAAAATTTCACTAATCATAAAACCACAAAGAAAAATGTATATGTCAGTTCAAGAAAATGAAGATTCAAGAGTAAAATTTTGTTATATAATTTCTCCTAGTCGCTCATTTAAAGTATCAAATATGATTTCTCGCTATAAAAACCCGTATATAATAGAAACACAGATTATCTCAATGTCAAAGGTTTTCAATCCAAAATTTCACTAATCATAAAACCACAAAGAAAAATGTATATGTCAGTTCAAGTAAATGAAGATTTAAGAGTAAAATTTTGTTATATAATTTCTCCTAGTCGCTCATTTAAATTATCAAATATGATTTCTCGCTATAAAAACCCGTATATAATAGAAACACAGATTATCTCAATTTCAAAAGTTTTCAATCCAAAATTTCACTAATCATAAAACCACAAAGAAAAATGTATATGTCAGTTCAAGAAAATGAAGATTCAAGAGTAAAATTTTGTTATATAATTTCTCCTAGTCGCTCATTTAAAGTATCAAATATGATTTCTCGCTATAAAAACCCGTATATAATAGAAACACAGATTATCTCAATTTCAAAAGTTTTCAATCCAAAATTTCACTAATCATAAAACCACAAAGAAAAATGTATATGTCAGTTCAAGATAATGAAGATTCAAGAGTAAAATTTTGTTATATAATTTCTCCTAGTCGCTCATTTAAAATATCAAATATGTTTTCTCGCTATAAAAACCCGTATATAATAGAAACACAGATTATCTCAATTTCAAAAGTTTTCAATCCAAAATTTCACTAATCATAAAACCACAAAGAAAAATGTATATGTCAGTTCAAGAAAATGAAGATTCAAGAGTAAAATTTTGTTATATAATTTCTCCTAGTCGCTCATTTAAAGTATCAAATATGATTTCTCGCTATAAAAACCCGTATATAATAGAAACACAGATTATCTCAATTTCAAAAGTTTTCAATCCAAAATTTCACTAATCATAAAACCACAAAGAAAAATGTATATGTCAGTTCAAGAAAATTAAGATTCAAGAGTAAAATTTTGTTATATAATTTCTCCTAGTCGCTCATTTAAATTATCAAATATGATTTCTCGCTATAAAAACCCGTATATAATAGAAACACAGATTATCTCAATTTCAAAAGTTTTCAATCCAAAATTTCACTAATCATAAAACCACAAAGAAAAATGTATATGTCAGTTCAAGAAAATGAAGATTCAAGGGTAAAATTTTGTTATATAATTTCTCCTAGTCGCTCATTTAAATTATCAAATATGATTTCTCGCTATAAAAACCCGTATATAATAGAAACACAGATTATCTCAATTTCAAAAGTTTTCAATCCAAAATTTCACTAATCATAAAACCACAAAGAAAAATGTATATGTCAGTTCAAGAAAATGAAGATTCAAGAGTAAAATTTTGTTATATAATTTCTCCTAGTCACTCATTTAAAGTATCAAATATGATTTCTCGCTATAAAAACCCGTATATAATAGAAACACAGATTATCTCAATTTCAAAAGTTTTCAATCCAAAATTTCACTAATCATAAAACCACAAAGAAAAATGTATATGTCAGTTCAAGAAAATTAAGATTCAAGAGTAAAATTTTGTTATATAATTTCTCCTAGTCGCTCATTTAAATTATCAAATATGATTTCTCGCTATAAAAACCCGTATATAATAGAAACACAGATTATCTCAATTTCAAAAGTTTTCAATCCAAAATTTCACTAATCATAAAACCACAAAGAAAAATGTATATGTCAGTTCAAGAAAATGAAGATTCAAGGGTAAAATTTTGTTATATAATTTCTCCTAGTCGCTCATTTAAATTATCAAATATGATTTCTCGCTATAAAAACCCGTATATAATAGAAACACAGATTATCTCAATTTCAAAAGTTTTCAATCCAAAATTTCACTAATCATAAAACCACAAAGAAAAATGTATATGTCAGTTCAAGAAAATGAAGATTCAAGAGTAAAATTTTGTTATATAATTTCTCCTAGTCACTCATTTAAAGTATCAAATATGATTTCTCGCTATAAAAACCCGTATATAATAGAAACACAGATTATCTCAATTTCAAAAGTTTTCAATCCAAAATTTCACTAATCATAAAACCACAAAGAAAAATGTATATGTCAGTTCAAGAAAATGAAGATTCAAGAGTAAAATTTTGTTATATAATTTCTCCTAGTCGCTCATTTAAATTATCAAATATGATTTCTCGCTATAAAAACCCGTATATAATAGAAACACAGATTATCTCAATTTCAAAAGTTTTCAATCCAAAATTTCACTAATCATAAAACCACAAAGAAAAATGTATATGTCAGTTCAAGAAAATGAAGATTCAAGGGTAAAATTTTGTTATATAATTTCTCCTAGTCGCTCATTTAAATTATCAAATATGATTTCTCGCTATAAAAACCCGTATATAATAGAAACACAGATTATCTCAATTTCAAAAGTTTTCAATCCAAAATTTCACTAATCATAAAACCACAAAGAAAAATGTATATGTCAGTTCAAGAAAATGAAGATTCAAGAGTAAAATTTTGTTATATAATTTCTCCTAGTCGCTCATTTAAAGTATCAAATATGATTTCTCGCTATAAAAACCCGTATATAATAGAAACACAGATTATCTCAATTTCAAAAGTTTTCAATCCAAAATTTCACTAATCATAAAACCACAAAGAAAAATGTATATGTCAGTTCAAGAAAATGAAGATTCAAGAGTAAAATTTTGTTATATAATTTCTCCTAGTCGCTCATTTAAAGTATCAAATATTATTTCTCGCTATAAAAACCCGTATATAATAGAAACACAGATTATCTCAATTTCAAAAGTTTTCAATCCAAAATTTCACTAATCATAAAACCACAAAGAAAAATGTATATGTCAGTTCAAGAAAATGAAGATTCAAGAGTAAAATTTTGTTATATAATTTCTCCTAGTCGCTCATTTAAAGTATCAAATATGATTTCTCGCTATAAAAACCCGTATATAATAGAAACACAGATTATCTCAATTTCAAAAGTTTTCAATCCAAAATTTCACTAATCATAAAACCACAAAGAAAAATGTATATGTCAGTTCAAGAAAATGAAGATTCAAGAGTAAAATTTTGTTATATAATTTCTCCTAGTCGCTCATTTAAATTATCAAATATGATTTCTCGCTATAAAAACCCGTATATAATAGAAACACAGATTATCTAAATTTCAAAAGTTTTCAATCCAAAATTTCACTAATCATAAAACCACAAAGAAAAATGTATATGTCAGTTCAAGAAAATGAAGATTCAAGAGTAAAATTTTGTTATATAATTTCTCCTAGTCGCTCATTTAAATTATCAAATATGATGTCTCGCTATAAAAACCCGTATATAATAGAAACACAGATTATCTCAATTTCAAAAGTTTTCAATCCAAAATTTCACTAATCATAAAACCACAAAGAAAAATGTATATGTCAGTTCAAGAAAATGAAGATTCAAGAGTAAAATTTTGTTATATAATTTCTCCTAGTCGCTCATTTAAAGTATCAAATATGATTTCTCGCTATAAAAACCCGTATATAATAGAAACACAGATTATCTCAATTTCAAAAGTTTTCAATCCAAAATTTCACTAATCATAAAACCACAAAGAAAAATGTATATGTCAGTTCAAGAAAATGAAGATTCAAGAGTAAAATTTTGTTATATAATTTCTCCTAGTCGCTCATTTAAAGTATCAAATATGATTTCTCGCTATAAAAACCCGTATATAATAGAAACACAGATTATCTCAATTTCAAAAGTTTTCAATCCAAAATTTCACTAATCATAAAACCACAAAGAAAAATGTATATGTCAGTTCAAGAAAATGAAGATTCAAGAGTAAAATTTTGTTATATAATTTCTCCTAGTCGCTCATTTAAAGTATCAAATATGATTTCTCGCTATAAAAACCCGTATATAATAGAAACACAGATTATCTCAATTTCAAAAGTTTTCAATCCAAAATTTCACTAATCATAAAACCACAAAAAAAAAATGTATATGTCAGTTCAAGAAAATGAAGATTCAAGAGTAAAATTTTGTTATATAATTTCTCCTAGTCGCTCATTTAAAGTATCAAATATGATTTCTCGCTATAAAAACCCGTATATAATAGAAGCACAGATTATCTCAATTTCAAAAGTTTTCAATCCAAAATTTCACTAATCATAAAACCACAAAGAAAAATGTATATCTCAGTTCAAGAAAATGAAGATTCACGAGTAAAATTTTGTTATATAATTTCTCCTAGTCGCTCATTTAAAGTATCAAATATGATTTCTCGCTATAAAAACCCGTATATAATAGAAACACAGATTATCTCAATTTCAAAAGTTTTCAATCCAAAATTTCACTAATCATAAAACCACAAAGAAAAATGTATATGTCAGTTCAAGAAAATGAAGATTCAAGAGTAAAATTTTGTTATATAATTTCTCCTAGTCGCTCATTTAAAGTATCAAATATGATTTCTCGCTATAAAAACCCGTATATAATAGAAACACAGATTATCTCAATTTCAAAAGATTTCAATCCAAAATTTCACTAATCATAAAACCACAAAGAAAAATGTATATGTCAGTTCAAGAAAATGAAGATTCAAGAGTAAAATTTTGTTATATAATTTCTCCTAGTCGCTCATTTAAAGTATCAAATATGATTTCTCGCTATAAA
Organism: Sisyra nigra; assembly: GCA_958496155.1. NCBI lineage: Eukaryota > Metazoa > Arthropoda > Insecta > Neuroptera > Sisyridae > Sisyra > Sisyra nigra. Next base: position 17,300,476 of record OY292319.1, on the reverse strand, counting down.
AACCCGTATATAATAGAAACACAGATTATCTCAATTTCAAAAGTTTTCAATCCAAAATTTCACTAATCATAAAACCACAAAGAAAAATGTATATGTCAGTTCAAGAAAATGAAGATTCAAGAGTAAAATTTTGTTATATAATTTCTCCTAGTCGCTCATTTAAAGTATCAAATATGATTTCTCGCTATAAAAACCCGTATATAATAGAAACACAGATTATCTCAATTTCAAAAGTTTTCAATCCAAAATTTCACTAATCATAAAACCACAAAGAAAAATGTATATGTCAGTTCAAGAAAATGAAGATTCAAGAGTAAAATTTTGTTATATAATTTCTCCTAGTCGCTCATTTAAAGTATCAAATATGATTTCTCGCTATAAAAACCCGTATATAATAGAAACACAGATTATCTCAATTTCAAAAGTTTCAATCCAAAATTTCACTAATCATAAAACCACAAAGAAAAATGTATATGTCAGTTCAAGAAAATGAAGATTCAAGAGTAAAATTTTGTTATATAATTTCTCCTAGTCGCTCATTTAAATTATCAAATATGATTTCTCGCTATAAAAACCCGTATATAATAGAAACACAGATTATCTCAATTTCAAAAGTTTTCAATCCAAAATTTCACTAATCATAAAACCACAAAGAAAAATGTATATGTCAGTTCAAGAAAATGAAGATTCAAGAGTAAAATTTTGTTATATAATTTCTCCTAGTCGCTCATTTAAAGTATCAAATATGATTTCTCGCTATAAAAACCCGTATATAATAGAAACACAGATTATCTCAATTTCAAAAGTTTTCAATCCAAAATTTCACTAATCATAAAACCACAAAGAAAAATGTATATGTCAGTTCAAGAAAATGAAGATTCAAGAGTAAAATTTTGTTATATAATTTCTCCTAGTCGCTCATTTAAATTATCAAATATGATTTCTCGCTATAAAAACCCGTATATAATAGAAACACAGATTATCTCAATTTCAAAAGTTTTCAATCCAAAATTTCACTAATCATAAAACCACAAAGAAAAATGTATATGTCAGTTCAAGAAAATGAAGATTCAAGAGTAAAATTTTGTTATATAATTTCTCCTAGTCGCTCATTTAAATTATCAAATATGATTTCTCGCTATAAAAACCCGTATATAATAGAAACACAGATTATCTCAATGTCAAAGGTTTTCAATCCAAAATTTCACTAATCATAAAACCACAAAGAAAAATGTATATGTCAGTTCAAGAAAATGAAGATTCAAGAGTAAAATTTTGTTATATAATTTCTCCTAGTCGCTCATTTAAATTATCAAATATGATTTCTCGCTATAAAAACCCGTATATAAAAGAAACACAGATTATCTCAATTTCAAAAGTTTTCAATCCAAAATTTCACTAATCATAAAACCACAAAGAAAAATGTATATGTCAGTTCAAGAAAATGAAGATTCAAGAGTAAAATTTTGTTATATAATTTCTCCTAGTCGCTCATTTAAATTATCAAATATGATTTCTCGCTATAAAAACCCGTATATAATTGAAACACAGATTATCTCAATGTCAAAGGTTTTCAATCCAAAATTTCACTAATCATAAAACCACAAAGAAAAATGTATATGTCAGTTCAAGAAAATGAAGATTCAAGAGTAAAATTTTGTTATATAATTTCTCCTAGTCGCTCATTTAAAGTATCAAATATGATTTCTCGCTATAAAAACCCGTATATAATAGAAACACAGATTATCTCAATTTCAAAAGTTTTCAATCCAAAATTTCACTAATCATAAAACCACAAAGAAAAATGTATATGTCAGTTCAAGAAAATGAAGATTCAAGAGTAAAATTTTGTTATATAATTTCTCCTAGTCGCTCATTTAAAGTATCAAATATGATTTCTCGCTATAAAAACCCGTATATAATAGAAACACAGATTATCTCAATTTCAAAAGTTTTCAATCCAAAATTTCACTAATCATAAAACCACAAAGAAAAATGTATATGTCAGTTCAAGAAAATGAAGATTCAAGAGTAAAATTTTGTTATATAATTTCTCCTAGTCGCTCATTTAAATTATCAAATATGATTTCTCGCTATAAAAACCCGTATATAATAGAAACACAGATTATCTCAATTTCAAAAGTTTTCAATCCAAAATTTCACTAATCATAAAACCACAAAGAAAAATGTATATGTCAGTTCAAGAAAATGAAGATTCAAGAGTAAAATTTTGTTATATAATTTCTCCTAGTCGCTCATTTAAAGTATCAAATATGATTTCTCGCTATAAAAACCCGTATATAATGGAAACACATATTATCTCAATTTCAAAAGTTTTCAATCCAAAATTTCACTAATCATAAAACCACAAAGAAAAATGTATATGTCAGTTCAAGAAAATGAAGATTCAAGAGTAAAATTTTGTTATATAATTTCTCCTAGTCGCTCATTTAAAGTATCAAATATGATTTCTCGCTATAAAAACCCGTATATAATAGAAACACAGATTATCTCAATTTCAAAAGTTTTCAATCCAAAATTTCACTAATCATAAAACCACAAAGAAAAATGTATATGTCAGTTCAAGAAAATGAAGATTCAAGAGTAAAATTTTGTTATATAATTTCTCCTAGTCGCTCATTTAAATTATCAAATATGATTTCTCGCTATAAAAACCCGTATATAATAGAAACACAGATTATCTCAATTTCAAAGGTTTTCAATCCAAAATTTCACTAATCATAAAACCACAAAGAAAAATGTATATGTCAGTTCAAGAAAATGAAGATTCAAGAGTAAAATTTTGTTATATAATTTCTCCTAGTCGCTCATTTAAAGTATCAAATATGATTTCTCGCTATAAAAACCCGTATATAATAGAAACACAGATTATCTCAATTTCAAAAGTTTTCAATCCAAAATTTCACTAATCATAAAACCACAAAGAAAAATGTATATGTCAGTTCAAGAAAATGAAGATTCAAGAGTAAAATTTTGTTATATAATTTCTCCTAGTCGCTCATTTAAATTATCAAATATGATTTCTCGCTATAAAAACCCGTATATAATAGAAACACAGATTATCTCAATTTCAAAAGTTTTCAATCCAAAATTTCACTAATCATAAAACCACAAAGAAAAATGTATATGTCAGTTCAAGAAAATGAAGATTCAAGAGTAAAATTTTGTTATATAATTTCTCCTAGTCGCTCATTTAAAGTATCAAATATGATTTCTCGCTATAAAAACCCGTATATAATAGAAACACAGATTATCTCATTTTCAAAAGTTTTCAATCCAAAATTTCACTAATCATAAAACCACAAAGAAAAATGTATATGTCAGTTCAAGAAAATGAAGATTCAAGAGTAAAATTTTGTTATATAATTTCTCCTAGTCGCTCATTTAAAGTATCAAATATGATTTCTCGCTATAAAAACCCGTATTTAATAGAAACACAGATTATCTCAATTTCAAAAGTTTTCAATCCAAAATTTCACTAATCATAAAACCACAAAGAAAAATGTATATGTCAGTTCAAGCAATTGAAGATTCAAGAGTAAAATTTTGTTATATAATTTCTCCTAGTCGCTCATTTAAAGTATCAAATATGATTTCTCGCTATAAAAACCCGTATATAATAGAAACACAGATTATCTCAATTTCAAAAGTTTTCAATCCAAAATTTCACTAATCATAAAACCACAAAGAAAAATGTATATGTCAGTTCAAGAAAATGAAGATTCAAGAGTAAAATTTTGTTATATAATTTCTCCTAGTCGCTCATTTAAAGTATCAAATATGATTTCTCGCTATAAAAACCCGTATATAATAGAAACACAGATTATCTCAATTTCAAAAGTTTTCAATCCAAAATTTCACTAATCATAAAACCACAAAGAAAAATGTATATGTCAGTTCAAGAAAATGAAGATTCAAGAGTAAAATTCTGTTATATAATTTCTCCTAGTCGCTCATTTAAAGTATCAAATATGATTTCTCGCTATAAAAACCCGTATATAATAGAAACACAGATTATCTCAATTTCAAAAGTTTTCAATCCAAAATTTCACTAATCATAAAACCACAAAGAAAAATGTATATGTCAGTTCAAGAAAATGAAGATTCAAGAGTAAAATTTTGTTATATAATTTCTCCTAGTCGCTCATTTAAAGTATCAAATATGATTTCTCGCTATAAAAACCCGTATATAATAGAAACACAGATTATCTCAATTTCAAAAGTTTTCAATCCAAAATTTCACTAATCATAAAACCACAAAGAAAAATGTATATGTCAGTTCAAGAAAATGAAGATTCAAGAGTAAAATTTTGTTATATAATTTCTCCTAGTCGCTCATTTAAAGTATCAAATATGATTTCTCGCTATAAAAACCCGTATATAATAGAAACACAGATTATCTCAATTTCAAAAGTTTTCAATCCAAAATTTCACTAATCATAAAACCACAAAGAAAAATGTATATGTCAGTTCAAGAAAATGAAGATTCAAGAGTAAAATTTTGTTATATAATTTCTCCTAGTCGCTCATTTAAAGTATCAAATATGATTTCTCGCTATAAAAACCCGTATATAATAGAAACACAGATTATCTCAATTTCAAAAGTTTTCAATCCAAAATTTCACTAATCATAAAACCACAAAGAAAAATGTATATGTCAGTTCAAGAAAATGAAGATTCAAGAGTAAAATTTTGTTATATAATTTCTCCTAGTCGCTCATTTAAAGTATCAAATATGATTTCTCGCTATAAAAACCCGTATATAATAGAAACACAGATTATCTCAATTTCAAAAGTTTTCAATCCAAAATTTCACTAATCATAAAACCACAAAGAAAAATGTATATGTCAGTTCAAGAAAATGAAGATTCAAGAGTAAAATTTTGTTATATAATTTCTCCTAGTCGCTCATTTAAAGTATCAAATATGATTTCTCGCTATAAAAACCCGTATATAATAGAAACACAGATTATCTCAATTTCAAAAGTTTTCAATCCAAAATTTCACTAATCATAAAACCACAAAGAAAAATGTATATGTCAGTTCAAGAAAATGAAGATTCAAGAGTAAAATTTTGTTATATAATTTCTCCTAGTCGCTCATTTAAATTATCAAATATGATTTCTCGCTATAAAAACCCGTATATAATAGAAACACAGATTATCTCAATGTCAACGGTTTTCAATCCAAAATTTCACTAATCATAAAACCACAAAGAAAAATGTATATGTCAGTTCAAGAAAATGAAGATTCAAGAGTAAAATTTTGTTATATAATTTCTCCTAGTCGCTCATTTAAAGTATCAAATATGATTTCTCGCTATAAAAACCCGTATATAATAGAAACACAGATTATCTCAATGTCAAAGGTTTTCAATCCAAAATTTCACTAATCATAAAACCACAAAGAAAAATGTATGTGTCAGTTCAAGAAAATGAAGATTCAAGAGTAAAATTTTGTTATATAATTTCTCCTAGTCGCTCATTTAAAATATCAAATATGATTTCTCGCTATAAAAACCCGTATATAATAGAAACACAGATTATCTCAATTTCAAAAGTTTTCAATCCAAAATTTCACTAATCATAAAACCACAAAGAAAAATGTATATGTCAGTTCAAGAAAATGAAGATTCAAGAGTAAAATTTTGTTATATAATTTCTCCTAGTCGCTCATTTAAATTATCAAATATGATTTCTCGCTATAAAAACCCGTATATAATAGAAACACAGATTATCTCAATGTCAAAGGTTTTCAATCCAAAATTTCACTAATCATAAAACCACAAAGAAAAATGTATATGTCAGTTCAAGAAAATGAAGATTCAAGAGTAAAATTTTGTTATATAATTTCTCCTAGTCGCTCATTTAAATTATCAAATATGATTTCTCGCTATAAAAACCCGTATATAATAGAAACACAGATTATCTCAATGTCAAAGGTTTTCAATCCAAAATTTCACTAATCATAAAACCACAAAGAAAAATGTATATGTCAGTTCAAGAAAATGAAGATTCAAGAGTAAAATTTTGTTATATAATTTCTCCTAGTCGCTCATTTAAAATATCAAATATGATTTCTCGCTATAAAAACCCGTATATAATAGAAACACAGATTATCTCAATTTCAAAAGTTTTCAATCCAAAATTTCACTAATCATAAAACCACAAAGAAAAATGTATATGTCAGTTCAAGAAAATGAAGATTCAAGAGTAAAAGTTTGTTATATAATTTCTCCTAGTCGCTCATTTAAAGTATCAAATATGATTTCTCGCTATAAAAACCCGTATATAATAGAAACACAGATTATCTCAATTTCAAAAGTTTTCAATCCAAAATTTCACTAATCATAAAACCACAAAGAAAAATGTATATGTCAGTTCAAGAAAATGAAGATTCAAGAGTAAAATTTTGTTATATAATTTCTCCTAGTCGCTCATTTAAATTATCAAATATGATTTCTCGCTATAAAAACCCGTATATAATAGAAACACAGATTATCTCAATGTCAAAGGTTTTCAATCCAAAATTTCACTAATCATAAAACCACAAAGAAAAATGTATATGTCACTTCAAGAAAATGAAAATTAAAGAGTAAAATTTTGTTATATAATTTCTCCTAGTCGCTCATTTAAAGTATCAAATATGATTTCTCGCTATAAAAACCCGTATATAATAGAAACACAGATTATCTCAATTTCAAAAGTTTTCAATCCAAAATTTCACTAATCATAAAACCACAAAGAAAAATGTATATGTCAGTTCAAGAAAATGAAGATTCAAGAGTAAAATTTTGTTATATAATTTCTCCTAGTCGCTCATTTAAAGTATCAAATATGATTTCTCGCTATAAAAACCCGTATATAATAGAAACACAGATTATCTCAATTTCAAAAGTTTTCAATCCAAAATTTCACTAATCATAAAACCACAAAGAAAAATGTATATGTCAGTTCAAGATAATGAAGATTCAAGAGTAAAATTTTGTTATATAATTTCTCCTAGTCGCTCATTTAAAATATCAAATATGATTTCTCGCTATAAAAACCCGTATATAATAGAAACACAGATTATCTCAATTTCAAAAGTTTTCAATCCAAAATTTCACTAATCATAAAACCACAAAGAAAAATGTATATGTCAGTTCAAGAAAATGAAGATTCAAGAGTAAAATTTTGTTATATAATTTCTCCTAGTCGCTCATTTAAATTATCAAATATGATTTCTCGCTATAAAAACCCGTATATAATAGAAACACAGATTATCTCAATGTCAAAGGTTTTCAATCCAAAATTTCACTAATCATAAAACCACAAAGAAAAATGTATATGTCAGTTCAAGAAAATGAAGATTCAAGAGTAAAATTTTGTTATATAATTTCTCCTAGTCGCTCATTTAAATTATCAAATATGATTTCTCGCTATAAAAACCCGTATATAATAGAAACACAGATTATCTCAATGTCAAAGGTTTTCAATCCAAAATTTCACTTATCATAAAACCACAAAGAAAAATGTATATGTCAGTTCAAGAAAATGAAGATTCAAGAGTAAAATTTTGTTATATAATTTCTCCTAGTCGCTCATTTAAAATATCAAATATGATTTCTCGCTATAAAAACCCGTATATAATAGAAACACAGATTATCTCAATTTCAAAAGTTTTCAATCCAAAATTTCACTAATCATAAAACCACAAAGAAAAATGTATATGACAGTTCAAGAAAATGAAGATTCAAGAGTAAAATTTTGTTATATAATTTCTCCTAGTCGCTCATTTAAATTATCAAATATGATTTCTCGCTATAAAAACCCGTATATAATAGAAACACAGATTATCTCAATGTCAAAGGTTTTCAATCCAAAATTTCACTAATCATAAAACCACAAAGAAAAATGTATATGTCAGTTCAAGAAAATGAAGATTCAAGAGTAAAATTTTGTTATATAATTTCTCCTAGTCGCTCATTTAAATTATCAAATATGATTTCTCGCTATAAAAACCCGTATATAATAGAAACACAGATTATCTCAATGTCAAAGGTTTTCAATCCAAAATTTCACTAATCATAAAACCACAAAGAAAAATGTATATGTCAGTTCAAGAAAATGAAGATTCAAGAGTAAAATTTTGTTATATAATTTCTCCTAGTCGCTCATTTTTATTATCAAATATGATTTCTCGCTATAAAAACCCGTATATAATAGAAACACAGATTATCTCAATGTCAAAGGTTTTCAATCCAAAATTTCACTAATCATAAAACCACAAAGAAAAATGTATATGTCAGTTCAAGAAAATGAAGATTCAAGAGGAAAATTTTGTTATATAATTTCTCCTAGTCGCTCATTTAAAATATCAAATATGATTTCTCGCTATAAAAACCCGTATATAATAGAAACACAGATTATCTCAATTTCAAAAGTTTTCAATCCAAAATTTCACTAATCATAAAACCACAAAGAAAAATGTATATGTCAGTTCAAGAAAATGAAGATTCAAGAGTAAATATTTGTTATATAATTTCTCCTAGTCGCTCATTTAAATTATCAAATATGATTTCTCGCTATAAAAACCCGTATATAATAGAAACACAGATTATCTCAATGTCAAAGGTTTTCAATCCAAAATTTCACTAATCATAAAACCACAAAGAAAAATGTATATGTCAGTTCAAGAAAATGAAGATTAAAGAGTAAAATTTTGTTATATAATTTCTCCTAGTCTCTCATTTAAAATATCAAATATGATTTCTCGCTATAAAAACCCGTATATAATAGAAACACAGATTATCTCAATTTCAAAAGTTTTCAATCCAAAATTTCACTAATCATAAAACCACAAAGAAAAATGTATATGTCAGTTCAAGAAAATGAAAATTCAAGAGTAAAATTTTGTTATATAATTTCTCCTAGTCTCTCATTTAAAATATCAAATATGATTTCTCGCTATAAAAACCCGTATATAATAGAAACACAGATTATCTCAATGTCAAAGGTTTTCAATCCAAAATTTCACTAATCATAAAACCACAAAGAAAAATGTATGTGTCAGTTCAAGAAAATAAAGATTCAAGAGTAAAATTTTGTTATATAATTTCTCCTAGTCGCTCATTTAAAATATCAAATATGATTTCTCGCTATAAAAACCCGTATATAATAGAAACACAGATTATCTCAATTTCAAAAGTTTTCAATCCAAAATTTCACTAATCATAAAACCACAAAGAAAAATGTATATGTCAGTTCAAGAAAATGAAGATTCAAGAGTAAAATTTTGTTATATAATTTCTCCTAGTCGCTCATTTAAATTATCAAATATGATTTCTCGCTATAAAAACCCGTATATAAAAGAAACACAGATTATCTCAATTTCAAAAGTTTTCAATCCAAAATTTCACTAATCATAAAACCACAAAGAAAAATGTATATGTCAGTTCAAGAAAATGAAGATTCAAGAGTAAAATTTTGTTATATAATTTCTCCTAGTCGCTCATTTAAATTATCAAATATGATTTCTCGCTATAAAAACCCGTATATAATTGAAACACAGATTATCTCAATGTCAAAGGTTTTCAATCCAAAATTTCACTAATCATAAAACCACAAAGAAAAATGTATATGTCAGTTCAAGAAAATGAAGATTCAAGAGTAAAATTTTGTTATATAATTTCTCCTAGTCGCTCATTTAAAGTATCAAATATGATTTCTCGCTATAAAAACCCGTATATAATAGAAACACAGATTATCTCAATTTCAAAAGTTTTCAATCCAAAATTTCACTAATCATAAAACCACAAAGAAAAATGTATATGTCAGTTCAAGAAAATGAAGATTCAAGAGTAAAATTTTGTTATATAATTTCTCCTAGTCGCTCATTTAAAGTATCAAATATGATTTCTCGCTATAAAAACCCGTATATAATAGAAACACAGATTATCTCAATTTCAAAAGTTTTCAATCCAAAATTTCACTAATCATAAAACCACAAAGAAAAATGTATATGTCAGTTCAAGAAAATGAAGATTCAAGAGTAAAATTTTGTTATATAATTTCTCCTAGTCGCTCATTTAAAATATCAAATATGATTTCTCGCTATAAAAACCCGTATATAATAGAAACACAGATTATCTCAATTTCAAAAGTTTTCAATCCAAAATTTCACTAATCATAAAACCACAAAGAAAAATGTATATGCCAGTTCAAGAAAATGAAGATTCAAGAGTAAAATTTTGTTATATAATTTCTCCTAGTCGCTCATTTAAATTATCAAATATGATTTCTCGCTATAAAAACCCGTATATAATAGAAACACAGATTATCTCAATGTCAAAGGTTTTCAATCCAAAATTTCACTAATCATAAAACCACAAAGAAAAATGTATATGTCAGTTCAAGAAAATGAAGATTCAAGAGTAAAATTTTGTTATATAATTTCTCCTAGTCGCTCATTTAAATTATCAAATATGATTTCTCGCTATAAAAACCCGTATATAATAGAAACACAGATTATCTCAATGTCAAAGGTTTTCTATCCAAAATTTCACTAATCATAAAACCACAAAGAAAAATGTATATGTCAGTTCAAGAAAATGAAGATTCAAGAGTAAAATTTTGTTATATAATTTCTCCTAGTTGCTCATTTAAAGTATCAAATATGATTTCTCGCTATAAAAACCCGTATATAATAGAAACACAGATTATCTCAATTTCAAAAGTTTTCAATCCAAAATTTCACTAATCATAAAACCACAAAGAAAAATGTATATGTCAGTTCAAGAAAATGAAGATTCAAGAGTAAAATTTTGTTATATAATTTCTCCTAGTCGCTCATTTAAATTATCAAATATGATTTCTCGCTATAAAAACCCGTATATAATAGAAACACAGATTATCTCAATGTCAAAGGTTTTCAATCCAAAATTTCACTAATCATAAAACCACAAAGAAAAATGTATATGTCAGTTCAAGAAAATGAAGATTCAAGAGTAAAATTTTGTTATATAATTTCTCCTAGTCGCTCATTTTTATTATCAAATATGATTTCTCGCTATAAAAACCCGTATATAATAGAAACACAGATTATCTCAATGTCAAAGGTTTTCAATCCAAAATTTCACTAATCATAAAACCACAAAGAAAAATGTATATGTCAGTTCAAGAAAATGAAGATTCAAGAGGAAAATTTTGTTATATAATTTCTCCTAGTCGCTCATTTAAAATATCAAATATGATTTCTCGCTATAAAAACCCGTATATAATAGAAACACAGATTATCTCAATTTCAAAAGTTTTCAATCCAAAATTTCACTAATCATAAAACCACAAAGAAAAATGTATATGTCAGTTCAAGAAAATGAAGATTCAAGAGTAAATATTTGTTATATAATTTCTCCTAGTCGCTCATTTAAATTATCAAATATGATTTCTCGCTATAAAAACCCGTATATAATAGAAACACAGATTATCTCAATGTCAAAGGTTTTCAATCCAAAATTTCACTAATCATAAAACCACAAAGAAAAATGTATATGTCAGTTCAAGAAAATGAAGATTAAAGAGTAAAATTTTGTTATATAATTTCTCCTAGTCTCTCATTTAAAATATCAAATATGATTTCTCGCTATAAAAACCCGTATATAATAGAAACACAGATTATCTCAATTTCAAAAGTTTTCAATCCAAAATTTCACTAATCATAAAACCACAAAGAAAAATGTATATGTCAGTTCAAGAAAATGAAAATTCAAGAGTAAAATTTTGTTATATAATTTCTCCTAGTCTCTCATTTAAAATATCAAATATGATTTCTCGCTATAAAAACCCGTATATAATAGAAACACAGATTATCTCAATGTCAAAGGTTTTCAATCCAAAATTTCACTAATCATAAAACCACAAAGAAAAATGTATGTGTCAGTTCAAGAAAATAAAGATTCAAGAGTAAAATTTTGTTATATAATTTCTCCTAGTCGCTCATTTAAAATATCAAATATGATTTCTCGCTATAAAAACCCGTATATAATAGAAACACAGATTATCTCAATTTCAAAAGTTTTCAATCCAAAATTTCACTAATCATAAAACCACAAAGAAAAATGTATATGTCAGTTCAAGAAAATGAAGATTCAAGAGTAAAATTTTGTTATATAATTTCTCCTAGTCGCTCATTTAAATTATCAAATATGATTTCTCGCTATAAAAACCCGTATATAAAAGAAACACAGATTATCTCAATTTCAAAAGTTTTCAATCCAAAATTTCACTAATCATAAAACCACAAAGAAAAATGTATATGTCAGTTCAAGAAAATGAAGATTCAAGAGTAAAATTTTGTTATATAATTTCTCCTAGTCGCTCATTTAAATTATCAAATATGATTTCTCGCTATAAAAACCCGTATATAATTGAAACACAGATTATCTCAATGTCAAAGGTTTTCAATCCAAAATTTCACTAATCATAAAACCACAAAGAAAAATGTATATGTCAGTTCAAGAAAATGAAGATTCAAGAGTAAAATTTTGTTATATAATTTCTCCTAGTCGCTCATTTAAAGTATCAAATATGATTTCTCGCTATAAAAACCCGTATATAATAGAAACACAGATTATCTCAATTTCAAAAGTTTTCAATCCAAAATTTCACTAATCATAAAACCACAAAGAAAAATGTATATGTCAGTTCAAGAAAATGAAGATTCAAGAGTAAAATTTTGTTATATAATTTCTCCTAGTCGCTCATTTAAAGTATCAAATATGATTTCTCGCTATAAAAACCCGTATATAATAGAAACACAGATTATCTCAATTTCAAAAGTTTTCAATCCAAAATTTCACTAATCATAAAACCACAAAGAAAAATGTATATGTCAGTTCAAGAAAATGAAGATTCAAGAGTAAAATTTTGTTATATAATTTCTCCTAGTCGCTCATTTAAAATATCAAATATGATTTCTCGCTATAAAAACCCGTATATAATAGAAACACAGATTATCTCAATTTCAAAAGTTTTCAATCCAAAATTTCACTAATCATAAAACCACAAAGAAAAATGTATATGCCAGTTCAAGAAAATGAAGATTCAAGAGTAAAATTTTGTTATATAATTTCTCCTAGTCGCTCATTTAAATTATCAAATATGATTTCTCGCTATAAAAACCCGTATATAATAGAAACACAGATTATCTCAATGTCAAAGGTTTTCAATCCAAAATTTCACTAATCATAAAACCACAAAGAAAAATGTATATGTCAGTTCAAGAAAATGAAGATTCAAGAGTAAAATTTTGTTATATAATTTCTCCTAGTCGCTCATTTAAATTATCAAATATGATTTCTCGCTATAAAAACCCGTATATAATAGAAACACAGATTATCTCAATGTCAAAGGTTTTCTATCCAAAATTTCACTAATCATAAAACCACAAAGAAAAATGTATATGTCAGTTCAAGAAAATGAAGATTCAAGAGTAAAATTTTGTTATATAATTTCTCCTAGTTGCTCATTTAAAGTATCAAATATGATTTCTCGCTATAAAAACCCGTATATAATAGAAACACAGATTATCTCAATTTCAAAAGTTTTCAATCCAAAATTTCACTAATCATAAAACCACAAAGAAAAATGTATATGTCAGTTCAAGAAAATGAAGATTCAAGAGTAAAATTTTGTTATATAATTTCTCCTAGTCGCTCATTTAAAGTATCAAATATGATTTCTCGCTATAAAAACCCGTATATAATAGAAACACAGATTATCTCAATTTCAAAAGTTTTCAATCCAAAATTTCACTAATCATAAAACCACAAAGAAAAATGTATATGTCAGTTCAAGAAAATGAAGATTCAAGAGTAAAATTTTGTTATATAATTTCTCCTAGTCGCTCATTTAAAGTATCAAATATGATTTCTCGCTATAAAAACCCGTATATAATAGAAACACAGATTATCTCAATTTCAAAAGTTTTCAATCCAAAATTTCACTAATCATAAAACCACAAAGAAAAATGTATATGTCAGTTCAAGAAAATGAAGATTCAAGAGTAAAATTTTGTTATATAATTTCTCCTAGTCGCTCATTTAAAGTATCAAATATGATTTCTCGCTATAAAAACCCGTATATAATAGAAACACAGATTATCTCAATTTCAAAAGTTTTCAATCCAAAATTTCACTAATCATAAAACCACAAAGAAAAATGTATATGTCAGTTCAAGAAAATGAAGATTCAAGAGTAAAATTTTGTTATATAATTTCTCCTAGTCGCTCATTTAAAATATCAAATATGATTTCTCGCTATAAAAACCCGTATATAATAGAAACACAGATTATCTCAATTTCAAAAGTTTTCAATCCAAAATTTCACTAATCATAAAACCACAAAGAAAAATGTATATGCCAGTTCAAGAAAATGAAGATTCAAGAGTAAAATTTTGTTATATAATTTCTCCTAGTCGCTCATTTAAATTATCAAATATGATTTCTCGCTATAAAAACCCGTATATAATAGAAACACAGATTATCTCAATGTCAAAGGTTTTCAATCCAAAATTTCACTAATCATAAAACCACAAAGAAAAATGTATATGTCAGTTCAAGAAAATGAAGATTCAAGAGTAAAATTTTGTTATATAATTTCTCCTAGTCGCTCATTTAAATTATCAAATATGATTTCTCGCTATAAAAACCCGTATATAATAGAAACACAGATTATCTCAATGTCAAAGGTTTTCAATCCAAAATTTCACTAATCATAAAACCACAAAGAAAAATGTATATGTCAGTTCAAGAAAATGAAGATTCAAGAGTAAAATTTTGTTATATAATTTCTCCTAGTCGCTCATTTAAAGTATCAAATATGATTTCTCGCTAGAAAAACCCGTATATAATAGAAACACATATTATCTCAATTTCAAAAGTTTTCAATCCAAAATTTCACTAATCATAAAACCACAAAGAAAAATGTATATGTCGGTTCAAGAAAATGAAGATTCAAGAGTAAAATTTTGTTATATAATTTCTCCTAGTCGCTCATTTAAAGTATCAAATATGATTTCTCGCTATAAAAACCCGTATATAATAGAAACACAGATTATCTCAATTTCAAAAGTTTTCAATCCAAAATTTCACTAATCATAAAACCACAAAGAAAAATGTATATGTCAGTTCAAGAAAATGAAGATTCAAGAGTAAAATTTTGTTATATAATTTCTCCTAGTTGCTCATTTAAAGTATCAAATATGATTTCTCGCTATAAAAACCCGTATATAATAGAAACACAGATTATCTCAATTTCAAAAGTTTTCAATCCAAAATTTCACTAATCATAAAACCACAAAGAAAAATGTATATGTCAGTTCAAGAAAATGAAGATTCAAGAGTAAAATTTTGTTATATAATTTCTCCTAGTCGCTCATTTAAAGTATCAAATATGATTTCTCGCTATAAAAACCCGTATATAATAGAAACACAGATTATCTCAATTTCAAAAGTTTTCAATCCAAAATTTCACTAATCATAAAACCACAAAGAAAAATGTATATGTCAGTTCAAGAAAATGAAGATTCAAGAGTAAAATTTTGTTATATAATTTCTCCTAGTCGCTCATTTAAAATATCAAATATGATTTCTCGCTATAAAAACCCGTATATAATAGAAACACAGATTATCTCAATTTCAAAAGTTTTCAATCCAAAATTTCACTAATCATAAAACCACAAAGAAAAATGTATATGCCAGTTCAAGAAAATGAAGATTCAAGAGTAAAATTTTGTTATATAATTTCTCCTAGTCGCTCATTTAAATTATCAAATATGATTTCTCGCTATAAAAACCCGTATATAATAGAAACACAGATTATCTCAATGTCAAAGGTTTTCAATCCAAAATTTCACTAATCATAAAACCACAAAGAAAAATGTATATGTCAGTTCAAGAAAATGAAGATTCAAGAGTAAAATTTTGTTATATAATTTCTCCTAGTCGCTCATTTAAATTATCAAATATGATTTCTCGCTATAAAAACCCGTATATAATAGAAACACAGATTATCTCAATGTCAAAGGTTTTCAATCCAAAATTTCACTAATCATAAAACCACAAAGAAAAATGTATATGTCAGTTCAAGAAAATGAAGATTCAAGAGTAAAATTTTGTTATATAATTTCTCCTAGTCGCTCATTTAAAGTATCAAATATGATTTCTCGCTAGAAAAACCCGTATATAATAGAAACACATATTATCTCAATTTCAAAAGTTTTCAATCCAAAATTTCACTAATCATAAAACCACAAAGAAAAATGTATATGTCGGTTCAAGAAAATGAAGATTCAAGAGTAAAATTTTGTTATATAATTTCTCCTAGTCGCTCATTTAAAGTATCAAATATGATTTCTCGCTATAAAAACCCGTATATAATAGAAACACAGATTATCTCAATTTCAAAAGTTTTCAATCCAAAATTTCACTAATCATAAAACCACAAAGAAAAATGTATATGTCAGTTCAAGAAAATGAAGATTCAAGAGTAAAATTTTGTTATATAATTTCTCCTAGTCGCTCATTTAAAGTATCAAATATGATTTCTCGCTATAAAAACCCGTATATAATAGAAACACAGATTATCTCAATTTCAAAAGTTTTCAATCCAAAATTTCACTAATCATAAAACCACAAAGAAAAATGTATATGTCAGTTCAAGAAAATGAAGATTCAAGAGTAAAATTTTGTTATATAATTTCTCCTAGTCGCTCATTTAAAATATCAAATATGATTTCTCGCTATAAAAACCCGTATATAATAGAAACACAGATTATCTCAATTTCAAAAGTTTTCAATCCAAAATTTCACTAATCATAAAACCACAAAGAAAAATGTATATGTCAGTTCAAGAAAATGAAGATTCAAGAGTAAAATTTTGTTATATAATTTCTCCTAGTCGCTCATTTAAATTATCAAATATGATTTCTCGCTATAAAAACCCGTATATAATAGAAACACAGATTATCTCAATTTCAAAAGTTTTCAATCCAAAATTTCACTAATCATAAAACCACAAAGAAAAATGTATATGTCAGTTCAAGAAAATGAAGATTCAAGAGTAAAATTTTGTTATATAATTTCTCCTAGTCGCTCATTTAAAGTATCAAATATGATTTCTCGCTATAAAAACCCGTATATAATAGAAACACAGATTATCTCAATTTCAAAAGTTTTCAATCCAAAATTTCACTAATCATAAAACCACAAAGAAAAATGTATATGTCAGTTCAAGAAAATGAAGATTCAAGAGTAAAATTTTGTTATATAATTTCTCCTAGTCGCTCATTTAAAGTATCAAATATGATTTCTCGCTATAAAAACCCGTATATAATAGAAACACAGATTATCTCAATTTCAAAAGTTTTCAATCCAAAATTTCACTAATCATAAAACCACAAAGAAAAATGTATATGTCAGTTCAAGAAAATGAAGATTCAAGAGTAAAATTTTGTTATATAATTTCTCCTAGTCGCTCATTTAAATTATCAAATATGATTTCTCGCTATAAAAACCCGTATATAATAGAAACACAGATTATCTCAATGTCAAAGGTTTTCAATCCAAAATTTCACTAATCATAAAACCACAAAGAAAAATGTATATGTCAGTTCAAGAAAATGAAGATTCAAGAGTAAAATTTTGTTATATAATTTCTCCTAGTCGCTCATTTAAATTATCAAATATGATTTCTCGCTATAAAAACCCGTATATAATAGAAACACAGATTATCTCAATTTCAAAAGTTTTCAATCCAAAATTTCACTAATCATAAAACCACAAAGAAAAATGTATATGTCAGTTCAAGAAAATGAAGATTCAAGAGTAAAATTTTGTTATATAATTTCTCCTAGTCGCTCATTTAAAGTATCAAATATGATTTCTCGCTATAAAAACCCGTATATAATAGAAACACAGATTATCTCAATTTCAAAAGTTTTCAATCCAAAATTTCACTAATCATAAAACCACAAAGAAAAATGTATATGTCAGTTAAAGAAAATGAAGATTCAAGAGTAAAATTTTGTTATATAATTTCTCCTAGTCGCTCATTTAAATTATCAAATATGATTTCTCGCTATAAAAACCCGTATATAATAGAAACACAGATTATCTCAATTTCAAAATTTTCAATCCAAAATTTCACTAATCATAAAACCACAAAGAAAAATGTATATGCCAGTTCAAGAAAATGAAGATTCAAGAGTAAAATTTTGTTATATAATTTCTCCTAGTCGCTCATTTAAATTATCAAATATGATTTCTCGCTATAAAAACCCGTATATAATAGAAACACAGATTATCTCAATGTCAAAGGTTTTCAATCCAAAATTTCACTAATCATAAAACCACAAAGAAAAATGTATATGTCAGTTCAAGAAAATGAAGATTCAAGAGTAAAATTTTGTTATATAATTTCTCCTAGTCGCTCATTTAAATTATCAAATATGATTTCTCGCTATAAAAACCCGTATATAATAGAAACACAGATTATCTCAATGTCAAAGGTTTTCAATCCAAAATTTCACTAATCATAAAACCACAAAGAAAAATGTATATGTCAGTTCAAGAAAATGAAGATTCAAGAGTAAAATTTTGTTATATAATTTCTCCTAGTCGCTCATTTAAAATATCAAATATGATTTCTCGCTATAAAAACCCGTATATAATAGAAACACAGATTATCTCAATTTCAAAAGTTTTCAATCCAAAATTTCACTAATCATAAAACCACAAAGAAAAATGTATATGTCAGTTCAAGAAAATGAAGATTCAAGAGTAAAATTTTGTTATATAATTTCTCCTAGTCGCTCATTTAAAGTATCAAATATGATTTCTCGCTATAAAAACCCGTATATAATAGAAACACAGATTATCTCAATTTCAAAAGTTTTCAATCCAAAATTTCACTAATCATAAAACCACAAAGAAAAATGTATATGTCAGTTCAAGAAAATGAAGATTCAAGAGTAAAATTTTGTTATATAATTTCTCCTAGTCGCTCATTTAAATTATCAAATATGATTTCTCGCTATAAAAACCCGTATATAATAGAAACACAGATTATCTCAATTTCAAAAGTTTTCAATCCAAAATTTCACTAATCATAAAACCACAAAGAAAAATGTATATGTCAGTTCAAGAAAATGAAGATTCAAGAGTAAAATTTTGTTATATAATTTCTCCTAGTCGCTCATTTAAAATATCAAATATGATTTCTCGCTATAAAAACCCGTATATAATAGAAACACAGATTATCTCAATTTCAAAAGTTTTCAATCCAAAATTTCACTAATCATAAAACCACAAAGAAAAATGTATATGTCAGTTCAAGAAAATGAAGATTCAAGAGTAAAATTTTGTTATATAATTTCTCCTAGTCGCTCATTTAAATTATCAAATATGATTTCTCGCTATAAAAACCCGTATATAATAGAAACACAGATTATCTCAATTTCAAAAGTTTTCAATCCAAAATTTCACTAATCATAAAACCACAAAGAAAAATGTATATGTCAGTTCAAGAAAATGAAGATTCAAGAGTAAAATTTTGTTATATAATTTCTCCTAGTCGCTCATTTAAATTATCAAATATGATTTCTCGCTATAAAAACCCGTATATAATAGAAACACAGATTATCTCAATGTCAAAGGTTTTCAATCCAAAATTTCACTAATCATAAAACCACAAAGAAAAATGTATATGTCAGTTCAAGTAAATGAAGATTCAGGAGTAAAATTTTGTTATATAATTTCTCCTAGTCGCTCATTTAAAGTATCAAATATGATTTCTCGCTATAAAAACCCGTATATAATAGAAACACAGATTATCTCAATTTCAAAAGTTTTCAATCCAAAATTTCACTAATCATAAAACCACAAAGAAAAATGTATATGTCAGTTCAAGAAAATGAAGATTCAAGAGTAAAATTTTGTTATATAATTTCTCCTAGTCGCTCATTTAAAATATCAAATATGATTTCTCGCTATAAAAACCCGTATATAATAGAAACACAGATTATCTCAATTTCAAAAGTTTTCAATCCAAAATTTCACTAATCATAAAACCACAAAGAAAAATGTATATGTCAGTTCAAGTAAATGAAGATTCAAGAGTAAAATTTTGTTATATAATTTCTCCTAGTCGCTCATTTAAAGTATCAAATATGATTTCTCGCTATAAAAACCCGTATATAATAGAAACACAGATTATCTCAATTTCAAAAGTTTTCAATCCAAAATTTCACTAATCATAAAACCACAAAGAAAAATGTATATGTCAGTTCAAGAAAATGAAGATTCAAGAGTAAAATTTTGTTATATAATTTCTCCTAGTCGCTCATTTAAATTATCAAATATGATTTCTCGCTATAAAAACCCGTATATAATAGAAACACAGATTATCTCAATGTCAAAGGTTTTCAATCCAAAATTTCACTAATCATAAAACCACAAAGAAAAATGTATATGTCAGTTCAAGAAAATGAAGATTCAAGAGTAAAATTTTGTTATATAATTTCTCCTAGTCGCTCATTTAAATTATCAAATATGATTTCTCGCTATAAAAACCCGTATATAATAGAAACACAGATTATCTCAATTTCAAAAGTTTTCAATCCAAAATTTCACTAATCATAAAACCACAAAGAAAAATGTATATGTTAGTTCAAGAAAATGAAGATTCAAGAGTAAAATTTTGTTATATAATTTCTCCTAGTCGCTCATTTAAAGTATCAAATATGATTTCTCGCTATAAAAACCCGTATATAATAGAAACACAGATTATCTCAATTTCAAAAGTTTTCAATCCAAAATTTCACTAATCATAAAACCACAAAGAAAAATGTATATGTCAGTTCAAGAAAATGAAGATTCAAGAGTAAAATTTTGTTATATAATTTCTCCTAGTCGCTCATTTAAAGTATCAAATATGATTTCTCGCTATAAAAACCCGTATATAATAGAAACACAGATTATCTCAATTTCAAAAGTTTTCAATCCAAAATTTCACTAATCATAAAACCACAAAGAAAAATGTATATGTCAGTTCAAGAAAATGAAGATTCAAGAGTAAAATTTTGTTATATAATTTCTCCTAGTCGCTCATTTAAATTATCAAATATGATTTCTCGCTATAAAAACCCGTATATAATAGAAACACAGATTATCTCAATTTCAAAAGTTTTCAATCCAAAATTTCACTAATCATAAAACCACAAAGAAAAATGTATATGTCAGTTCAAGAAAATGAAGATTCAAGAGTAAAATTTTGTTATATAATTTCTCCTAGTCGCTCATTTAAAGTATCAAATATGATTTCTCGCTATAAAAACCCGTATATAATAGAAACACAGATTATCTCAATTTCAAAAGTTTTCAATCCAAAATTTCACTAATCATAAAACCACAAAGAAAAATGTATATGTCAGTTCAAGAAAATGAAGATTCAATAGTAAAATTTTGTTATATAATTTCTCCTAGTCGCTCATTTAAATTATCAAATATGATTTCTCGCTATAAAAACCCGTATATAATAGAAACACAGATTATCTCAATGTCAAAGGTTTTCAATCCAAAATTTCACTAATCATAAAACCACAAAGAAAAATGTATATGTCAGTTCAAGAAAATGAAGATTCAAGAGTAAAATTTTGTTATATAATTTCTCCTAGTCGCTCATTTAAATTATCAAATATGATTTCTCGCTATAAAAACCCGTATATAATAGAAACACAGATTATCTCAATTTCAAAAGTTTTCAATCCAAAATTTCACTAATCATAAAACCACAAAGAAAAATGTATATGTCAGTTCAAGAAAATGAAGATTCAAGAGTAAAATTTTGTTATATAATTTCTCCTAGTCGCTCATTTAAAATATCAAATATGATTTCTCGCTATAAAAACCCGTATATAATAGAAACACAGATTATCTCAATTTCAAAAGTTTTCAATCCAAAATTTCACTAATCATAAAACCACAAAGAAAAATGTATATGTCAGTTCAAGAAAATGAAGATTCAAGAGTAAAATTTTGTTATATAATTTCTCCTAGTCGCTCATTTAAATTATCAAATATGATTTCTCGCTATAAAAACCCGTATATAATAGAAACACAGATTATCTCAATTTCAAAAGTTTTCAATCCAAAATTTCACTAATCATAAAACCACAAAGAAAAATGTATATGTCAGTTCAAGAAAATGAAGATTCAAGAGTAAAATTTTGTTATATAATTTCTCCTAGTCGCTCATTTAAATTATCAAATATGATTTCTCGCTATAAAAACCCGTATATAATAGAAACACAGATTATCTCAATGTCAAAGGTTTTCAATCCAAAATTTCACTAATCATAAAACCACAAAGAAAAATGTATATGTCAGTTCAAGAAAATGAAGATTCAAGAGTAAAATTTTGTTATATAATTTCTCCTAGTCGCTCATTTAAATTATCAAATATGATTTCTCGCTATAAAAACCCGTATATAATAGAAACACAGATTATCTCAATTTCAAAAGTTTTCAATCCAAAATTTCACTAATCATAAAACCACAAAGAAAAATGTATTAGTCAGTTCAAGAAAATGAAGATTCAAGAGTAAAATTTTGTTATATAATTTCTCCTAGTCGCTCATTTAAATTATCAAATATGATTTCTCGCTATAAAAACCCGTATATAATAGAAACACAGATTATCTCAATTTCAAAAGTTTTCAATCCAAAATTTCACTAATCATAAAACCACAAAGAAAAATGTATATGTCAGTTCAAGAAAATGAAGATTCAAGAGTAAAATTTTGTTATATAATTTCTCCTAGTCGCTCATTTAAAGTATCAAATATGATTTCTCGCTATAAAAACCCGTATATAATAGAAACACAGATTATCTCAATTTCAAAAGTTTTCAATCCAAAATTTCACTAATCATAAAACCACAAAGAAAAATGTATATGTCAGTTCAAGTAAATGAAGATTCAAGAGTAAAATTTTGTTATATAATTTCTCCTAGTCGCTCATTTAAAGTATCAAATATGATTTCTCGCTATAAAAACCCGTATATAATAGAAACACAGATTATCTCAATTTCAAAAGTTTTCAATCCAAAATTTCACTAATCATAAAACCACAAAGAAAAATGTATATGTCAGTTCAAGAAAATAAAGATTCAAGAGTAAAATTTTGTTATATAATTTCTCCTAGTCGCTCATTTAAAATATCAAATATGATTTCTCGCTATAAAAACCCGTATATAATAGAAACACAGATTATCTCAATTTCAAAAGTTTTCAATCCAAAATTTCACTAATCATAAAACCACAAAGAAAAATGTATATGTCAGTTCAAGTAAATGAAGATTCAAGAGTAAAATTTTGTTATATAATTTCTCCTAGTCGCTCATTTAAAGTATCAAATATGATTTCTCGCTATAAAAACCCGTATATAATAGAAACACAGATTATCTCAATTTCAAAAGTTTTCAATCCAAAATTTCACTAATCATAAAACCACAAAGAAAAATGTATATGTCAGTTCAAGAAAATGAAGATTCAAGAGTAAAATTTTGTTATATAATTTCTCCTAGTCGCTCATTTAAATTATCAAATATGATTTCTCGCTATAAAAACCCGTATATAATAGAAACACAGATTATCTCAATGTCAAAGGTTTTCAATCCAAAATTTCACTAATCATAAAACCACAAAGAAAAATGTATATGTCAGTTCAAGAAAATGAAGATTCAAGAGTAAAATTTTGTTATATAATTTCTCCTAGTCGCTCATTTAAATTATCAAATATGATTTCTCGCTATAAAAACCCGTATATAATAGAAACACAGATTATCTCAATTTCAAAAGTTTTCAATCCAAAATTTCACTAATCATAAAACCACAAAGAAAAATGTATATGTTAGTTCAAGAAAATGAAGATTCAAGAGTAAAATTTTGTTATATAATTTCTCCTAGTCGCTCATTTAAAGTATCAAATATGATTTCTCGCTATAAAAACCCGTATATAATAGAAACACAGATTATCTCAATTTCAAAAGTTTTCAATCCAAAATTTCACTAATCATAAAACCACAAAGAAAAATGTATATGTCAGTTCAAGAAAATGAAGATTCAAGAGTAAAATTTTGTTATATAATTTCTCCTAGTCGCTCATTTAAAGTATCAAATATGATTTCTCGCTATAAAAACCCGTATATAATAGAAACACAGATTATCTCAATTTCAAAAGTTTTAAATCCAAAATTTCACTAATCATAAAACCACAAAGAAAAATGTATATGTCAGTTCAAGAAAATGAAGATTCAAGAGTAAAATTTTGTTATATAATTTCTCCTAGTCGCTCATTTAAATTATCAAATATGATTTCTCGCTATAAAAACCCGTATATAATAGAAACACAGATTATCTCAATTTCAAAAGTTTTCAATCCAAAATTTCACTAATCATAAAACCACAAAGAAAAATGTATATGTCAGTTCAAGAAAATGAAGATTCAAGAGTAAAATTTTGTTATATAATTTCTCCTAGTCGCTCATTTAAAATATCAAATATGATTTCTCGCTATAAAAACCCGTATATAATAGAAACACAGATTATCTCAATTTCAAAAGTTTTCAATCCAAAATTTCACTAATCATAAAACCACAAAGAAAAATGTATATGTCAGTTCAAGAAAATGAAGATTTAAGAGTAAAATTTTGTTATATAATTTCTCCTAGTCGCTCATTTAAATTATCAAATATGATTTCTCGCTATAAAAACCCGTATATAATAGAAACACAGATTATCTCAATTTCAAAAGTTTTCAATCCAAAATTTCACTAATCATAAAACCACAAAGAAAAATGTATATGTCAGTTCAAGAAAATGAAGATTCAAGAGTAAAATTTTGTTATATAATTTCTCCTAGTCGCTCATTTAAAGTATCAAATATGATTTCTCGCTATAAAAACCCGTATATAATAGAAACACAGATTATCTCAATTTCAAAAGTTTTCAATCCAAAATTTCACTAATCATAAAACCACAAAGAAAAATGTATATGTCAGTTCAAGAAAATGAAGATTCAATAGTAAAATTTTGTTATATAATTTCTCCTAGTCGCTCATTTAAATTATCAAATATGATTTCTCGCTATAAAAACCCGTATATAATAGAAACACAGATTATCTCAATGTCAAAGGTTTTCAATCCAAAATTTCACTAATCATAAAACCACAAAGAAAAATGTATATGTCAGTTCAAGAAAATGAAGATTCAAGAGTAAAATTTTGTTATATAATTTCTCCTAGTCGCTCATTTAAATTATCAAATATGATTTCTCGCTATAAAAACCCGTATATAATAGAAACACAGATTATCTCAATTTCAAAAGTTTTCAATCCAAAATTTCACTAATCATAAAACCACAAAGAAAAATGTATATGTCAGTTCAAGAAAATGAAGATTCAAGAGTAAAATTTTGTTATATAATTTCTCCTAGTCGCTCATTTAAAATATCAAATATGATTTCTCGCTATAAAAACCCGTATATAATAGAAACACAGATTATCTCAATTTCAAAAGTTTTCAATCCAAAATTTCACTAATCATAAAACCACAAAGAAAAATGTATATGTCAGTTCAAGAAAATGAAGATTCAAGAGTAAAATTTTGTTATATAATTTCTCCTAGTCGCTCATTTAAATTATCAAATATGATTTCTCGCTATAAAAACCCGTATATAATAGAAACACAGATTATCTCAATTTCAAAAGTTTTCAATCCAAAATTTCACTAATCATAAAACCACAAAGAAAAATGTATATGTCAGTTCAAGAAAATGAAGATTCAAGAGTAAAATTTTGTTATATAATTTCTCCTAGTCGCTCATTTAAATTATCAAATATGATTTCTCGCTATAAAAACCCGTATATAATAGAAACACAGATTATCTCAATGTCAAAGGTTTTCAATCCAAAATTTCACTAATCATAAAACCACAAAGAAAAATGTATATGTCAGTTCAAGAAAATGAAGATTCAAGAGTAAAATTTTGTTATATAATTTCTCCTAGTCGCTCATTTAAATTATCAAATATGATTTCTCGCTATAAAAACCCGTATATAATAGAAACACAGATTATCTCAATTTCAAAAGTTTTCAATCCAAAATTTCACTAATCATAAAACCACAAAGAAAAATGTATTAGTCAGTTCAAGAAAATGAAGATTCAAGAGTAAAATTTTGTTATATAATTTCTCCTAGTCGCTCATTTAAATTATCAAATATGATTTCTCGCTATAAAAACCCGTATATAATAGAAACACAGATTATCTCAATTTCAAAAGTTTTCAATCCAAAATTTCACTAATCATAAAACCACAAAGAAAAATGTATATGTCAGTTCAAGAAAATGAAGATTCAAGAGTAAAATTTTGTTATATAATTTCTCCTAGTCGCTCATTTAAAGTATCAAATATGATTTCTCGCTATAAAAACCCGTATATAATAGAAACACAGATTATCTCAATTTCAAAAGTTTTCAATCCAAAATTTCACTAATCATAAAACCACAAAGAAAAATGTATATGTCAGTTCAAGAAAATGAAGATTCAAGAGTAAAATTTTGTTATATAATTTCTCCTAGTCGCTCATTTAAAGTATCAAATATGATTTCTCGCTATAAAAACCCGTATATAATAGAAACACAGATTATCTCAATTTCAAAAGTTTTCAATCCAAAATTTCACTAATCATAAAACCACAAAGAAAAATGTATATGTCAGTTCAAGAAAATGAAGATTCAAGAGTAAAATTTTGTTATATAATTTCTCCTAGTCGCTCATTTAAAGTATCAAATATGATTTCTCGCTATAAAAACCCGTATATAATAGAAACACAGATTATCTCAATTTCAAAAGTTTTCAATCCAAAATTTCACTAATCATAAAACCACAAAGAAAAATGTATATGTCAGTTCAAGTAAATGAAGATTCAAGAGTAAAATTTTGTTATATAATTTCTCCTAGTCGCTCATTTAAAGTATCAAATATGATTTCTCGCTATAAAAACCCGTATATAATAGAAACACAGATTATCTCAATTTCAAAAGTTTTCAATCCAAAATTTCACTAATCATAAAACCACAAAGAAAAATGTATATGTCAGTTCAAGAAAATGAAGATTCAAGAGTAAAATTTTGTTATATAATTTCTCCTAGTCGCTCATTTAAAGTATCAAATATGATTTCTCGCTATAAAAACCCGTATATAATAGAAACACAGATTATCTCAATTTCAAAAGTTTTCAATCCAAAATTTCACTAATCATAAAACCACAAAGAAAAATGTATATGTCAGTTCAAGGTAATGAAGATTCAAGAGTAAAATTTTGTTATATAATTTCTCCTAGTCGCTCATTTAAAGTATCAAATATGATTTCTCGCTATAAAAACCCGTATATAATAGAAACACAGATTATCTCAATTTCAAAAGTTTTCAATCCAAAATTTCACTAATCATAAAACCACAAAGAAAAATGTATATGTCAGTTCAAGAACATGAAGATTCAAGAGTAAAATTTTGTTATATAATTTCTCCTAGTCGCTCATTTAAAGTATCAAATATGATTTCTCGCTATAAAAACCCGTATATAATAGAAACACAGATTATCTCAATTTCAAAAGTTTTCAATCCAAAATTTCACTAATCATAAAACCACAAAGAAAAATGTATATGTCAGTTCAAGAAAATGAAGATTCAAGAGTAAAATTTTGTTATATAATTTCTCCTAGTCGCTCATTTAAAGTATCAAATATGATTTCTCGCTATAAAAACCCGTATATAATAGAAACACAGATTATCTCAATTTCAAAAGTTTTCAATCCAAAATTTCACTAATCATAAAACCACAAAGAAAAATGTATATGTCAGTTCAAGAAAATGAAGATTCAAGAGTAAAATTTTGTTATATAATTTCTCCTAGTCGCTCATTTAAAGTATCAAATATGATTTCTCGCTATAAAAACCCGTATATAATAGAAACACAGATTATCTCAATTTCAAAAGTTTTCAATCCAAAATTTCACTAATCATAAAACCACAAAGAAAAATGTATATGTCAGTTCAAGAAAATGAAGATTCAAGAGTAAAATTTTGTTATATAATTTCTCCTAGTCGCTCATTTAAAGTATCAAATATGATTTCTCGCTATAAAAACCCGTATATAATAGAAACACAGATTATCTCAATTTCAAAAGTTTTCAATCCAAAATTTCACTAATCATAAAACCACAAAGAAAAATGTATATGTCAGTTCAAGAAAATGAAGATTCAAGAGTAAAATTTTGTTATATAATTTCTCCTAGTCGCTCATTTAAAGTATCAAATATGATTTCTCGCTATAAAAACCCGTATATAATAGAAACACAGATTATCTCAATTTCAAAAGTTTTCAATCCAAAATTTCACTAATCATAAAACCACAAAGAAAAATGTATATGTCAGTTCAAGAAAATGAAGATTCAAGAGTAAAATTTTGTTATATAATTTCTCCTAGTCGCTCATTTAAAGTATCAAATATGATTTCTCGCTATAAAAACCCGTATATAATAGAAACACAGATTATCTCAATTTCAAAAGTTTTCAATCCAAAATTTCACTAATCATAAAACCACAAAGAAAAATGTATATGTCAGTTCAAGAAAATGAAGATTCAAGAGTAAAATTTTGTTATATAATTTCTCCTAGTCGCTCATTTAAAGTATCAAATATGATTTCTCGCTATAAAAACCCGTATATAATAGAAACACAGATTATCTCAATTTCAAAAGTTTTCAATCCAAAATTTCACTAATCATAAAACCACAAAGAAAAATGTATATGTCAGTTCAAGGAAATGAAGATTCAAGAGTAAAATTTTGTTATATAATTTCTCCTAGTCGCTCATTTAAAGTATCAAATATGATTTCTCGCTATAAAAACCCGTATATAATAGAAACACAGATTATCTCAATTTCAAAAGTTTTCAATCCAAAATTTCACTAATCATAAAACCACAAAGAAAAATGTATATGTCAGTTCAAGAAAATGAAGATTCAAGAATAAAATTTTGTTATATAATTTCTCCTAGTCGCTCATTTAAAGTATCAAATATGATTTCTCGCTATAAAAACCCGTATATAATAGAAACACAGATTATCTCAATTTCAAAAGTTTTCAATCCAAAATTTCACTAATCATAAAACCACAAAGAAAAATGTATATGTCAGTTCAAGAAAATGAAGATTTAAGAGTAAAATTTTGTTATATAATTTCTCCTAGTCGCTCATTTAAATTATCAAATATGATTTCTCGCTATAAAAACCCGTATATAATAGAAACACAGATTAT
This sequence comes from Sisyra nigra, assembly GCA_958496155.1. Taxonomy (NCBI): domain Eukaryota; kingdom Metazoa; phylum Arthropoda; class Insecta; order Neuroptera; family Sisyridae; genus Sisyra; species Sisyra nigra. The sequence goes on along the minus strand of OY292319.1, from coordinate 17,271,035 downwards.
CTCAATTTCAAAAGTTTTCAATCCAAAATTTCACTAATCATAAAACCACAAAGAAAAATGTATATGTCAGTTCAAGAAAATGAAGATTCAAGAGTAAAATTTTGTTATATAATTTCTCCTAGTCGCTCATTTAAAGTATCAAATATGATTTCTCGCTATAAAAACCCGTATATAATAGAAACACAGATTATCTCAATTTCAAAAGTTTTCAATCCAAAATTTCACTAATCATAAAACCACAAAGAAAAATGTATATGTCAGTTCAAGAAAATGAAGATTCAAGAGTAAAATTTTGTTATAAAATTTCTCCTAGTCGCTCATTTAAAGTATCAAATATGATTTCTCGCTATAAAAACCCGTATATAATAGAAACACAGATTATCTCAATTTCAAAAGTTTTCAATCCAAAATTTCACTAATCATAAAACCACAAAGAAAAATGTATATGTCAGTTCAAGAAAATAAAGATTCAAGAGTAAAATTTTGTTATATAATTTCTCCTAGTCGCTCATTTAAAGTATCAAATATGATTTCTCGCTATAAAAACCCGTATATAATAGAAACACAGATTATCTCAATTTCAAAAGTTTTCAATCCAAAATTTCACTAATCATAAAACCACAAAGAAAAATGTATATGTCAGTTCAAGAAAATGAAGATTCAAGAGTAAAATTTTGTATTATAATTTCTCCTAGTAGCTCTTTAAAGTATCAAATATGATTTCTCGCTATAAAAACCCGTATATAATAGAAACACAGATTATCTCAATTTCAAAAGTTTTCAATCCAAAATTTCACTAATCATAAAACCACAAAGAAAAATGTATATGTCAGTTCAAGAACATGAAGATTCAAGAGTAAAATTTTGTTATATAATTTCTCCTAGTCGCTTATTTAAAGTATCAAATATGATTTCTCGCTATAAAAACCCGTATATAATAGAAACACAGATTATCTCAATTTCAAAAGTTTTCAATCCAAAATTTCACTAATCATAAAAACACAAAGAAAAATGTATATGTTAGTTCAGGAAAATGAAGATTCAAGAGTAAAATTTTGTTATATAATTTCTCCTAGTCGCTCATTTAAAGTATCAAATATGATTTCTCGCAAGAAAAACCCGTATATAATAGAAACACAGATTATCTCAATGTCAAAGGTTTTCAATCCAAAATTTCACTAATCATAAAACCACAAAGAAAAATGTATATGTCAGTTCAAGAAAATGAAGATTTAGGAGTAAAATTTTGTTATATAATTTCTCCTAGTCGCTCATTTAAATTATCAAATATGATTTCTCGCTATAAAAACCCGTATATAATAGAAACACAGATTATCTCAATTTCAAAAGTTTTCAATCCAAAATTTCACTAATCATAAATTCACAAAGAAAAATGTATATGTCAGTTCAAGAAAATGAAGATTTAAGAGTAAAATTTTGTTATATAATTTCTCCTAGTCGCTCATTTAAATTATCAAATATGATTTCTCGCTATAAAAACCCGTATATAATAGAAACACAGATTATCTCAATGTCAAAGGTTTTCAATCCAAAATTTCACTAATCATAAAACCACAAAGAAAAATGTATATGTCAGTTCAAGAAAATGAAGATTCAAGAGTAAAATTTTGTTATATAATTTCTCCTAGTCGCTCATTTAAAGTATCAAATATGATTTCTCGCTATAAAAACCCGTATATAATAGAAACACAGATTATCTCAATTTCAAAAGTTTTCAATCCAAAATTTCACTAATCATAAAACCACAAAGAAAAATGTATATGTCAGTTCAAGAAAATGAAGATTTAAGAGTAAAATTTTGTTATATAATTTCTCCTAGTCGCTCATTTAAATTATCAAATATGATTTCTCGCTATAAAAACCCGTATATAATAGAAACACAGATTATCTCAATGTCAAAGGTTTTCAATCCAAAATTTCACTAATCATAAAACCACAAAGAAAAATGTATATGTCAGTTCAAGAAAATGAAGATTCAAGAGTAAAATTTTGTTATATAATTTCTCCTAGTCGCTCATTTAAAGTATCAAATATGATTTCTCGCTATAAAAACCCGTATATAATAGAAACACAGATTATCTCAATTTCAAAAGTTTTCAATCCAAAATTTCACTAATCATAAAACCACAAAGAAAAATGTATATGTCAGTTCAAGAACATAAAGATTCAAGAGTAAAATTTTGTTATATAATTTCTCCTAGTCGCTCATTTAAAGTATCAAATATGATTTCTCGCTATAAAAACCCGTATATAATAGAAACACAGATTATCTCAATTTCAAAAGTTTTCAATCCAAAATTTCACTAATCATAAAACCACAAAGAAAAATGTATATGTCAGTTCAAGAAAATGAAGATTCAAGAGTAAAATTTTGTTATATAATTTCTCCTAGTCGCTCATTTAAAGTATCAAATATGATTTCTCGCTATAAAAACCCGTATATAATAGAAACACAGATTATCTCAATTTCAAAAGTTTTCAATCCAAAATTTCACTAATCATAAAACCACAAAGAAAAATGTATATGTCAGTTCAAGAAAATGAAGATTCAAGAGTAAAATTTTGTTATATAATTTCTCCTAGTCGCTCATTTAAAGTATCAAATATGATTTCTCGCTATAAAAACCCGTATATAATAGAAACACAGATTATCTCAATTTCAAAAGTTTTCAATCCAAAATTTCACTAATCATAAAACCACAAAGAAAAATGTATATGTCAGTTCAAGAAAATGAAGATTCATGAGTAAAATTTTGTTATATAATTTCTCCTAGTCGCTCATTTAAAGTATCAAATATGATTTCTCGCTATAAAAACCCGTATATAATAGAAACACAGATTATCTCAATTTCAAAAGTTTTCAATCCAAAATTTCACTAATCATAAAACCACAAAGAAAAATGTATATGTCAGTTCAAGAAAATGAAGATTCAAGAGTAAAATTTTGTTATATAATTTCTCCTAGTCGCTCATTTAAAGTATCAAATATGATTTCTCGCTATAAAAACCCGTATATAATAGAAACACAGATTATCTCAATGTCAAAGGTTTTCAATCCAAAATTTCACTAATCATAAAACCACAAAGAAAAATGTATATGTCAGTTCAAGAAAATGAAGATTCAAGAGTAAAATTTTGTTATATAATTTCTCCTAGTCGCTCATTTAAATTATCAAATATGATTTCTCGCTATAAAAACCCGTATATAATAGAAACACAGATTATCTCAATTTCAAAAGTTTTCAATCCAAAATTTCACTAATCATAAAACCACAAAGAAAAATGTATATGTCAGTTCAAGAAAATGAAGATTCAAGAGTAAAATTTTGTTATATAATTTCTCCTAGTCGCTCATTTAAAGTATCAAATATGATTTCTCGCTATAAAAACCCGTATATAATAGAAACACAGATTATCTCAATTTCAAAAGTTTTCAATCCAAAATTTCACTAATCATAAAACCACAAAGAAAAATGTATATGTCAGTTCAAGAAAATGAAGATTCAAGAGTAAAATTTTGTTATATAATTTCTCCTAGTCGCTCATTTAAAATATCAAATATGTTTTCTCGCTATAAAAACCCGTATATAATAGAAACACAGATTATCTCAATTTCAAAAGTTTTCAATCCAAAATTTCACTAATCATAAAACCACAAAGAAAAATGTATATGTCAGTTCAAGAAAATGAAGATTCAAGAGTAAAATTTTGTTATATAATTTCTCCTAGTCGCTCATTTAAAGTATCAAATATGATTTCTCGCTATAAAAACCCGTATATAATAGAAACACAGATTATCTCAATGTCAAAGGTTTTCAATCCAAAATTTCACTAATCATAAAACCACAAAGAAAAATGTATATGTCAGTTCAAGAAAATGAAGATTCAAGAGTAAAATTTTGTTATATAATTTCTCCTAGTCGCTCATTTAAATTATCAAATATGATTTCTCGCTATAAAAACCCGTATATAATAGAAACACAGATTATCTCAATTTCAAAAGTTTTCAATCCAAAATTTCACTAATCATAAAACCACAAAGAAAAATGTATATGTCAGTTCAAGAAAATGAAGATTCAAGAGTAAAATTTTGTTATATAATTTCTCCTAGTCGCTCATTTAAAGTATCAAATATGATTTCTCGCTATAAAAACCCGTATATAATAGAAACACAGATTATCTCAATTTCAAAAGTTTTCAATCCAAAATTTCACTAATCATAAAACCACAAAGAAAAATGTATATGTCAGTTCAAGAAAATGAAGATTCAATAGTAAAATTTTGTTATATAATTTCTCCTAGTCGCTCATTTAAAGTATCAAATATGATTTCTCGCTATAAAAACCCGTATATAATAGAAACACAGATTATCTCAATGTCAAAGGTTTTCAATCCAAAATTTCACTAATCATAAAACCACAAAGAAAAATGTATATGTCAGTTCAAGAAAATGAAGATTCAAGAGTAAAATTTTGTTATATAATTTCTCCTAGTCGCTCATTTAAATTATCAAATATGATTTCTCGCTATAAAAACCCGTATATAATAGAAACACAGATTATCTCAATTTCAAAAGTTTTCAATCCAAAATTTCACTAATCATAAAACCACAAAGAAAAATGTATATGTCAGTTCAAGAAAATGAAGATTCAAGAGTAAAATTTTGTTATATAATTTCTCCTAGTCGCTCATTTAAAGTATCAAATATGATTTCTCGCTATAAAAACCCGTATATAATAGAAACACAGATTATCTCAATTTCAAAAGTTTTCAATCCAAAATTTCACTAATCATAAAACCACAAAGAAAAATGTATATGTCAGTTCAAGAAAATGAAGATTCAAGAGTAAAATTTTGTTATATAATTTCTCCTAGTCGCTCATTTAAAGTATCAAATATGATTTCTCGCTATAAAAACCCGTATATAATAGAAACACAGATTATCTCAATTTCAAAAGTTTTCAATCCAAAATTTCACTAATCATAAAACCACAAAGAAAAATGTATATGTCAGTTCAAGAAAATGAAGATTCAAGAGTAAAATTTTGTTATATAATTTCTCCTTGTCGCTCATTTAAAGTATCAAATATGATTTCTCGCTATAAAAACCCGTATATAATAGAAACACAGATTATCTCAATTTCAAAAGTTTTCAATCCAAAATTTCACTAATCATAAAACCACAAAGAAAAATGTATATGTCAGTTCAAGTAAATGAAGATTCAAGAGTAAAATTTTGTTATATAATTTCTCCTAGTCGCTCATTTAAAGTATCAAATATGATTTCTCGCTATAAAAACCCGTATATAATAGAAACACAGATTATCTCAATTTCAAAAGTTTTCAATCCAAAATTTCACTAATCATAAAACCACAAAGAAAAATGTATATGTCAGTTCAAGAAAATAAAGATTTAAGAGTAAAATTTTGTTATATAATTTCTCCTAGTCGCTCATTTAAATTATCAAATATGATTTCTCGCTATAAAAACCCGTATATAATAGAAACACAGATTATCTCAATGTCAAAGGTTTTCAATCCAAAATTTCACTAATCATAAAACCACAAAGAAAAATGTATATGTCAGTTCAAGAAAATGAAGATTCAAGAGTAAAATTTTGTTATATAATTTCCCCTAGTCGCTCATTTAAAGTATCAAATATGATTTCTCGCTATAAAAACCCGTATATAATAGAAACACAGATTATCTCAATTTCAAAAGTTTTCAATCCAAAATTTCACTAATCATAAAACCACAAAGAAAAATGTATATGTCAGTTCAAGAACATAAAGATTCAAGAGTAAAATTTTGTTATATAATTTCTCCTTGTCGCTCATTTAAAGTATCAAATATGATTTCTCGCTATAAAAACCCGTATATAATAGAAACACAGATTATCTCAATTTCAAAAGTTTTCAATCCAAAATTTCACTAATCATAAAACCACAAAGAAAAATGTATATGTCAGTTCAAGAAAATGAAGATTCAAGAGTAAAATTTTGTTTTATAATTTCTCCTAGTCGCTCATTTAAAGTATCAAATATGATTTCTCGCTATTAAAACCCGTATATAATAGAAACACAGATTATCTCAATTTCAAAAGTTTTCAATCCAAAATTTCACTAATCATAAAACCACAAAGAAAAATGTATATGTCAGTTCAAGAAAATGAAGATTCAAGAGTAAAATTTTGTTATATAATTTCTCCTTGTCGCTCATTTAAAGTATCAAATATGATTTCTCGCTATAAAAACCCGTATATAATAGAAACACAGATTATCTCAATTTCAAAAGTTTTCAATCCAAAATTTCACTAATCATAAAACCACAAAGAAAAATGTATATGTCAGTTCAAGTAAATGAAGATTCAAGAGTAAAATTTTGTTATATAATTTCTCCTAGTCGCTCATTTAAAGTATCAAATATGATTTCTCGCTATAAAAACCCGTATATAATAGTTACACAGATTATCTCAATTTCAAAAGTTTTCAATCCAAAATTTCACTAATCATAAAACCACAAAGAAAAATGTATATGTCAGTTCAAGAAAATAAAGATTTAAGAGTAAAATTTTGTTATATAATTTCTCCTAGTCGCTCATTTAAATTATCAAATATGATTTCTCGCTATAAAAACCCGTATATAATAGAAACACAGATTATCTCAATGTCAAAGGTTTTCAATCCAAAATTTCACTAATCATAAAACCACAAAGAAAAATGTATATGTCAGTTCAAGAAAATGAAGATTCAAGAGTAAAATTTTGTTATATAATTTCCCCTAGTCGCTCATTTAAAGTATCAAATATGATTTCTCGCTATAAAAACCCGTATATAATAGAAACACAGATTATCTCAATTTCAAAAGTTTTCAATCCAAAATTTCACTAATCATAAAACCACAAAGAAAAATGTATATGTCAGTTCAAGAACATAAAGATTCAAGAGTAAAATTTTGTTATATAATTTCTCCTTGTCGCTCATTTAAAGTATCAAATATGATTTCTCGCTATAAAAACCCGTATATAATAGAAACACAGATTATCTCAATTTCAAAAGTTTTCAATCCAAAATTTCACTAATCATAAAACCACAAAGAAAAATGTATATGTCAGTTCAAGAAAATGAAGATTCAAGAGTAAAATTTTGTTTTATAATTTCTCCTAGTCGCTCATTTAAAGTATCAAATATGATTTCTCGCTATTAAAACCCGTATATAATAGAAACACAGATTATCTCAATTTCAAAAGTTTTCAATCCAAAATTTCACTAATCATAAAACCACAAAGAAAAATGTATATGTCAGTTCAAGAAAATGAAGATTCAAGAGTAAAATTTTGTTATATAATTTCTCCTAGTCGCTCATTTAAAGTATCAAATATGATTTCTCGCTATAAAAACCCGTATATAATAGAAACACAGATTATCTCAATTTCAAAAGTTTTCAATCCAAAATTTCACTAATCATAAAACCACAAAGAAAAATGTATATGTCAGTTCAAGAAAATGAAGATTCAAGAGTAAAATTTTGTTATATAATTTCTCCTAGTCGCTCATTTAAAGTATCAAATATGATTTCTCGCTATAAAAACCCGTATATAATAGAAACACAGATTATCTCAATTTCAAAAGTTTTCAATCCAAAATTTCACTAATCATAAAACCACAAAGAAAAATGTATATGTCAGTTCAAGAACATGAAGATTCAAGAGTAAAATTTTGTTATTCAATTTCTCCTAGTCGCTCATTTAAATTATCAAATATGATTTCTCGCTATAAAAACCCGTATATAATAGAAACACAGATTATCTCAATTTCAAAAGTTTTCAATCCAAAATTTCACTAATCATAAAACCACAAAGAAAAATGTATATGTCAGTTCAAGAAAATGAAGATTCAAGAGTAAAATTTTGTTATATAATTTCTCCTAGTCGCTCATTTAAAGTATCAAATATGATTTCTCGCTATAAAAACCCGTATATAATAGAAACACAGATTATCTCAATTTCAAAAGTTTTCAATCCAAAATTTCACTAATCATAAAACCACAAAGAAAAATGTATATGTCAGTTCAAGAACATGAAGATTCAAGAGTAAAATTTTGTTATATAATTTCTCCTAGTCGCTCATTTAAAGTATCAAATATGATTTCTCGCTATAAAAACCCGTATATAATAGAAACACAGATTATCTCAATTTCAAAAGTTTTCAATCCAAAATTTCACTAATCATAAAACCACAAAGAAAAATGTATATGTCAGTTCAAGAAAATGAAGATTCAAGAGTAAAATTTTGTTATATAATTTCTCCTAGTCGCTCATTTAAAGTATCAAATATGATTTCTCGCTATAAAAACCCGTATATAATAGAAACACAGATTATCTCAATTTCAAAAGTTTTCAATCCAAAATTTCACTAATCATAAAACCACAAAGAAAAATGTATATGTCAGTTCAAGAAAATGAAGATTCATGAGTAAAATTTTGTTATATAATTTCTCCTAGTCGCTCATTTAAAGTATCAAATATGATTTCTCGCTATAAAAACCCGTATATAATAGAAACACAGATTATCTCAATTTCAAAAGTTTTCAATCCAAAATTTCACTAATCATAAAACCACAAAGAAAAATGTATATGTCAGTTCAAGAAAATGAAGATTCAAGAGTAAAATTTTGTTATATAATTTCTCCTAGTCGCTCATTTAAAGTATCAAATATGATTTCTCGCTATAAAAACCCGTATATAATAGAAACACAGATTATCTCAATTTCAAAAGTTTTCAATCCAAAATTTCACTAATCATAAAACCACAAAGAAAAATGTATATGTCAGTTCAAGAAAATGAAGATTCAAGAGTAAAATTTTGTTATATAATTTCTCCTAGTCGCTCATTTAAAGTATCAAATATGATTTCTCGCTATAAAAACCCGTATATAATAGAAACACAGATTATCTCAATGTCAAAGGTTTTCAATCCAAAATTTCACTAATCATAAAACCACAAAGAAAAATGTATATGTCAGTTCAAGAAAATGAAGATTCAAGAGTAAAATTTTGTTATATAATTTCTCCTAGTCGCTCATTTAAATTATCAAATATGATTTCTCGCTATAAAAACCCGTATATAATAGAAACACAGATTATCTCAATTTCAAAAGTTTTCAATCCAAAATTTCACTAATCATAAAACCACAAAGAAAAATGTATATGTCAGTTCAAGAAAATGAAGATTCAAGAGTAAAATTTTGTTATATAATTTCTCCTAGTCGCTCATTTAAAGTATCAAATATGATTTCTCGCTATAAAAACCCGTATATAATAGAAACACAGATTATCTCAATTTCAAAAGTTTTCAATCCAAAATTTCACTAATCATAAAACCACAAAGAAAAATGTATATGTCAGTTCAAGAAAATGAAAATTCAAGAGTAAAATTTTGTTATATAATTTCTCCTAGTCGCTCATTTAAAGTATCAAATATGATTTCTCGCTATAAAAACCCGTATATAATAGAAACACAGATTATCTCAATTTCAAAAGTTTTCAATCCAAAATTTCACTAATCATAAAACCACAAAGAAAAATGTATATGTCAGTTCAAGAAAATGAAGATTCAAGAGTAAAATTTTGTTATATAATTTCTCCTAGTCGCTCATTTAAAGTATCAAATATGATTTCTCGCTATAAAAACCCGTATATAATAGAAACACAGATTATCTCAATGTCAAAGGTTTTCAATCCAAAATTTCACTAATCATAAAACCACAAAGAAAAATGTATATGTCAGTTCAAGAAAATGAAGATTCAAGAGTAAAATTTTGTTATATAATTTCTCCTAGTCGCTCATTTAAATTATCAAATATGATTTCTCGCTATAAAAACCCGTATATAATAGAAACACAGATTATCTCAATTTCAAAAGTTTTCAATCCAAAATTTCACTAATCATAAAACCACAAAGAAAAATGTATATGTCAGTTCAAGAAAATGAAGATTCAAGAGTAAAATTTTGTTATATAATTTCTCCTAGTCGCTCATTTAAAGTATCAAATATGATTTCTCGCTATAAAAACCCGTATATAATAGAAACACAGATTATCTCAATTTCAAAAGTTTTCAATCCAAAATTTCACTAATCATAAAACCACAAAGAAAAATGTATATGTCAGTTCAAGAAAATGAAGATTCAAGAGTAAAATTTTGTTATATAATTTCTCCTAGTCGCTCATTTAAAGTATCAAATATGATTTCTCGCTATAAAAACCCGTATATAATAGAAACACAGATTATCTCAATTTCAAAAGTTTTCAATCCAAAATTTCACTAATCATAAAACCACAAAGAAAAATGTATATGTCAGTTCAAGAAAATGAAGATTCAAGAGTAAAATTTTGTTATATAATTTCTCCTTGTCGCTCATTTAAAGTATCAAATATGATTTCTCGCTATAAAAACCCGTATATAATAGAAACACAGATTATCTCAATTTCAAAAGTTTTCAATCCAAAATTTCACTAATCATAAAACCACAAAGAAAAATGTATATGTCAGTTCAAGATAATGAAGATTTAGGAGTAAAATTTTGTTATATAATTTCTCCTAGTCGCTCATTTAAATTATCAAATATGATTTCTCGCTATAAAAACTCGTATATAATAGTTACACAGATTATCTCAATTTCAAAAGTTTTCAATCCAAAATTTCACTAATCATAAAACCACAAAGAAAAATGTATATGTCAGTTCAAGAAAATGAAGATTTAAGAGTAAAATTTTGTTATATAATTTCTCCTAGTCGCTCATTTAAATTATCAAATATGATTTCTCGCTATAAAAACCCGTATATAATAGTTACACAGATTATCTCAATTTCAAAAGTTTTCAATCCAAAATTTCACTAATCATAAAACCACAAAGAAAAATGTATATGTCAGTTCAAGAAAATGAAGATTTAAGAGTAAAATTTTGTTATATAATTTCTCCTAGTCGCTCATTTAAATTATCAAATATGATTTCTCGCTATAAAAACCCGTATATAATAGAAACACAGATTATCTCAATGTCAAAGGTTTTCAATCCAAAATTTCACTAATCATAAAACCACAAAGAAAAATGTATATGTCAGTTCAAGAAAATGAAGATTCAAGAGTAAAATTTTGTTATATAATTTCTCCTAGTCGCTCATTTAAAGTATCAAATATGATTTCTCGCTATAAAAACCCGTATATAATAGAAACACAGATTATCTCAATTTCAAAAGTTTTCAATCCAAAATTTCACTAATCATAAAACCACAAAGAAAAATGTATATGTCAGTTCAAGAACATAAAGATTCAAGAGTAAAATTTTGTTATATAATTTCTCCTAGTCGCTCATTTAAAGTATCAAATATGATTTCTCGCTATAAAAACCCGTATATAATAGAAACACAGATTATCTCAATTTCAAAAGTTTTCAATCCAAAATTTCACTAATCATAAAACCACAAAGAAAAATGTATATGTCAGTTCAAGAAAATGAAGATTCAAGAGTAAAATTTTGTTATATAATTTCTCCTTGTCGCTCATTTAAAGTATCAAATATGATTTCTCGCTATAAAAACCCGTATATAATAGAAACACAGATTATCTCAATTTCAAAAGTTTTCAATCCAAAATTTCACTAATCATAAAACCACAAAGAAAAATGTATATGTCAGTTCAAGTAAATGAAGATTCAAGAGTAAAATTTTGTTATATAATTTCTCCTAGTCGCTCATTTAAAGTATCAAATATGATTTCTCGCTATAAAAACCCGTATATAATAGAAACACAGATTATCTCAATTTCAAAAGTTTTCAATCCAAAATTTCACTAATCATAAAACCACAAAGAAAAATGTATATGTCAGTTCAAGATAATGAAGATTTAGGAGTAAAATTTTGTTATATAATTTCTCCTAGTCGCTCATTTAAATTATCAAATATGATTTCTCGCTATAAAAACCCGTATATAATAGTTACACAGATTATCTCAATTTCAAAAGTTTTCAATCCAAAATTTCACTAATCATAAAACCACAAAGAAAAATGTATATGTCAGTTCAAGAAAATGAAGATTTAAGAGTAAAATTTTGTTATATAATTTCTCCTAGTCGCTCATTTAAATTATCAAATATGATTTCTCGCTATAAAAACCCGTATATAATAGAAACACAGATTATCTCAATGTCAAAGGTTTTCAATCCAAAATTTCACTAATCATAAAACCACAAAGAAAAATGTATATGTCAGTTCAAGAAAATGAAGATTCAAGAGTAAAATTTTGTTATATAATTTCTCCTAGTCGCTCATTTAAAGTATCAAATATGATTTCTCGCTATAAAAACCCGTATATAATAGAAACACAGATTATCTCAATTTCAAAAGTTTTCAATCCAAAATTTCACTAATCATAAAACCACAAAGAAAAATGTATATGTCAGTTCAAGAACATAAAGATTCAAGAGTAAAATTTTGTTATATAATTTCTCCTTGTCGCTCATTTAAAGTATCAAATATGATTTCTCGCTATAAAAACCCGTATATAATAGAAACACAGATTATCTCAATTTCAAAAGTTTTCAATCCAAAATTTCACTAATCATAAAACCACAAAGAAAAATGTATATGTCAGTTCAAGAAAATGAAGATTCAAGAGTAAAATTTTGTTTTATAATTTCTCCTAGTCGCTCATTTAAAGTATCAAATATGATTTCTCGCTATTAAAACCCGTATATAATAGAAACACAGATTATCTCAATTTCAAAAGTTTTCAATCCAAAATTTCACTAATCATAAAACCACAAAGAAAAATGTATATGTCAGTTCAAGAAAATGAAGATTCAAGAGTAAAATTTTGTTATATAATTTCTCCTAGTCGCTCATTTAAAGTATCAAATATGATTTCTCGCTATAAAAACCCGTATATAATAGAAACACAGATTATCTCAATTTCAAAAGTTTTCAATCCAAAATTTCACTAATCATAAAACCACAAAGAAAAATGTATATGTCAGTTCAAGAAAATGAAGATTCAAGAGTAAAATTTTGTTATATAATTTCTCCTAGTCGCTCATTTAAAGTATCAAATATGATTTCTCGCTATAAAAACCCGTATATAATAGAAACACAGATTATCTCAATTTCAAAAGTTTTCAATCCAAAATTTCACTAATCATAAAACCACAAAGAAAAATGTATATGTCAGTTCAAGAAAATGAAGACTCAAGAGTAAAATTTTGTTATATAATTTCTCCTAGTTGCTCATTTAAAGTATCAAATATGATTTCTCGCTATAAAAACCCGTATATAATAGAAACACAGATTATCTCAATTTCAAAAGTTTTCAATCCAAAATTTCACTAATCATAAAACCACAAAGAAAAATGTATATGTCAGTTCAAGAAAATGAAGATTTAAGAGTAAAATTTTGTTATTCAATTTCTCCTAGTCGCTCATTTAAATTATCAAATATGATTTCTCGCTATAAAAACCCGTATATAATAGAAACACAGATTATCTCAATTTCAAAAGTTTTCAATCCAAAATTTCACTAATCATAAAACCACAAAGAAAAATGTATATGTCAGTTCAAGAAAATGAAGATTCAAGAGTAAAATTTTGTTATATAATTTCTCCTAGTCGCTCATTTCAAGTATCAAATATGATTTCTCGCTATAAAAACCCGTATATAATAGAAACACAGATTATCTCAATTTCAAAAGTTTTCAATCCAAAATTTCACTAATCATAAAACCACAAAGAAAAATGTATATGTCAGTTCAAGAAAATGAAGATTCAAGAGTAAAATTTTGTTATATAATTTCTCCTAGTCGCTCATTTAAAGTATCAAATATGATTTCTCGCTATAAAAACCCGTATATAATAGAAACACAGATTATCTCAATTTCAAAAGTTTTCAATCCAAAATTTCACTAATCATAAAACCACAAAGAAAAATGTATATGTCAGTTCAAGAAAATGAAGATTTAAGAGTAAAATTTTGTTATTCAATTTCTCCTAGTCGCTCATTTAAATTATCAAATATGATTTCTCGCTATAAAAACCCGTATATAATAGAAACACAGATTATCTCAATTTCAAAAGTTTTCAATCCAAAATTTCACTAATCATAAAACCACAAAGAAAAATGTATATGTCAGTTCAAGAACATAAAGATTCAAGAGTAAAATTTTGTTATATAATTTCTCCTTGTCGCTCATTTAAAGTATCAAATATGATTTCTCGCTATAAAAACCCGTATATAATAGAAACACAGATTATCTCAATTTCAAAAGTTTTCAATCCAAAATTTCACTAATCATAAAACCACAAAGAAAAATGTATATGTCAGTTCAAGAAAATGAAGATTTAAGAGTAAAATTTTGTTATTCAATTTCTCCTAGTCGCTCATTTAAATTATCAAATATGATTTCTCGCTATAAAAACCCGTATATAATAGAAACACAGATTATCTCAATTTCAAAAGTTTTCAATCCAAAATTTCACTAATCATAAAACCACAAAGAAAAATGTATATGTCAGTTCAAGAACATAAAGATTCAAGAGTAAAATTTTGTTATATAATTTCTCCTTGTCGCTCATTTAAAGTATCAAATATGATTTCTCGCTATAAAAACCCGTATATAATAGAAACACAGATTATCTCAATGTCAAAGGTTTTCAATCCAAAATTTCACTAATCATAAAACCACAAAGAAAAATGTATATGTCAGTTCAAGAAAATGAAGATTCAAGAGTAAAATTTTGTTATATAATTTCTCCTAGTCGCTCATTTAAAGTATCAAATATGATTTCTCGCTATAAAAACCCGTATATAATAGAAACACAGATTATCTCAATTTCAAAAGTTTTCAATCCAAAATTTCACTAATCATAAAACCACAAAGAAAAATGTATATGTCAGTTCAAGAACATAAAGATTCAAGAGTAAAATTTTGTTATATAATTTCTCCTTGTCGCTCATTTAAAGTATCAAATATGATTTCTCGCTATAAAAACCCGTATATAATAGAAACACAGATTATCTCAATTTCAAAAGTTTTCAATCCAAAATTTCACTAATCATAAAACCACAAAGAAAAATGTATATGTCAGTTCAAGAAAATGAAGATTCAAGAGTAAAATTTTGTTTTATAATTTCTCCTAGTCGCTCATTTAAAGTATCAAATATGATTTCTCGCTATTAAAACCCGTATATAATAGAAACACAGATTATCTCAATTTCAAAAGTTTTCAATCCAAAATTTCACTAATCATAAAACCACAAAGAAAAATGTATATGTCAGTTCAAGAAAATGAAGATTCAAGAGTAAAATTTTGTTATATAATTTCTCCTAGTCGCTCATTTAAAGTATCAAATATGATTTCTCGCTATAAAAACCCGTATATAATAGAAACACAGATTATCTCAATTTCAAAAGTTTTCAATCCAAAATTTCACTAATCATAAAACCACAAAGAAAAATGTATATGTCAGTTCAAGAAAATGAAGATTCAAGAGTAAAATTTTGTTATATAATTTCTCCTAGTCGCTCATTTAAAGTATCAAATATGATTTCTCGCTATAAAAACCCGTATATAATAGAAACACAGATTATCTCAATTTCAAAAGTTTTCAATCCAAAATTTCACTAATCATAAAACCACAAAGAAAAATGTATATGTCAGTTCAAGAAAATGAAGACTCAAGAGTAAAATTTTGTTATATAATTTCTCCTAGTTGCTCATTTAAAGTATCAAATATGATTTCTCGCTATAAAAACCCGTATATAATAGAAACACAGATTATCTCAATTTCAAAAGTTTTCAATCCAAAATTTCACTAATCATAAAACCACAAAGAAAAATGTATATGTCAGTTCAAGAAAATGAAGATTTAAGAGTAAAATTTTGTTATTCAATTTCTCCTAGTCGCTCATTTAAATTATCAAATATGATTTCTCGCTATAAAAACCCGTATATAATAGAAACACAGATTATCTCAATTTCAAAAGTTTTCAATCCAAAATTTCACTAATCATAAAACCACAAAGAAAAATGTATATGTCAGTTCAAGAAAATGAAGATTCAAGAGTAAAATTTTGTTATATAATTTCTCCTAGTCGCTCATTTCAAGTATCAAATATGATTTCTCGCTATAAAAACCCGTATATAATAGAAACACAGATTATCTCAATTTCAAAAGTTTTCAATCCAAAATTTCACTAATCATAAAACCACAAAGAAAAATGTATATGTCAGTTCAAGAAAATGAAGATTCAAGAGTAAAATTTTGTTATATAATTTCTCCTAGTCGCTCATTTAAAGTATCAAATATGATTTCTCGCTATAAAAACCCGTATATAATAGAAACACAGATTATCTCAATTTCAAAAGTTTTCAATCCAAAATTTCACTAATCATAAAACCACAAAGAAAAATGTATATGTCAGTTCAAGAAAATGAAGATTTAAGAGTAAAATTTTGTTATTCAATTTCTCCTAGTCGCTCATTTAAATTATCAAATATGATTTCTCGCTATAAAAACCCGTATATAATAGAAACACAGATTATCTCAATTTCAAAAGTTTTCAATCCAAAATTTCACTAATCATAAAACCACAAAGAAAAATGTATATGTCAGTTCAAGAAAATGAAGATTCAAGAGTAAAATTTTGTTATATAATTTCTCCTAGTCGCTCATTTAAAGTATCAAATATGATTTCTCGCTATAAAAACCCGTATATAATAGAAACACAGATTATCTCAATTTCAAAAGTTTTCAATCCAAAATTTCACTAATCATAAAACCACAAAGAAAAATGTATATGTCAGTTCAAGAACATGAAGATTCAAGAGTAAAATTTTGTTATATAATTTCTCCTAGTCGCTCATTTAAAGTATCAAATATGATTTCTCGCTATAAAAACCCGTATATAATAGAAACACAGATTATCTCAATTTCAAAAGTTTTCAATCCAAAATTTCACTAATCATAAAACCACAAAGAAAAATGTATATGTCAGTTCAAGAAAATGAAGATTCAAGAGTAAAATTTTGTTATATAATTTCTCCTAGTCGCTCATTTAAAGTATCAAATATGATTTCTCGCTATAAAAACCCGTATATAATAGAAACACAGATTATCTCAATTTCAAAAGTTTTCAATCCAAAATTTCACTAATCATAAAACCACAAAGAAAAATGTATATGTCAGTTCAAGAAAATGAAGATTCATGAGTAAAATTTTGTTATATAATTTCTCCTAGTCGCTCATTTAAAGTATCAAATATGATTTCTCGCTATAAAAAACCCGTATATAATAGAAACACAGATTATCTCAATTTCAAAAGTTTTCAATCCAAAATTTCACTAATCATAAAACCACAAAGAAAAATGTATATGTCAGTTCAAGAAAATGAAGATTCAAGAGTAAAATTTTGTTATATAATTTCTCCTAGTCGCTCATTTAAAGTATCAAATATGATTTCTCGCTATAAAAACCCGTATATAATAGAAACACAGATTATCTCAATTTCAAAAGTTTTCAATCCAAAATTTCACTAATCATAAAACCACAAAGAAAAATGTATATGTCAGTTCAAGAAAATGAAGATTCAAGAGTAAAATTTTGTTATATAATTTCTCCTAGTCGCTCTTTTAAAGTATCAAATATGATTTCTCGCTATATAAACCCGTATATAATAGAAACACAGATTATCTCAATTTCAAAAGTTTTCAATCCAAAATTTCACTAATCATAAAACCACAAAGAAAAATGTATATGTCAGTTCAAGAAAATGAAGATTCAAGAGTAAAATTTTGTTATATAATTTCTCCTAGTCGCTCATTTAAAGTATCAAATATGATTTCTCGCTATAAAAACCCGTATATAATAGAAACACAGATTATCTCAATTTCAAAAGTTTTCAATCCAAAATTTCACTAATCATAAAACCACAAAGAAAAATGTATATGTCAGTTCAAGAAAATGAAGATTCAAGAGTAAAATTTTGTTATATAATTTCTCCTAGTCGCTCATTTAAAGTATCAAATATGATTTCTCGCTATAAAAACCCGTATATAATAGAAACACAGATTATCTCAATGTCAAAGGTTTTCAATCCAAAATTTCACTAATCATAAAACCACAAAGAAAATGTATATGTCAGTTCAAGAAAATGAAGATTCAAGAGTAAAATTTTGTTATATAATTTCTCCTAGTCGCTCATTTAAATTATCAAATATGATTTCTCGCTATAAAAACCCGTATATAATAGAAACACAGATTATCTCAATTTCAAAAGTTTTCAATCCAAAATTTCACTAATCATAAAACCACAAAGAAAAATGTATATGTCAGTTCAAGAAAATGAAGATTCAAGAGTAAAATTTTGTTATATAATTTCTCCTAGTCGCTCATTTAAAGTATCAAATATGATTTCTCGCTCTAAAAACCCGTATATAATAGAAACACAGATTATCTCAATTCAAAAGGTTTCAATCCAAAATTTCACTAATCATAAAACCACAAAGAAAAATGTATATGTCAGTTCAAGAAAATGAAGATTCAAGAGTAAAATTTTGTTATATAATTTCTCCTAGTCGCTCATTTAAAGTATCAAATATGATTTCTCGCTATAAAAACCCGTATATAATAGAAACACAGATTATCTCAATGTCAAAGTTTTCAATCCAAAATTTCACTAATCATAAAACCACAAAGAAAAATGTATATGTCAGTTCAAGAAATGAAAATTCAAGAGTAAAATTTTGTTATATAATTTCTCCTAGTCGCTCATTTAAAGTATCAAATATGATTTCTCGCTATAAAAACCCGTATATAATAGAAACACAGATTATCTCAATTTCAAAAGTTTTCAATCCAAAATTTCACTAATCATAAAACCACAAAGAAAAATGTATATGTCAGTTCAAGAAAATGAAGATTCAAGAGTAAAATTTTGTTATATAATTTCTCCTAGTCGCTCATTTAAAGTATCAAATATGATTTCTCGCTATAAAAACCCTATAATAGAAACACAGATTATCTCAATGTCAAAGGTTTTCAATCCAAAATTTCACTAATCATAAAACCACAAAGAAAATGTATATGTCAGTTCAAGAAAATGAAAATTCAAGAGTAAATTTTGTTATATAATTTCTCCTAGTCGCTCATTTAAAGTATCAATATGATTTCTCGCTATAAAAACCCGTATATAATAGAAACACAGATTATCTCAATTTCAAAGTTTTCAATCCAAAATTTCACTAATCATAAAACCACAAAGAAAAAATGTATAATGTCAGTTCAAGAAAATGAAGATTCAAGAGTAAAATTTTGTTATATAATTTCTCCTAGTCGCTCATTTAAAGTATCAAATATGATTTCTCGCTATAAAAACCCGTATATAATAGAAACACAGATTATCTCAATGTCAAAGTTTTCAATCCAAAATTTCACTAATCATAAAACCACAAAGAAAAATGTAAATGTCAGTTCAAGAAAATGAAGATTCAAGAGTAAATTTTGTTATATAATTTCTCCTAGTCACTCATTTAAATTATCAAATATGATTTCTCGCTATAAAAACCCGTATATAATAGAAACACAGATTATCTCAATGTCAAAGGTTTTCAATCCAAAATTTCACTAATCATAAAACCACAAAGAAAAATGTATATGTCAGTTCAAGAAAATGAAGATTCAAGAGTAAAATTTTGTTATATAATTTCTCCTAGTCGCTCATTTAAATTATCAAATATGATTTCTCGCTATAAAAAACCCGTAATAATAGAAACACAGATTATCTCAATTTCAAAAGTTTTCAATCCAAAATTCACTAATCATAAAACCACAAAGAAAAATGTATATGTCAGTTCAAGAAAATGAAGATTCAAGAGTAAAATTTTGTTATATAATTTCTCCTAGTCGCTCATTTAAAGTATCAAATATGATTTCTCGCTATAAAAACCCGTATATAATAGAAACACAGATTATCTCAATGTCAAAGGTTTTCAATCCAAAATTTCACTAATCATAAAACCACAAAGAAAAATGTATATGTCAGTTCAAGAAAATGAAGATTTAAGAGTAAAATTTTGTTATATAATTTCTCCTAGTCGCTCATTTAAATTATCAAATATGATTTCTCGCTATAAAAACCCGTATATAATAGAAACACAGATTATCTCAATTTAAAAGTTTTCAATCCAAAATTTCACTAATCATAAAACCACAAAGAAAAATGTATATGTCAGTTCAAGAAAATGAAGATTCAAGAGTAAAATTTTGTTATATAATTTCTCCTAGTCGCTCATTTAAAGTATCAAATATGATTTCTCGCTATAAAAACCCGTAATAATAGAAACACAGATTATCTCAATTCAAAAGTTTTCAATCCAAAATTTCACTAATCATAAAACCACAAAGAAAAATGTATATGTCAGTTCAAGAAAATGAAGAATAAAGAGTAAAATTTTGTTATATAATTTCTCCTAGTCGCTCATTTAAAGTATCAAATATGATTTCTCGCTATAAAAACCCGTATATAATAGAAACACAGATTATCTCAATTTCAAAAGTTTTCAATCCAAAATTTCACTAATCATAAAACCACAAAGAAAAATGTATATGTCAGTTCAAGAAAATGAAGATTCAAGAGTAAAATTTTGTTATATAATTTCTCCTAGTCGCTCATTTAAAGTATCAAATATGATTTCTCGCTATAAAAACCCGTATATAATAGAAACACAGATTATCTCAATTTCAAAAGTTTTCAATCCAAAATTTCACTAATCATAAAACCACAAAGAAAAATGTATATGTCAGTTCAAGAAAATGAAGATTCAAGAGTAAAATTTTGTTATATAATTTCTCCTAGTCGCTCATTTAAAGTATCAAATATGATTTCTCGCTATAAAAACCGTATATAATAGAAACACAGATTATCTCAATTTCAAAAGTTTTCAATCCAAAATTTCACTAATCATAAAACCACAAAGAAAAATGTATATGTCAGTTCAAGAACATAAAGATTCAAGAGTAAAATTTTGTTATATAATTTCTCCTAGTCGCTCATTTAAAGTATCAAATATGATTTCTCGCTATAAAAACCCGTATATAATAGAAACACAGATTATCTCAATTTCAAAAGTTTTCAATCCAAAATTTCACTAATCATAAAACCACAAAGAAAAATGTATATGTCAGTTCAAGAAAATGAAGATTCAAGAGTAAAATTTTGTTATATAATTTCTCCTAGTCGCTCATTTAAAGTATCAAATATGATTTCTCGCTATAAAAACCCGTATATAATAGAAACACAGATTATCTCAATTTCAAAAGTTTTCAATCCAAAATTTCACTAATCATAAAACCACAAAGAAAAATGTATATGTCAGTTCAAGAAAATGAAGATTCAAGAGTAAAATTTTGTTATATAATTTCTCCTAGTCGCTCATTTAAAGTATCAAATATGATTTCTCGCTATAAAAACCCGTATATAATAGAAACACAGATTATCTCAATTTCAAAAGTTTTCAATCCAAAATTTCACTAATCATAAAACCACAAAGAAAAATGTATATGTCAGTTCAAGAAAATGAAGATTCAAGAGTAAAATTTTGTTATATAATTTCTCCTAGTCGCTCATTTAAAGTATCAAATATGATTTCTCGCTATAAAAACCCGTATATAATAGAAACACAGATTATCTCAATTTCAAAAGTTTTCAATCCAAAATTTCACTAATCATAAAACCACAAAGAAAAATGTATATGTCAGTTCAAGAACATAAAGATTCAAGAGTAAAATTTTGTTATATAATTTCTCCTAGTCGCTCATTTAAAGTATCAAATATGATTTCTCGCTATAAAAACCCGTATATAATAGAAACACAGATTATCTCAATTTCAAAAGTTTTCAATCCAAAATTTCACTAATCATAAAACCACAAAGAAAAATGTATATGTCAGTTCAAGAAAATGAAGAATAAAGAGTAAAATTTTGTTATATAATTTCTCCTAGTCGCTCATTTAAAGTATCAAATATGATTTCTCGCTATAAAAACCCGTATATAATAGAAACACAGATTATCTCAATTTCAAAAGTTTTCAATCCAAAATTTCACTAATCATAAAACCACAAAGAAAAATGTATATGTCAGTTCAAGAAAATGAAGATTCAAGAGTAAAATTTTGTTATATAATTTCTCCTAGTCGCTCATTTAAAGTATCAAATATGATTTCTCGCTATAAAAACCCGTATATAATAGAAACACAGATTATCTCAATTTCAAAAGTTTTCAATCCAAAATTTCACTAATCATAAAACCACAAAGAAAAATGTATATGTCAGTTCAAGAACATAAAGATTCAAGAGTAAAATTTTGTTATATAATTTCTCCTAGTCGCTCATTTAAAGTATCAAATATGATTTCTCGCTATAAAAACCCGTATATAATAGAAACACAGATTATCTCAATTTCAAAAGTTTTCAATCCAAAATTTCACTAATCATAAAACCACAAAGAAAAATGTATATGTCAGTTCAAGAAAATGAAGATTTCAGGAGTAAAATTTTGTTATATAATTTCTCCTAGTCGCTCATTTAAAGTATCAAATATGATTTCTCGCTATAAAAACCCGTATATAATAGAAACACAGATTATCTCAATTTCAAAAGTTTTCAATCCAAAATTTCACTAATCATAAAACCACAAAGAAAAATGTATATGTCAGTTCAAGAACATTAAGATTCAAGAGTAAAATTTTGTTATATAATTTCTCCTAGTCGCTCATTTAAAGTATCAAATATGATTTCTCGCTATAAAAACCCGTATATAATAGAAACACAGATTATCTCAATTTCAAAAGTTTTCAATCCAAAATTTCACTAATCATAAAACCACAAAGAAAAATGTATATGTCAGTTCAAGAAAATGAAGATTCAAGAGTAAAATTTTGTTATATAATTTCTCCTAGTCGCTCATTTAAAGTATCAAATATGATTTCTCGCTATAAAAACCCGTATATAATAGAAACACAGATTATCTCAATTTCAAAAGTTTTCAATCCAAAATTTCACTAATCATAAAACCACAAAGAAAAATGTATATGTCAGTTCAAGAAAATGAAGATTCATGAGTAAAATTTTGTTATATAATTTCTCCTAGTCGCTCATTTAAAGTATCAAATATGATTTCTCGCTATAAAAACCCGTATATAATAGAAACACAGATTATCTCAATTTCAAAAGTTTTCAATCCAAAATTTCACTAATCATAAAACCACAAAGAAAAATGTATATGTCAGTTCAAGAAAATGAAGATTTAAGAGTAAAATTTTGTTATATAATTTCTCCTAGTCGCTCATTTAAATTATCAAATATGATTTCTCGCTATAAAAAACCCGTATATAATAGAAACACAGATTATCTCAATTTCAAAAGTTTTCAATCCAAAATTTCACTAATCATAAAACCACAAAGAAAAATGTATATGTCAGTTCAAGAAAATGAAGATTCAAGAGTAAAATTTTGTTATATAATTTCTCCTAGTCGCTCTTTTAAAGTATCAAATATGATTTCTCGCTATATAAACCCGTATATAATAGAAACACAGATTATCTCAATT